>JAMPIV010014463.1:0-157500 GCA_024509875.1 Oreohelix idahoensis
TTGAACAGTTTCATTAGACATAACTAAAACAGATGGTTGAACAGTTTCATTAGACATAACTAAAACAGATGGTTGAACAGTTTCATTTGAACAGTTGAACAGTTTCATTAGACATAACTAAAACAGATGGTTGAACAGTTTCATTAGACATAACTAAAACAGATGGTTGAACAGTTTCATTAGACATAACTAAAACAGATGGTTGAACAGTTTCATTAGACATAACTAAAACAGATGGTTGAACAGTTTCATTAGACATAACTAAAACAGATGGTTGAACAGTTTCATTAGTCATAACTAAAACAGATGGTTTGACATAACTAAAACAGTTTCATTAGACATAACTAAAAACAGATGGTTGAACAGTTTCATTAGACATAACTTAGTAGACAGTCATAACTAAAACAGATGGTTGAACAGTTTCATTAGACATAACTAAAACAGATGGTTGAACAGTTTCATTAGACATAACTAAAACAGATGGTTGAACAGTTTCATTAGACATAACTAAAACAGATGGTTGAACAGTTTCATTAGACATAACTAAAACAGATGGTTGAACAGTTTCATCAGACATAACTAAATCACATGGTTGAACAGTTTCATTAGACATAACTAAAACAGATGGTTGAACAGTTTCATTAGACATAACTAAAACAGATGGTTGAACAGTTTCATCAGACATAACTAAAACAGATGGTTGAACAGTTTCATTATACATAACTAAAATAGAAGGTTGAACAGTTTCATTAGACATAACTAAAACAGATGGTTGAACAGTTCATCAGACATAACTAAAACAGATGGTTGAACAGTTTCATTAGACATAACTAAAACAGATGAACAGTTGACATAACTAAAACAGTTTCATTAGACATAACTAAAACAGATGGTTGAACAGTTTCATTAGACATAACTAAAACAGATGGTTGAACAGTTTCATTAGAGTTTCATAACTAAAACAGATGGTTGAACAGTTTCATTAGACATAACTAACTAAAAACAGATGGTTGAACAGTTTTTCATTAGACATAACTAAAACAGATGGTTGAACAGTTTCATTAGACATAACTAAAACAGATGGTGAACAGTTTCATTAGACATAACTAAATCACATGGTTTAGACATAACTAAAACAGATGGTTGAACAGTTTCATTAGTCATAACTAAAACAGATGGTTGAACAGTTTTCATTAGACATAACTAAAACAGATGGGTTGAACAGTTTCATTTCATTGGTTGAACACATAACATAAAAACAGATGGTTTGAACAGTTTCATTAGACATAACTAAAACAGATGGTTGAACAGTTTCATTAGACATAACTAAAACAGATGGTTGAACAGTTTCATTAGACATAACTAAAACAGATGGTTGAACAGTTTCATTAGACATAACTAAAACAGATGGTTGAACAGTTTCATTAGACATAACTAAAACAGATGGTTGAACAGTTTCATCATTAGACATAACTAAAACAGATGGTTGAACAGTTTCATTAGACATAACTAAAACAGATGGTTGAACAGTTTCATCAGACATAACTAAAACAGATGGTTGAACAGTTTCATTAGATTAGACATAACTAAAACAGATGGTTTGAACAGTTTCATTAGACATAACTAACTAAATCAGATGGTTGAACAGTTTCATTAGACATAACTAAAACAGATGGTTGAACAGTTTCATTAGACATAACTAAAACAGATGGTTGAACAGTTTCATTAGACATAACTAAAACAGATGGTTGAACAGTTTCATTAGACATAACTAAAACAGATGGTTTAACAGTTTCATTAGAACACAACTAAAACAGATGGTTGAACAGTTTCATTAGACATAACTAAAACAGTTGGTTGAACAGTTTCATTAGACATAACTAAAACATGGTTGAATGTTTCATTGACATAACTAAAACAGATGGTTGAACAGTTTTCATTAGACATAACTAAAACAGATGGTTGAACAGTTGAACAGTTTCATTAGACATAACTAAAACAGATGGTTGAACAGTTTCATTAGACATAACTAAAACAGATGGTTGAACAGTTTCATTAAACATAACTAAAACAGATGGTTGAACAGTTTCATTAAACATAACTAAAACAGATGGTTGAACAGTTTCATTAAACATAACTAAATCAGATCGTTGAACAGTTTCATTAAACATAACTAAAACAGATGGTTGAACAGTTTCATTGAACATAACTAAAACAGATGGCTGAACAGTTTCATTAGACATAACTAAAACAGATGGTTGAACAGTTTCATTAAACATAACTAAAACAGATGGTTGAACAGTTTCATTAAACATAACTAAAACAGATGGTTGAACAGTTTCATTAGACATTACTAAAACAGATGGTTGAACAGTTTCATTAGACATAACTAAAACAGATGGTTGAACAGTTTGATCCTCTTAAAATTTCTTAATTAAAAAAAAAAAAAAAAACACGATTGAACAGCAGGTGGGACCTTCTTTGTGACATGTCACGGAGTTTTGGATAGTGCAACAAAAAACTATTGTAAACTTGTTCGTTATTTACACAGACCACACTCCTGGCGTTTACTTGGCATTTCTATAACTAGAAGGTAAATTAGTTGTTGAATAATGCAAATAGAAGAGAAGGAATGGAAATAGATTGATGGACAAGATACACCGACATTGCGTTTCAGACAGAGAAAACGGTTTTGGGGAACTTTCAAAACGTGTTAGGCTTTGGATTTAAACAAAATGGTGGAGGGGAATCGAGTGGGTAAGACGTATGGCGTCCGCCTCGAATTCTACAAGTACCGGGTTCGATTCTCAGTTGAGGCAATATAATTTTTTGGATTTTGTTTTCAGAACCAAAGGTCCTAATGATGTCATATTCCTCCTTAGTCTCTTGGGTAGTGAAATCGGATGCCTAACATTCTGGGTTAAGGGCGAAAAAATGGGAGGTCCCGTGTGCATGTTGCGCACGTTAAAAATCCCACGGCAGTTCGAAATCGTAAAAAGTAGGTCACAAAAACGCTGCCTTGGCAAAATTTAAAAATGAGAAACCTGGCCACAACAAAAATATTTATAGAATCAGTGATTCCTATAAACATACATTGGGATTCTCGCCGGTGCTACGGAGTTCGCGCACTGTGCTGAGATCCTCCTCGTGTGATGTAAGAGAGGAGATCGGAGCACTGATGGAGTTGTCCGTGTGCAATGGAGATAGTCCTTAAAACCAAACCAAACCAAAATGTTGGATATGCTGAAAGTTAATATTCTTTCAATTAAATATGTTACATCTAGAATAAATTCCCTTTGTGTTACATTTTGCAGATTGTTTATATGTTATGCAGAAGTGGCGTTATTAAACATGGAAGCTGCATATGGACTTTCCAGACATCCTGTATGTGTTTTGTTGACGTCCTTTAACATCCAGAATTAATCTGAGTATTTTACGCTCAGTTGAGTAATTCTGTACGTTCAGAATGCTGGAGAGCAGCAGAAAAGGAAATGTCCAAATTGTTCTCTTTCCACACAACCTGCTGAAGAAATATTCTTTGAACTTTCTGGCCAAGTACCAACATATACTCATTATCACTGCGGATAGATGCTGAAATTCGGTTGGCCAAATCCTTAGACTATCGCCAGAACTACCAGCTATGGACTCCAGAAAGAAAGCGAAAAAAAGAAAATTAAACAAAGAGAGGCTGACTATAAGCAGCTCGGCGGAGAACTGCAGAGGCAGAGATTGAAGCAGAACTGGAGGAACGCTATTAAGGATGGCTACCGAACGAGCAAAGATTGAAGCAGAACTGGAGGAACGCTATGAAGGATGGCTACCGAACGAGCAAAGATTGAAGCAGAACTGTAGGAACGCTATGAAGGATGGCTACCGAACGAGCAAAGTGGAGACAGTTTGTTGCTGCCCTCCAAGACGCAGCCAGGCGGGATGATCACTGAAGTAACAAAGTACTTGGCAGTAAAAAATGCACGAATGTAAATGAGGAGGGGGAAGACACTTCTTCTTCTTCTTTCGTTCGGTGGAAATATATTGTCTATATCTGCAATGTTGTTTCTTGTACGAGTACAAACTTCACTGTCTTTTGTAGTTCATACAGAGTTCCGTATAGTTTTGCTTCCAGTGTTGTTTCTCTGGGCCAGTGGGTTTGCCTCAATATATCATATTCGGGGCAATCTTGAAGTACGTGCTGCGCAGTCTGGGGTGCCTGTCCACATGTACACATGGCTGAATTGCCAATCTTGAATTTTGTTTACATGTGACTGCGGAGGCGGTTGTAACCTGTTCTGAGGCGCAGAATGACAATTTGTTCTGATCTGTTCATAGCTTGGTAGTCATCCTGTGTTGGTGGCTTTCTGATTGATTTGATCATCTTTTTCTTCTGATGGTACGTAACTGGTACATCCGGTCGCTCGTCTGCAGCACCTTCTTTAGCCAGTCGGTCCGCTCTCTCGTTTCCTGGTATTCCACAATGAGACGGTATCCACTGCATGGCGACCCTGCGCTGGTTGCACAGTTCAGAAAGTAGGGCTTGTATACCTGGCAATTTTCTGGACTGAAGTGCTTGGAGTGCTGATCTTGCATCTGTCAGGAATACCACAGGCTGTGGACCGAGATTGGTGTTCAATAGTTTCTCAGTTGCCACCTTGATTGCCTGGACTTCTGCATCATAGTCGTTACAGGATTTCCCCGTTGGTACTCTGACCGTATCCCTTGTGTGGGGAAGACACAAAGTAGTATTTTAGCAAAGTACTTGGGAATTAAAAGTGCACTGGCTAGGAACGAAAACAGATAGACTATAAGAAAGAAAAATGAACCAAAGAAACAGAATGAAGTAATAACTTTCGGAAAAAAAAACAGAACAGAAATAGAGATAAGTACAATCAATACAAGTCGTAAAAGACGAAGCGGTAAGAATAAACGAAGAAGAAGAAGAAGAAGAAGAAGAAGAAGAAGAAGAAGAAGAAGGAGAAGAAAAAGAAGAAATAAAGGGAGATTAAGAAAAAACAAAGATACTGAGTAGACGAGAGAACGTTAAATATATAATAGTTTGTGAAAACAAGAAATCTTGTTGGAGCTACCAGCATCAAATAAATGTGTCAAATTGCAGACAGGAACACGCACCATCATAACGATCAAAGAAGCAGAGACGAAAATGCAAAGAATATTATCCCAGGTCATCTGTCTAGAACACACCTGCTTTTATTTCTGTCAGCACGGTTGATACAGATTGTCTTTGTTGTCTGGCAGGTAAACATTAGGTAAAGTGATCATTGTTGCTATTTTCAAACAAAATGTCTTGTAATATAAATAAATCTGGTAGGAAAAAGTCTGTACAAAGGTACAACCTGAACATTCACATTAGTGAATGTCGCAGCGACACAGATATGAACCAGGCACTGTCGGTGTAGCATATTCAGCTCCATACACAAATTCTAACATCTAACTGTTGTTTTTTTTTTCTGTTATCTTCTCCAGCACTTGCGGTTCATTTTTCACTGCATATTTATTTCTGCACATTTTTCTTGAAATTATCAAATGACTGCCTATTCAATTTGTATACACCTTTTAAGCTCGATCAGTGCTTCTTGACGTTTTAGAGGTTCGTGTACCCCTTTACATCATTTTAAGAAGCCTCACACCCCTTTACATCATCATAGGAAGCCTCACATTTAATTTTTATATAAAATACAGATTAATAAATGTCAATCTTACCACAATGTGCTCAATGAAATACACAGAGACGATGACTGACACAGTTTCTATCTGTTTTGTTGTCCAGGCTGCCCAGAAATTATATTTGAAAGCACAGCCTGATCTCATCTATCGCTGGTGAAAATTTTCTAGTAATGGCGTCCCCCCTAACGCTTATTCTGACAATATCGATTCAGTTGGCCAATCGCTCTTAATTTTACAAGGGTAAACAGTCTTTCAAAAAATATCATTCAAACCTTTCTACGTTACTAGGCTATTTATGTTTATTCAAAGGTCAGCCAATAATATTTCGTCTCACTTCAAATGCCACCCAATCGGATTCACTGTATTATCCTAGCCTATCTGTCACCTACTTTTTTCCCAAAAAATATGCGATCCAATCTAAGCAGATATGACTTGACCTGACAGTATCTCTGATCTTTATGTATGGTTTTATCCTTATTTGATTAGTTAAGGGACTATTTAGATAACTAACATATTCTTGGTCAGCAAGTCTTCGGGTACACGAATCTACGATTTTTAAGGGGCTATGCGGTTTGGTTCAAAATTCTATCTTTTTTTCTATGTTAGTTGTTTATTTTTAAACTACCTCTCGTTCACTCTTTTTCCATGTAATATCAAGCTGAATACGAGAGCTTAGGTCATTCATAATAAGAGCTAAACATGTTTCCATGACCGTAGTGTATACATTTCTAACTTTTTCATCGTATTGGGGAAACCCCTAAGGCAAGGCTTGCCACTGTGCTACAGTTGGCTTTTAGTTTAAAATCAATGCGAAACGAATTAGCATTTCATCTATCCTTGCCCCTCCTCGTTCCACAATGCATTTTAGGCAAATATTTTCTTAGAACTAGGAAAAGTGGGTGTTTATGTCAAGGACGAATTTGAAAAATTGGGTACCGTTTTGTTCGGCTATTCGTTAGCAAATAATAATCTGAAGGCGTAGGCGATACCAACCGTTCTAGCAGAAAATTCTTTTGTACTTTCTTATCTTTGCCTGTATGCCCTATACTGATATATATTAATTTATATATTGTATTTAGAAATCACTACACACACACATACACGCGCACACACACACACAAACGCACGCACACAACACCACAGATGCGTGCCAACACAACCACACACACACACAACCACACCCATCTTCACTCCCACCTCTAGATGTTAGCCCTAGTATAGTCAGATCTCTAACACTTCACTCCCACCTCTAGTCGCTGGTCCTATTATAGTCAGGTCTCTAACACTTCACTCCCACCTCTCGATGGTGGCATACCCGTCTGCTACACCCCCAACACACACACACACAACCACACCCGCACGCACACAACCACAGACGCACGCCAACACAACCACACACACCCATCTTCACTCCCACCTCTAGATGCTAGACCTGGTATAGTCAGATCTCTAACACTGCCCTCCCACCTCTAGATACTAAAGCTAGTATAAACAAGTCTCTAACATCAACACACTACCAACACACAACGACATGCCCACAGTCCAAAAAGACTCCCCTCGCTTCAAAAAACCCTCTTAGTAACCTAATCCAACATTATCGATTTTTTTAATATTTGCCGTCATTATCGATTTTTTATATTTTATATATATATATATATATATATATATATATGTATATGTATGTATATATGTCTAAATAGCACACCCAACAACACACAAAAAGCCCCCACTAACCTACAACCCACTATACATCGTCGCCCACGCCAGCGCAAAAAGGCTCCACTCGCTTCAACAACCCTCTTAGTAAACTAAGCCAACATTATCGCTTTTTATATTTTCCTCTTTAACTCTGGTATTCTTTTAAAAGAGATCATTAACTATATACTTCTATCTAACACTTCACTCCTGCGTCATACATAAAACCACCAGCTACACCCCAACACACACCCATGAGTCATCACCGCCAGCAAAAAGCAATACCCGTTCCGTTAAAAAAAAACCTTAGTAACCCAAGTCGCCGTCACCACAGATGCATCCTGACAACGTCACCACATCTCCGTACATATGAATGTATATATGTATGTATATGTGTATGTATATGTCTAAACAAACACACCCATCACACAAAAATCCCCCTAACCTAACCCCACCCGCTACATTACACCCATGCATCGTCACCCCCTTCTTTGTTACCTATGTATGTATAACTGTTGTAATATATGTCTATATAAATAACTATAATTTTATTTGAAAGCACACCTCCCATCTTCCAATATAAATATATATATAAATATTATACAATGTCACTATATGATAATGTCATATGATCAATAAAATATATTAACTAAATTCTTTGTTACCCATGTCTGTTGTCTACCTATTGTAAATATATATCGTCTTCCTATTCTAAATATATATCGTATAACTGTTGTAATATAAATACACGTCTAACTAAATATTTTGTATAAACTACAACACATGCTGTAACACATAAATAAACCATACAACCTACCAGGATGCAAGCTGCTCGTCAGAGGAAGTCACCCCGGCTAAAATATATCGCTATATAAAAAGTCACGCGCCGCCATTCTCCTTATATAAAAAGTCACGCGCCGCCACAGCGCTCCACCACATTTTTTCCTTATATAAAAAGTCACGCGCCTTCTGCAGAAATCGATCGTGTTTTTTTCTATATAAAAGTCATGCGCCTCCTGCAGAATGATACCTGTTTCCTCCATTATATACTCCCAAATGAGCAGATTGCGAAAAGGTTCAAGTTCCTCTCAGAATTGGTGAACAATTCTGAAATTGATGAGTACAGTATTATAATTTTGTATACCAAAGATGATATTGACCACAAATTAGTAAACGAGTGTTATCAGTTTAAAGAATATTTGCACCTTAGGAAATCCCAGAACACAGAAGAAAACACGCCATCTAAAATGCAATGCACAGAAGTTCTTCAGCTTATTTGTGAGCAACACCTAATTGAAGTGTTCCTCAATATTACTACTGCACTTAAGCTGTACTTGACAATGCCCATCACGAGCTGTGAAGCATAAGAGAATTTTTCAAAGCTATCCTTTATAAAAAAAACAAATTTCGGTCTACCATGACTGAAGAGCCCTTAAATTCTGTATGCATATTGTCTCTAGAAAATAACATTGCAAGGAAGCTCTCATATGACAAAACTGTACGTGAATATGTTGCTAGAAAAAACAGAAATAAGAGTATTTTGTAAAATGTGCTTCATGTAGTATGTTCTGGTAAGTTTAACTTTTCCTTCTGAGCACAGATCTCTACTGATACACCTTGTCAGCCTTGTTTTTTAACAAATGTATTAAAATATTTCCTCATTACTAATTTTCTTATCTTATAATTTTCTTGGTATGTCTTCAACAAACTAATTCTGAATGTGGAGGCAATCATTAAAATAGTTAAGATTTTTAAAAATCACATATACTAAGGTGGATTGTGGTTTAGTGATCAGAACATATGCCTTCCAAGCAAATGTTCTGCATTCAATTCCCAGCAGTTGTTTCTTCTTTGAAAATTCATTCATTTGTCTTCAGTTTTTATATGTGTGTTGTTGTGGATCTACTATAAAGCTTGAACTTCAGGTCCACCAAGTCCATTTATCTCTATAATGCATTTCTTTCCCATCCTCACAAATTTTTTTTTTTTTTTTTTTAATAAAAGGGGCCCCTCCAAGAGTTCAAGCTTTGGGGCCCCCAAAATGTAGATCCGCCACTGATAGTATGTACTATATAATAGTGTGCAATGGTAGTCCCATCCTGGCTGTCACCCGGGGCGGACCGCACCCCCCAATAGTACGCCACTGCTTGTAGACATTCTACACAGTAAGGTTATTCTATTCTAAAACAGCTCCCAAGTGTAGTATAAGTAGTTTCTAATTGCTGGAGATATTTAGTTCTCTACATACTTCATCATCATCATCATCATTAGGTGCCGTTGCGGTCCCTAAAGAGCAAGGAGTCATCACTGTAGCTGGTCACATGACTAGAAGCCTGCACCAGTCTCATCTTCTTGCAGCAGTTGTTTCTGTGGCAATGTGTTTCTCGTGGTGAAGTTGCCACCCCCCTTGACACGTTCTTGTTGAAACCCTGAACAACTTACATGAATGTCTGCCGTTCTGACTTCTACCTCATGCTACTGTTCATTCATCCGTCATTATTCTTATTTGTTAAGAGTAGCTGTTATACCCATTGCCACATTTACTTGGGTTTTATTACATCTACTTGTCTTGGCTTCTCTAGCTACCTCTTTATTTCCTTCTATGCCATCATGTATCCTGTATACGGTACAGGGTGATTTTAAAGCCACTTTCTACTTTTAAATGTTTACATCCTTGCTTATATCCTTGAAAGATGTATGACAGGATGCATCCGTCATGTATGCATGCAACTAGCGAGCTACAGGAACTGTAAGTATTCACTCTTCGATATATAAACTCAGGGAGAATGAACATCTATGGGTTTGCCCAGAGTACAGTGATGTCGATTCTGTTCAACAATAACAATACATCAAATAAATATCAAGCATGACAACAACTACCATGTGACAAGGTGTTATTATTTTAGTTTCCAGAAACAAAATACAATCTAAAAAATCTAAGATGGCCGATAACCCGAAGTAAGCAAAAGTTGTGGCCCGCCATGAAATCATGACGTGTTAAACAAGTTACTGGAGCTAGCAAAAGTTGCAGCCCGCCATGAAATCATGACATGTTAAACAAGTTACTTGAGCTAGCAAAAGTTGCGGCCCGCCACGAAGTCATGACGTGTTAAACAAGTTACTTGAGCCAGCAAAAGTTGTGTCCCGCCATGAAATGATGTGTTTAAACCACTTACTGAAGCCAGCAAAAGTTGCGGCCCGCCATGAAATCATGACATGTACTGGAGCTAGCAAATGTTGCAGCCCACCATAAATTCATGATGTGTTAAACAAGTTACTGGAGCCAGGACACGTTGCGGCCCGCCACGAAGTCATGGCGTGTTAAACATGTTACTTGAGCTAGCAATAGTTGCGGCCCGCCACGAAGTCATGACGTGTTAAACAAACCATATCTCATACTGAACTGTTGTGTTAATGTGACCAAAGTATATTATGAAATAAAATAACCGTTAATTTGAATTATTATGTTTCTTTTGTATAAATTATTGCGATAGCAGTGAAAAATAACCATATAAAAAGATATAACACCTAACTAAAGACCAGAAGGTAGAGTTGAAGACAAACTTGCAAGAGGAAGATAGTGCTGTAAGTGGGAAGATAACATCCAGACAAGAGACAGGAAAGAGTCTATCAGAGTGCACCATCAAGACACGAGACAAAAGACGTTAGAGATCCATTACAGCTGACCTTCGTTGTGTAGATGTCAGCTCATGATGATGATGAAAAAAACAATTTAAAAATAGGAACTGCTTTTTTCAATTACCCTGTACGTGAAACGGAACGCAACGGGAACAAGGAAAGAATGAACACGAAGAGAGGTTTTGGGAAAAGAGAGGTTTTGGGAAAAGAGAGGTTTTGGGAAAAGACTACATAAGAAGAAACATTGTGGCTGTTGTAAAAGTAATGGCCGCGTTCTGTCAATGAACGAAATCTACGTCTACAAGTTTGAAACACAGTAGTAATGCAATGTCAGTGGCTGCGAGCAGACGTGATTATACCGTACTGGTTCTTGGATTGAGTCATGACTGTGATCTTTCATTATTGCTTAGGATGGGTATGTGCATAGATTTTAATACGTCGTACTGTCTCACTCGTCCACTCAAGTGTTAATTACACAGGTTGTCCCACAATGGTACCCGTATGTTTTGGTCAGCCTTTGACAGTGTTTAGAGCGCTGCGAGGCAAAGGTGCCAGGTTCGATTCACGGTATAGACGTGATTCAATCTACTCAGCTGTAAATGGGTACCTAACTTTGCACACGAGTTAGGGAAGGAAAAAGCAGCGAGGAAGGGAACTGGTACCCCATCTCTCGGTGCTAGACCTAGTATAGTGAAGTCTCTACGCCGCTACGGCAGTATCTGCTACGTGTCTACCTTTTTTATGTTCCCATGTCGTAAGTAATTGGCCTTGCCGCCATACCACTTTTTTCTTCACATTCTAAAGGATAGAGTGGTCGAAATACACTTCATTGTGAACTCGCCATCTTGTCCATCAACTTGTAAGTGATAAGTCGTTCCGTATGTGTCTTCCAAGTACAAAACAAACCCCAAAGTATGATTATACGACAATTGCGTGTGTTCTGTATGCTGGCGAGTAACAAATGGAAATGTCCAGTGTGTCACTCCCACACAACCTGCCTAACGAAAACCTCCTGAATATGTGGTGTGTGTAATAGTTGGATGTCAATTAGAAGTGTTGTGGACTTGAACTCGAGTTTCATGGCAACCAATGTCATCATTCAATCAAATATTTTGTTCTGCATAAGTATTAGTGTCGTAAAGTGAAGTCAGTGTAGTTTTGTTTACAACTACAATTATGGTATTAATAATATTTCAATGTTGCCATTCTCCGTGAACAAAAAATCTGAACATATTCTAAAAAGTGTCACAGATTTTCACAGGAACACTTTCCTACTACATTTGAGATGGTGTTAATTAATGCAGTCTAAACAATTCTACAATGTATTGTTCTTGTGCTATTTACTTGTCCATTGAAAATATCATTGGGGATGCGACCATCTTCCAAGAGGCGGACATGGCCAAACCAGCATACGGTAGTCTAAGCAGTGTATACGTGCACTGAAGGCCAGCACTTAAACATTTGTCACTTTGCCTTTCCTCAAATACCCAGGATGTGGGGTAAGACACCAGAGATGGAAGGTATTGAGCCTTCTTTCTTACTTAGAATAGGTTGTTTATGTCTCGCTGCTATATAAAACATAATAAAAACGTGCTGGTAATGGCATCACAGAGGTAATCTTATCTGAGTAGACACACACGAAGTATAACGTTTACAGGGGTGCTGATAGCTGACTACACAAGTATAACATGCATTGAAGTATATCTGGGAGTCATCCTTATATGACCACTAGCTAGGCACAGTGCTTTAGTATGTATCTAATTTTACCCTAACTGACTTTTCAAATCATCCACACACTTCCAGGGATCCTCCCCCTGTGGTGAAACTTGTTGAGAACCCAGAATTGCACACTAAGCCTGGAGTCATCTGAGCCAAGCTGAAGCTCATTACTTCAACAACAGTTTCAGAATGGCAGAAAAGCCACAGGAAGTCTAGATAATACCAAGGAGTCTTCAATTTTGTACTGGCTGCAAATGAGCGAGAAGCTCAGCAGCCCTTGTTAAATAACAACACAAAAATAACAGTCCACGGCGGGTGCTTCTTAGCTGAGTAGACACACAAGTTGATTACAGAAACTACTCCCATCTCATTAGGAAGATGAGTATTTTACCTACCAAGCAAAACTACCACAGAACATCTCAGTAGGTCCACATGATGACCATTTTTTTGAGTTTGTCAGAAACAGCTGCTAACCAAATCTTATAGTAAATTTTGAGCATATTCAGTTGTGAGAATCTAACATAATTTTTGAATTAATATTAACAAAGTCTGTCGTAATGTTTATCTGGGCTGTAAATGTTAAACCAATCCACACATTGGAGCCTGAGCCACAAATTATTGGATCAGGATATTTATTAATGTGGGCTGGGAACCATTTCTTCTTTCTTAACTTTATGTTCTCTACATAGTCCTTTGTAGGATTTCTGAGAAAGAATTTATGATACATGTTTTCACTAGAAATCTCTTTGCAAGTTTTCTGGTGGACTAAACCCCTAGGAGAGGCAGATCCGGATAGAATATTTTATCTCTTCTTAAAAAATCCACCACAAACGTCTCATTCCAGGGGTGCTCTAATCTGAGTAGATACACACAGGTTATAACGCATCTTATGTCACAGGTTATAACGCATCTTATGTCACAGGTTATAACAGCTTATGTCACAGGTTATAACATCTTGTGTCACGTTATAACATCTTGTGTCACGTTATAACATCTTGTGTCACAGGTTATAACATCTTGTGTCACAGGTTATAACATCTTGTGTCACAGGTTATAACATCTTATGTCAGAAGAAAAAAGCTCCACACTCAATATTTTGCAACCAGACAGAAATATCCAGTAAGTTGTGGTGTTTTCTTTGGTACAAACCTAGGAGTTCTGTCAATAACTAGAGTTAGCAGCAGCCCTAGTCATACGCACTTTGACATGTAAACAAACCAAATGTTATAATTAAGCGGATTGCAATAAAATTTATATCACAATACTCTTTATCTTCTCTATTGAAATGTAGCCATTTTTATTTATTCCTCTAAAATATCAAAGACTTCTGATATTTGCTGGTAGAGAGAATTGGGAACGCTCTCTCAGCCAAGAATTTTAGCGAAAAATGGACAGCGAGGCTGTTCCATCGACCGGGGGTCACCCCCGATGTCGATCAAGATGGGGACGCCACTTATGTTGGTTCGTGTTCAAACTTCATCACATCTTCTGATTAGAGGATGACTATACGTAAGTATATCACTTATTAACAATTTTTTGAACTTCAAATGTAAACTTTACAATAGTTTTAATATTACTCCTACTAGGAGTCATCTGGAAAATTAAAATTCCAGAAGTTATTTTTGTTTTTACATGTATAGAGAATTACATGTAATATTATTATTACTGGCTTGTTCTTGTTCAGTTTCTTCTTGATTTTTTTTTTTAAACATATAAGCACAATTGTCATTGTCCTAATTTACAATGGTGTGATGCCACTTTCTCATATCGGCAGTTTTTCATATTATTTGGAATTGAAAACAATATGTATCCTAATTATAACCCATCAGAGGTTTAACGGGATATTTTTCTTCCTTAAATAAAAATATATATATATATATTTCTTCTTTTCGGGGAATTTTAAGACTATCAACTATTGGCTGCGAGTCCGGACATTTCAGTACAGCATCAGCTTTTTTAATTATGGCATTTTCCGGTCCCCTAGCCTTGACTCAATTGGCTTTGCGATATCCTTCACGTTTAAGATCATAATTTACCCTATTATGTTGCAAAATAAACCTTCATTCAATTACACATTAATCAAAACATGCATTTTTTATTCAGATTGGTAACTTTCTTAGCTTTTAAAGCTCGTGAAATAATTAGATTGATGCGTGAATGTCTGAAGTGGTGATAACACGTTCGTTCCACGCTGTTACAACAACTATGTGATTGTGTTAAATTGCTAAATAATATTAAAACTATTGTAAAGTTTACATTTAAAGTTCAAAACATTGCTAATAAGTGATATATTTACGTACGTATAGTCATCTTCAAATCAGAAGATGTGATGAAGTTTGAACATGAACCAACATAAGTGGCATGCCGATTTTGATCGACATCGTGAGTTATCCCGGTCGATGTAACAGCCTCGCTCTGCATTTTTCGCTAAAATTCTTGACTGAGAGAGCGTTACTTAAAGTCAGATCGCTTCACCAGCAAACATCAGAAGTCTGTGATATTTTACAGGAATAAATAAAAATGGCTCCCAAATCTTCTCATACCATGCAAGGAATTATAACACAACTTAAAATGTCAAATTTTGTAAAATTTCAACTTCACTTCGAGAAATCTACGTCTTCCACTTTGTTTTCTACAGCTTGCATTATACGAAATTAAAGCGATTCCTCTGGCCTTTCTAATGGTGAAAACCGTATGCAAATCAGATGTTTGCTGGTCAAGCGAAACCCATTTGAATGAAGCGGGGTGAGGCAAAAAAAAAGCCGAGAGTTGGCCGCGCGCCCGGGCCAACTATGCGTAACGTTGCTGTTAGTTTTTATTACAGTAGACATTCAAAAATCCGGCAACCTCCGGACCTGAGGCGTGCCTGATTTTTTATGGTTATATATTCTGTATATATTTAACAGAAAATGACTACCTGTACACTTTATCTGCGATCGACAATGCACGATGTTTACGTTTTACACCACTTCTTTTATTTGCTGAATCCATAATGGGGCTAAACAGCAGCAAATAAATGATAAAATGAGAAGGAATGAGCAGGAATGCCTGTTAACACGTGCAAGCAAGACCCAAACAGCTGCATCAAAACATAAACTGCTCCAGAAAACAGTGGCGTGCCAACGCGGTAAATTTAAAAATGCGCTCCGAAATCCATGCCGGAAATCTGAAGGAACCGGATTATCGATGGCCGGATTTTTGAATGTCAACTGTAGTAAAAAAAATACTTCAATAACTTTTATTATTCGGGAATTAATACATTTCAAAAGAGAAGAGGATAATGAGTATCGTGATATAAATTTTATTACAATCCGCTTAATAGCAAAGGGACAGTGACGACTTAAACTTGACGAATTTTCCTCAGTTTTCTCAACTTTCGTGCGTTTTCAACAAAAGAAGCGGGCACTTTGTGGTAGCTACTAAGTCCCTACACTTTTAAATTTTTTGTCAGATTTTAAAAATTAAAGCACCAAATTTCATTGTTTCTCTGGTGTTTCTGTGCAAACAAAAATCACTTTGTGGTACCTATTAATAGCAAAGGGACAGTGACGACTTAAACTTGACGAATTTCCAGTTTTCTCCACTTTCATCCATTTTCAACAGCACGAAGCGGGCACTTTGTGGTACCTAGTTATATCCCTCGTCACGACAAAGAAACAACTGACAAATATTTAACACCATCACGACAAATAAATGATACAAAGTCGGTGACACACATCAACTAACAAATATTTAACACCATCTGGAAAAATAAATGATACAAAGTCAGTGACACACAACAACACCAGGTCAGGGCCAGGAAACAAAGTGAAGAGAGAAATATACAACAAAGCCTGCAAGTTTCTGGTAGCTACAACTTTATTAAGCGATCATCATTTTACATTGTTAATGACCAATCTAAAGTGACAGAACTTTCAATCTAAAATCCACAATGTCAAGAAGGCGAAAATAAAGCTTACTTTTTAAAAAAAGAAATACAACAGAAGTAAAGGCATTAAGAAGAAATGATGCAATGAAAAAATATAGTCTTTTAGGGTCACTGCATGGCCAGTCATTCAAACAAATGTTCACTGTCATTTACAGTGGAAGCCAAACAAATGTTGACTGTCATTTACAGTGGAAGCCAAACCAATGAAACATTTCAACCAACAATGCTATCTAGTCCTGACAGAGGCAACATGTGGCAATGTAAGAAAGCTGTCATGTTAGACATAAAAAGTACTCTCCTGTTGACCAAAAGATTTTGTAATATGATCCTAGGGGCTCACTCACAAATACAAGGTTTAACTCCTGACCAACGCTTTGAGCGTTGCAAAATTCAATTCGCCGTGCCAGCGCAATGCTCAGAGCATTGTTTTTAGTGTATCACAAATAAACTCCAAAAATCGTCTGTTTAATACAGTTCATATTTTAAAACTTGTAGAATCACTTCCGCTACTATATAAACAACTAATTTGATTGTAGTTAAGCAGCATGTGTGCGTGTTTTGATGATATCACAATTTGTGTGACTATTCGCATGTTTCGTTATTGCTAGATATGTCACGCTTTATATTTAAATTGTCTAAGTCTCCTAAGCGAATAATTGTGTCAAACTACTTAGAAACATTGCTGACATTGATGATGATTGTTTGGTAGTCACAGTTTGTCAAAATAAGGAATCGGTGCAGAAAAGTTAGACACATTAGATTTAGTTGAGGAGTGGGCATAGTCATATTCTGGCCGATCAAAAAAAGCAACAAAACTAGACCTACTGTAACATCTAATCACTAGTCATAGGTAGAAGATGAAGCTAGGGATACTATTAAAACATTAAACAAATGTAAATTTTTTAAATGACTTATTTGTTTGAAAATTACAAAATGCACAATTGCATAACTTATTTTTTTCTTTAAAAAAAAAACCATAGCAAAAACTGGTGTGAATAACACTAAATGGATTACCTTGATGTTTGAAGACTAAAAGAAAGTGTTATTGTCTACAACAGTAATTTGTCTCTGGTAAATTCATATTCTACACTTTTGTGTTTTTCAATTTTACATACAAAATGTTTTAAATATACCGAACACATTTGTCTTAATACTACCAAAGACATTATATATTACAATTCTCTATCCATTTTCCCTACAGTTTGGTATATAATAAGGACATGTATTCGTCAAAAAGTTATTACGGCACAGGGTGCAAAATAATTATGGAGTCTCATCTGCTGACAGCAAATAATTAACACCATTAAATGACCAAAGGTACAGATTACAATCAGAATGTATGCAGTGACAACTCCACCTAAGCTAAGAACCTGAATGTACCACAGTGGTACCTTCTCAGCCACGTGTTTATTTAGACAGTATTAATGCAGCCATATAAGACAACACCAAACTGAAGACCACAATAGAAGACATAGTTGAAGGCAAATGATCAAGAGGAAAGCACTGTGGGAAAATATCAGAGATGGACAGAGAGGGTCTATCAAAGTGCACCACCAACACAAGAGACAAACAACAGATATCCATTATAGCCAACCTTTGTTGTGGAGATGGCATAGAGGCAATACATAATGTAAAACTGATGACAAGATACAGCTTCCTGCTAGAGTCTGTATGAACATCATGGCACAGACATCTATCTACCTGCATAATCCCAACCAAGCTATCAGATTACAATTTGCAGTCATTTCTTCACTCAGTAAAGCAACAGACTGAAGTAAATTTGATGTACGTACTATTTAATGATCACATATAAATCAATATTCCATATGCTAGTAGGACTTACATGAACCACACAAGGCAATATATCTGTCAACACAATACAGCAAACATGTTAAAATGCCTTTTTTTATTATTAATCTGGTAGACATGACATATGCTTTCTGTTGTTTATTAACCCAATAACTGTCATAACAGCCAATGAATGGCCATTATGTCTCTGTGGTGTTACGGCCAGCTAAATCAGCTGTTAGTAATGTCGCAATTACACATGCGAATTGACGTTTTTCCGCGTGCAAAGAGGAAATAACTATGATAAAGAGTTCCCTTCCTTTCTGGTGTTTGAGCATGGTGTAAATATGCGCTTTTAATCGCTTTGATTTGCGTTCAATCGGACTGAATTTTTTTTCCCCGACTGCTGAAGGTTCATCAGGGCTATGAAATACATTTAGATGGCCATCATTTGATATTTTTCACATGGAAAATAGCGATAGCTGCGATGACTTTAAAGACATCATACATGCCAGTGATGAAAGTGGATCTAGTAGTAGTGAAGATAAAGCTGAATCTAGCCCTGGGTCTAGTGTTGTCACTGACCAATTTGGATAGCAAAAAGTGGACAGTGAAAAAACAGTGGACTGCAATCTGATCCAAATTTTTTTTTTGAAGAAATTCTTACAGCTCCCAATATAGACTTGGAAAGGTGCACAGAGCCTTTCAATTTTTTTCTTCGATTTTTGATGCTGAACTTGCGAACTATGTGCTGCCGAGAGACAAACCAATATGCTCAACATTTCCTGAAATTGGAATCCACAGTTGCATGGATGAAGGCACACCATAACTGTCGGTACCAGAAAATGGTATCACAATGGAGCAGCTGAAAAAATACCTAGAGCTAAATATGGGTCTTATTGGTTAAAAAAAAAAAAAGTAGGCCTGCACTGATGATTTCATTTTCTATGTTTCTGGTATTTTATTGGAATTAGTCAAAATAGCTATGAGACCACAGTACAAATGCACTTGACAGTTGAAGGGTTAAACGCTGAGTTCATCTGATGCCATAAAACAATATTAAAACACAAGTCTCGGCTGTTACATGACCAATCTGCTTGGTGCAGGCCTCAGGAATACCATTACAATGAACTCGCCATGTATATTAGCCACATGTTACCTGTTAGTTTGGCAGCAACAGCAACTGTACAAAAAGTGGTGCAGTGTATAACAAATATTGCCTAAAAGAATTCCAGTACAATGTCACTTATTTAAGCCCAAAGATATGATAAACAAAAGTAGGCATATGGAATGAGTAATTTAAGTTGTAAAAATTGACACGATATTTAAAATTAGCCAAATTAATATTTAAAAAATGTTTCTGGTTGGTGCAGATGGTTATGATTTGACTGAATGAGGGAAGGTTCAAATCTGAAAAGGCTTATTATCAATATTAAAATGAACAGTGCTATGTAAAAATGTAATACAAAACTGACTACATCAAGCTACAGGGTGAATACCAACATGCATCAGTACATCATAGAGGACGAATATCAGCAAGTTAGCCATCCAGCTATGAGATAAATCTACGACCAATCCCATAAACATGGATACAAGTATCTTTTAGTGTTACAACTCAACAAGACATAACAGAAAAATTCTGACTTAATACAACTACACAGCAACAGCACATAAAGATCAACATGTAGTGACACACACCAGATTTTTTTTTAAATGAAACATGTAGTCACAGAAATAACACTTAGGACTGGGTCTTACAGACACACACACATAACAGATAATATGAAGCAATCATCAAAGTGATTGCTCTTAAACAAAAAAATACTATATGCTATAAATTTACCTTTAATGTTCTGATGCTAACTTCTAACTGGGTAAAAAAATAAAATAAAAACAAAAACCCATCAAATAATAGCATTACAGTACTACAAACATGTCAGAAGTATTCATATAAGGACACGTCTCCACACATGAAGGCATTTTCAAGGACTAAAATAAAAAACGTGTCTCAAGTGCCTTCATCAGACCTGCCATACAGCTTCAAGTCTCATTTTCTGGCCTTTCCCCGGCCACGCGCCCTCTTGGCAGTGCTGCCACCCCTGCCTTTCTTTTGGGTTACTGCAGGAGTTGATTCCTCATCAGAGTCGTCCTTCTCCACACCTGCTCCAGACGTATCCATGCTCACATCCTCCTGAGAACTAGTGTCCAAGCCTACCTTCTCTGTTACCAACACAAGAGAAATAAAATTAAATGAACTAACCATAATGGGTTACATTCATTCATTCATAACCCTCCACTCCCAAAGGAGCATAGGCCTTCAACAAACACATGCCAAGTCCTCCTGTCATGTGACATCATCGCAAGTTCTTACCACGTTCATCATTTTCACCTGTTTCCAGCTCTTTTCTCCATGTGCTTCTTGGTCTACCTCTGCCTCTCTTGCCCTGGGGGTTCCATAACAAGGACTGTCTTGTCTTCCTGTCTACCCCCTTCCACTTTGTTTCACACATTCCCAGAACCTCAAATCTGCTGCTACTTGTGCCACTTTCCCTGTTTGTTTAATGTCCGAACATTCCAGGTGCCAAATCTGGAAGTTCTAAAAGAAAGAAGGTTAGTCAGTAACACTGACTCCTTTCGGCTTTCTCTGTGTTGCATCATACGCCTCCTTGCGAGAGGACCTTCCCCTGTCTTGGATGGCTGTGTTTTATTTTCCTTAATTGACTTGTCCATGTTTGTTGAAGTTTTTTGTGGTTTAAATAATTCACAGGATGGGGTAACCAGCCCCATGCCCAACCCTCCTTAGTTGCTTTCTACGACATGCACGGAAGGGAACAGTGTTACTATTCTTTGCTCCCCTATCGGGCCCCGGTAACACACGGGTGAATGGGTTACATACAGTTTGAATGAATTATGAATATCATCTCAGACAGTAACACTTTGAGTACCAAGGCTTCTCAGTTTGCAATTACCTTCAAGTACCAAGGCTTCTCAGTTTGCAATTACCTTCAAGTACCAAGGCTTCTCAGTTTGCAATTACCTTCAAGTACCAAGGCTTCTCAGTTTGCAATTACCTTCAAGTACCAAGGCTTCTCTGTTTGCAATTACCTTCAAGTACCAAGGCTTCTCAGTTTGCAATTACCTTCAAGTACCAAGGGAGTTTAGGAAAAATTTCCTATTTGAGGTGATAAAATTTAAAAAAAAATCACCGAACGAATAAGTCAACAGATTGACATGAAACTTTCAGGATTTTATTGGAAGTGGATAAAGTGTCGCAAGCTGACCTAGTTTTGTGTTCAGGTCATGTGCTCATGGCAGCCATTTTGAATTTTAATGAGGCAATAGACAAAAATTGGCATGCACGATTAAAAAATTTATAAAAAATATAATCAACTCTCCAGATGTAGTATCATTAAACATTCTTTCTATAAAGAGCATGTATGATATGCTCGTGAATGATATTGGGGCAAAAAAAAAGCGATCTGAAATGGACACAAAATTCCAGCAATGTCTAAAGAGAAATATTCATGAGGTACTGACATTATTTCATACCAAGAGAAATTTAAAAATACATGTCAATTTGCTTTAGCTGGATGTGTTGGTCTAACATTAAATATTGTCACAGATGCAATTATTGTTGCTATTTTTCTCTGGCCTTGGGGGCCTATTTCCTTCCTGGTGGGCAGCATAGTCCTCACACTTATGAAAAACTGAAAAGCAGGGAACAACACTGTGGTTTTTCGTACCCAGTACAAAAGAATCTTTTCTGGCATCTTCATACTGCTGTGGGAATTATGTTCTGTGATGGGATCTGTCAGTTTTTACTGAAGCACTAGTGGCATGAAATTTATTGTAGTGTCAACTTCTTGAATAATCTGATAACAGAGCTTCAGTACAATCAATTTACTAGAGCAACTTCTATGACAAAATGAAGAATTGGATGATACCATTTGAAGCAGCGTGTGATTATAACCATCTGCCAAGATAGGTTTTTCCTATGTCATAAATCTCCTTTATGTGTCTGATACTTTTGTCAGCAACATTTCTTGTGCGGACTGTGCTAAGCAAATTCACACTTTTTGGTATTATGCCATGTACAGGCAATCAGATTTCCAGACCTAGCAAAAACAGATGAACCGCCACGCTTCATCTTCACGTTTTTTCCCCCTCAAAATTGCAGGAAACCCTCTTCTACTTTCTGTAACAGTCAAATCCTAACCCTAACAGAGGGGTAATCTAATTCATACAAGTCCCACTGAAACTAATCAGCTGCTTCTCTGCCACACCCCCTCCTAGTAGCAGGTCTTTTTCTACGCCCTGAAAATCGCCATCACCATCTATGGCACCTTAATATGATCTTGGGGTGTCATTGTCTTGGGGGTTCAGTAGTTTCAGGCTGCATCAAAACTAGACCAACTGCTGTCACTGTCAAAGGTCAGCCGAGAGCCAGAATCCAGTACATTCAGCAGTTTCACTCATGTTTAAACAAAATTCCACTCAAATACGAATCAAAATACGCGAAAAAAATTTCTGGGCCGCCACTGACCATTTCTCAATAAAACTTGAATTATTTCCCTTGACTAGTATTACAAAATCTGTTGACTTTTTATACTAATACTATATGGACGCCAAAAGGTGATAATGGTACTCAAAGTGTTAAAAGTCATGCTTTCATATGGCAAGAAAAACAACACACATCCTCACCCTGTACAATATGACCTAATGATTATTAGCATTTTTTTTATATCTGGTTGCGAATGGGAACGGTATGTGTTTGTGGAAGTAAAGCTATGAAAGCGACCAGAGTATGACAAACTGCATCAGTTTTGCATCGAATGGTGCATAAACCATGATTGGTTGTAATAACTCAGTGTTGTCTAGATTGAAAGATTCCTCCTCTCTGTCTGCAACTGAAATTTATCTGCCATTCACTAGCTTTGTGCATTCCACACTACCCTTGCTTGTCGGATTTTAATTGTCAGAAATACCTCACTGATTTTGCTATAGTGTGTTGAGATAATCGTATAAAGAAATGTTTTGCGTTATGAACACAGCTACAGAATCTGAACCTACTCCTTTCCTGTTAGAAAAACCATCTACTAGGTGACTCATAAGACAAAAGGTTGTTTAATATTCTGATGAACTGGAGGCTTACTTCACTTCTGCTGAGCTCGACATTTAAAGGACATGTTTATCAGACCACAAAAACTACCTGTGCTTTGCCTGTTGTAAAAGAATTTTGAAAGATTGAACGTTCTTTTTCCCGCAGAACAAAGCTGATTCACTCAGTCTGTATCAAGAACTATTCTTGCACCAGCAGTCTTCATATGAGAATGTGAGGTTAGTGGGCAGACAAAAGCCTTCATCGGTTTGATTTTGGTGTTGTTCTTAAGAGAATGGGATATACAGCAGAAAATGGTGTTATCAAGTCAAGAATCTCTCAGTCAAGACAGACTTCCCTCAGCTAGAGATACCTTTCAAGGCCCCCACATTTTATATCCGCTTTTCAGTTTATGGTCTGGAACCTAACCTGTCGTATAAGCAGGGTCCTACTGTGGACTGATTTAACATTGTATCAGAAAATCTCATTGTAGAGAATAAATATTCGGCATCAGGCTAAATGTGTCGTCATAAGTATAAAGATGCTGCACCAAGTGTTGTTGCAATTTACTTTATACACCCCAGGGCATGATGAAAATAAGAACTATGAATATACAAGCTAAATGAAGATGGTCTCTGAAGCTATGAAAATAGCAGGTATTTGGCTGACAGAATGAACTATGCAGAAACAGCAATAACACAGACATCTATGTATGATATAGCAAACAGCAAGAACACAGGCATCTATGTATGATATAGCAAACAGCAATAACACAGACATCTATGTATGATATAGCAGGGGCTGACAGACAAAGCATCACAAAACTGGCAACTCTTGAACAATGACATGATTCTCACCTTCTGTGTCCGCATAAGTCTGATAGTTGTCCTGCAGGTCAGCCTGGGCAGCATCCTCAGACAAAAAGCTGTAACTGGGATCAGGGGCAGCATAATGACCCTCAGAAGTATCAGCCAAGTTATAATCTTCATCTTTGGCCAGCCCACCTTCATTATCAACATCATGTATCGGAAGTTCATCATCATAATCCTCACCATCATGATGTCCTTTTGTCTTTCTACCTGTTTCTCCTTCAGTGTCCTCTTTAACATCATCAATAAGTTCCTTCTCTGCTACTTCACTCTTTTCAGCCTCTTCTTTTTCTTTCAGTGCTGCTGCGGCAGCTGCCTTCTCAGCTAGCCTCTTTTCTCTAGCTGCCAGCTTTTCTTCTGTAGCCACCTGCAACCAGTCATGTGACATAACATCAGATAAAATAACGATATCACATTCAATAACATATATACAATTATTGTGGCACATTAATACTTAGGTCAAGGTCATGTCACTAATGTCAGACAAAATAGCTATTACACTTCCATCATATTACATTCAACAACATATATAAAATTATATGTCACATTAATACTTAGGTCAGGGTGAGCAATTTCAGGAAGACCAGAAATTTGTGGGTGAGTGTGTGGGATAAGAATGTTGTTTTAAATACAGCAGTAATCAACACTATTTACAGACTTTAAATGTCTGCACTGCTCTGCAATGCATATTATTATTTGTTATAATAAATTTATACATGCAGCAATTGATGTACACAGTTACACAATCAGTAATAATTTATGTATGAACAAAAAGAAAAGTTAGACCACTAATTGGTGCTTGCCTAGAATAGGATTGAAACTGTTCAAAGATCCTCAATGTGGAATTAATGACAAGAACAAGACAGGTGCCAGTGAAAGAAGAGATGAGAAGTTGGTGGTGATGGGTAGGGCAGACATTAGTAAACTGGGCAGCATTGCAAGGCAGTTTCTATTCTCAAGTCCACAGAGCAAGAGAGACGGACACCAAGAAACATGGACAGACAAGAAGTGGAGACATATGAAAGAGGAGATGGCATGAGATAGGACTTGGCTTATGTTGAAGGTGTACGTTCCAGTCAAAGGTAATGAATTAATGAATCTAGTGCACACAAAAAAACTACGTTACTAATGATCATTGATGACTAAAGAGCTGTCTTAGGTGAAGAGTGTTAACTTGTGTCCGTCAGGCCCAGACATACGTGAATTATCCAAAAGAAGAATCGTTTGAAAAGCAGGTGGTGCCTACCTTAAATTTTTCATAGTGAGTATCACTCTGACAGTGGGAGCCCTTGGCTGACTTCTCATTGTTGTAGAACTTGTGGCAAAGCTTGCAAAAGAATCCAGTCACTGGGATGATGTACTTCACACCTGAGAAAACAAAACAATATACCATCAAGGAATGTCTCCAAGGCATCAACAAAATAATCAAATGTTTATCACTGACAATTCAATACCGAAAATATGGGACAATGAAAAAAAATTCCAGTTCAGGATAAAACTCACACAGCAACTAGCACTCGGTAGTAAGTGAATAATGATATGCATATATTTGTCGAACTGAATACAATTACTGAGTCAGGATATAAATGACATATCACACCTAACATGACATTATCTCTCTTGTCACTCCAACTGGAGCAATGCATCAGGGCATGCAGCCTCAACCTAAGCATTTATGAGCTGATGCAGTGCTCTCATCCCATCTAAGTGTCCCCATGACAGGCCAGAGGGCACCAGTAGTCCTGTTCTGTCATGGCCACCCAGGAACTGCACAGGGCACAACGTTGCTACAAATACAACAGACACAGATGCATGACCAAGATTAGCCAATACACAAGAGGCCAGCCACAACCAAGACTAGCCAATACACAAGAGGACAGCCACAACCAACTTACCAACAGACACAGTTGCATGACCAAGACTAGCCAATACACAAGAGGACAGCCACAACCAACTTACCAACAGACACAGTTGCATGACCAAGACTAGCCAATACACAAGAGGACAGCCACAACCAACTTACCAACAGACACAGTTGCATGACCAAGACTAGCCAATACACAAGAGGACAGCCACAAACAACTTACCAACAGACACAGTTGCATGACCAAAACTAGCCAATACACAAGACAGCCACAACCAACTTACCAACAAACACAGTTGCATGACCAAGACTAGTCAATACACAAGAGGACAGCCACAACCAACTTACCAACAGACACAGTTGCATGACCAAGACTAGCCAATACACAAGAGGACAGCCACAACCAACTTACCAACAGACACAGTTGCATGACCAAGACTAGCCAATACACAAGAGGACAGCCACAACCAACTTACCAACAGACACAGTTGCATGACCAAGACTAGCCAATACACAAGAGGACAGCCACAACCAACTTACCAACAGACACAGTTGTATGACCAAGACTAGCCAATACACAAGAGGACAGCCACAACCAACTTACCAACAGACACAGTTGCATGACCAAGACTAGCCAATACACAAGAGGACAGCCACAACCAACTTACCAACAGAATTCTCAGGATTGTATTCTGGGATTGTCAAGTCCTCATTATCCTCATCTTCCTGTATGAAGAAATAAAAAAAATAAAAACAAATGCCACAAGAGAAACTTGCCTAAACTTCACAAATAACAAGTTCCAGGTGTTTAACTAGAGTTCACATTGTAAAACCTGGTTCTAGAAACTTGTGCCAATTGTCCTGTACGTTTATTGTGTGTACACAAATCAGTTACTTCTATATTTTCCATAAAATGCAATCTCTCACATCTTATCCAGGTAAACATATTTAATTCTGTATGTCTTTAGTTAACTAATCCAATTTTTAAAAAATCCAAGTGAATAGTTGTGTGACACGATGAAAGATAGAAAACGAGTTTATACTTACCTTGTCCTTGTCCCGTCTGCTGCGGTCACGTGATGCGCCTCCCCTGTGTCTGTGCTTCTACAAGAGACAATATAAGCTTGATGTACATTGTGTGAGAAAATTCAACACTTGTGTTCTTACCTACATTAATACTTAATACAACTATCTTAAATATATTTATTTGTCTATAAAATTCAGCAACTACTAAGACAGATATCTGCTATTATAACAAACAAGAGTAAAACATCTCAACTAAATCAAACAATGGTTTGTCTTGGCTTTAAGGACTATCTACATTGCACACGGATAACTCCATCAGTGATCCTATCTCTTTCCTTAGATCACACAATGTGGATTTCAGCTCAGTGCATGAACTCCACAGCACCGGCGGGAATTCCATTGTGTGTATATATAAGAATCACACATTCTATAAATATTCTTTGTGGTGGGTAGGTTTCTAATTTTCAAATTAAAATGAGTAAGTCAACATATCAATACTTACATCTCTTCTTTCTTTGCTTCTGCTCCTACTCCTGGATCTGTCAGCATTATCCTTCTTGCCGTACTGATCAGCATTCTAACAAGTGTTGCAAATACACAATTACACAGAAAATGTATAAAACATAATCACATTACAAATATAACTATAGCAATATGGAACATTTCCTCCTAAAAGAAACTGAATGGGTTAATTTACTTCATAAATATACCTATTCCAGATATGGCAAGTATACTGTTCAAAAAAAGAAACGCATAGCTATCCGAGGGCGCGTTTTTTTGAGTTTGTAAGTAAAATTTGGTGTTAGGGTATATAAAAACCAGCCTCAAATGTTCCTTACAGTGTCACATGCACGTGTTGACCTGAATTGCGTTCGTTTTTGTAATCGTTACAACGCAGTGGTCAATAGTGTATATGACGCAATTTTTGACCACAGCTCATGTTGCGCGCACGTGAAAGCAACAACATTTGGGGTGAACACTATTCACTGACTACGCAACTGAAACCCTATAAAAGGATAACGCTACACACACAAAATTCAGTTAATTTTCAAGCAGACATTTATGCCGTCTCTATCGATAAATTTAAGGAACACTGCTATTGGCCGTTTGCATGCAGGCGAAAGTCAAAGTCAGGTTGCCAGGCATCTAAACGTGCATCAGAGTACCATCAGTCGACTTTGGCACCGGTTTTATGCATCCATGCCCAGAAGATGCCAGTCGCTGATCGATGCAAGAGGAGGCCACACACCATACTAACGGGAAAGCCCATACGCCAAAAACTCTCGTGACCCAGATGCAAAACAACTGTCAATTGATTGGTTGAACCCTAAGGTATTCTTTTGTGCAATTTGAACAATTAACTCATTAAATTAAAAAAGTTATTGAATGTCAAAATTATGGCTATGTGTGTGCCTTCAGTAGCTATGCGTTTCTCTTTTTTGGACAGTATAGAAAGATCAACTGAAGTTTAAAACAAATGTTGGGAAAGGTTACGAGTAAGTATCCACAAGATTGGGATAGAGTATTACCCGCTATTCTCTTCGCCTATAGAGAAATTCCCAACGAAAATACGGAGTTTGCGCCATTTAAATTATACTGTTCGAAAAAAGAAACGCATAGCTACTGAAGGCACACACATTGCCACAATTTTGACATCCAATAACTTTTTTAATTTAATGAGTTAATTGTTCAAATTGCACAAAAGAATACCTTAGGGTTCAACCAATCAATTGACAGTTGTTTTGCATCTGGGTCACGAGAGTTTTTGGCGTACGGGCTTTCCCGTTAGTATGGTGTGTGGCCTCCACTTGCATCGATCAGCGACTGGCATCTTCTGGGCATGGATGCGTGGAACCGGTGCCAAAGTCGACTGATGGTACTCTGATGCACGTTTAGAGGCCTGGCAACATGACTTTGACTTTTGCCTGCGTGCAAACGGCCAATAGCAGTGTTCCTTAAATTTATCGATAGAGACGGCAAAATGTCTGCTTGAAAATTAACTGAATTTTTTGTGTGTAGCGTTATCCTTTTATAGGATTTCAGTTGCGTAGTCAGTGAATAGTGTTCACCCCAAATGTTGTTGCTTTCACGTGCGCGCAACATGAGCTGTGGTCAAAAATTGCGTCATATACACTATTGACCACTGCGTTGTAACGATTACAAAAACGAACGCAATTTAGGTCAATACGTGCATGTGACACTGTAAAGAACATTTGAGGCTGGTTTTTATATACCCTAGCACCAAATTTTACTTACAAACTCATAAAAACGCGCCCTCGGATAGCTATGCGTTTCTTTTTTTGAACAGTATACATAATTTTTCACTTTTTTCTAGTCGTTTCATTTATTCTGACCAAAAGGACCCCTGCTGAAATGACAGGATTTTTAAGTTAGATACTGAAGCTGGGAAATAAATAGCTACCTATCAGTGTTAAGAAATCTAGGCATGTCACTAAACATTCTATTGGACATGTCACTAAACATTCTATTGGACATGTCACTAAACATTCTATTGGACATGTCACTAAACATTCTATCTAAAATCTCACCTTCTTGTGCTCCTCTGTCTCACGGTGCTCCAGGACTTCAGTAAAGTTGGTGAAATCATGGACATTACACCAGCCACATCCTCTCTTCACCTGCAGCTGCCTTTGCTAATACACAAAATCAAGCAGAACATTTACATGTGTGTAAATAGGTGAAATTTGAAACATGACAGTAACCAATAATAACAACCCATAAGTAGGTTGGAGTAAGTAGGAGATAAAAGTAAAATCGATACAATGTGCAAGGTGTAATTGTGACTATAAATTGCAACATTGACTATTTAGATACATGTTGAATATTGCACCAAGAAAACATGACAGAATGGATCTATCAACAGGATGTCAAGAGTATATAACAATTTTAAAGTGCTTTACACACAAAACATTAGTGCTTTTGCAAATTATGCGAGGTTTACACTCCAGAAGTGCTAACATAGTTTGATATTCGTGTAAACCTGAGATAATTTTCACCATAGAAATTCAGCATGTTACAAATGGGGGGATGCTCCTCTAAAGTAGATTAAAACTTTATAAGAATGTTCATCAAAATAATAAGACTAAACAAAATAAGAAATTTAATAGAAGCGGCGACACACACACACCCCCCCTTCCCCCCCCCCCACATCATTTCAAAATCACAATCGCTGCATATTCTATGTTACGTCAGATGACACTAGGATAATTAGATCATTGTTAGGGGCTACTGCATGGTTGTTGAGCATCTTGGTTATCATCTGAACTAGATGCTTGCACCATTGGCCTTGGATGGACAGTAGGATATACGCGAAATATCGAGATGACTCGTAGCTAGTCTAGTAACAACAGGAATTCAATATGTGGCATTGTGGCCTGGCGACTGTGGTCTGAGGACCAAAGATGGTGTACATAACTGTGTGTTAACTACCTAGTTTATAAGTAGAATCTGCTTATGTGAAGGCTAGGGAAGCCCAGAGCCTAAATGTGTGATTAAGCGGTATAAGCCGAACGCAGTATTTGTACACGATCATTGAAGACGTGATATTAAGATTTGCATCTCTAGCGTAAGAGTAGCTATTAGTAGAACAGTGGGAGCCGCGCTAGCGTAGTGGTTACAATACCGCTCTGGCGACCGGGTGATACAGGATCAAACCCGGGCGACGGCATTTGAGGATTTTTCGTCGACCGGGATTTGGACTGGATTAACTCGAGACCTGGCGAGAACATTTGAAGGAGTGTCATCGACCAGGGACTGGCGGCTCCTGAGCCGACCCAGCTGCAATGGGTACCTCCGAAATCGGCGAGTATTTGCCTGAATGGCGAGGGACATTTGTCTCTGTACAAGAAATAAAGGGATACTCACGTAAAATCAATGTCAGGTTAGACATAAAATAATAACCTGAGATTTCGCCTCGAGTATTAGCGGGCGAACGAAAAAAAAAAAAAAAAAAAAAAAAAAAAAAAAAAAAATAGAACAGTGTATTGGCGTGGAAAGCCAAAGTATAATTAATTATCAGTCGATGTACTGAAAAATGAATATAAGCCAGAGAGTTATAAAGTGCGTGTATGGCTAAAATAAAGGAATAGCTTCAAAGAAATATTTAAATGAGTCACGACAAATGCTTAGAATGATGACCGTTAGAGGTCATAGAGTATAGCAATGAAGGATAATGTGAATATTTTAGTCAATGTCGTTGTATGTGCCTATTCATCGTTGTCAGAATTGAATGCCTGCATTAAATCGTCAGAGTCGTCATATTCAACTGCGTCTGAGGTTCATTCGATTATTACAATGTTCCAAGTTCAGACTTATACGTTGTTACACAAGCAATTAATATTATGATGGATGAATTCATTATACACAAATAACTACTTAAAGTTGTCACATATAATAATACACACGGGTTTGCAGAAATGAAATATGTGAAGCAACAAAATAATATTGAGCACTTAAGGTAAAATGACTATTAGAAGGCAGCTGACATACGTAGTCTACAACCAGAAGGATCGATCTTGAAGATAATATATTGAAAAAAGTTGCAGCACGGTGACAAGATACCCACATTACTTGAACGTTAACAGATGCTATGAAAGAATAACCGCTCATAAACAACCACACCATGTACTGTAACAATCATATCAGTCTATAGTAAATTGGTTTTAAAAAATATCCATTTAGAAACATGCCTTTCGCATACTAGAAGATTAAATGTTGACTCGAAGAAATGCTTTCTCACTCACTCAAGTTGTTTCACCCTGGATAATCTTGAGGATGCTCACAACTAATGGAGGACATCCATACATGCAGCAACACAAAATATTCCTTGGTACAGCTTACCTTGTGAATGTTGGAGAATCTATGCTTCTCCCAAGGGATCGTCAGGCTGTTGTTACAAATCTTGCAGAAGAAGTCACGCTCATTGCTGGAAACAAGTGACATGATTTAAATATTAAAGCAATACAAGAGGATAAGTAAGCAGGTCATATGTGGCAACATTTAATATTATACGAGGGGCATTCAGAAAGTAATGCACCACATCGTTTTTCTCAGCTAATAAGAAGAAGCATGAAATTTTGCACACTTCAAATATGGCATGTGCCAATTGTGTGCACCAAATTGCACCACAACTGGCCAAATAATATGGCTGCGCTAAACCATTAAAATGGAGCGTATTAGCAACTTGCGTTATAAGCAGCGAATTGTGATAGAATTTCTCGTTGCAGAGAAGGAACCTTGTGAACATTCACAAGCGTCTATGTGATGTGTATGGAAGTTTTGCAGTCGACTAAGTACAGTCAGTCACTGGGTTCAGAGAATCAAAGAATCAGGAAGTGGAGATATGGAGCTGCTTGATCGGCCGCGCTGTGGACGTCATGCCACAGCCACCAATGCAGAAATGTTGAAATGCGCTGAGGGCATTATTCTTACTGATAGGCGAATCACTACTCAACAATTGGCCTTACAGCTGTCAGTCAGCATTGGTAGTGCAAATGCAGTTATAAAAACTCTCGGATTTTCTAAGGTTTGCGCAAGATGGGTTCCTCGAAGTCTCACAAATGACCACCGATTGCAAAGGAAAGCAATTTCTTCTGAATTGTTGGAGCTTTTCAATGCTGATGGAGAGTGAACTTTTTGGCTATACAGGTGACGAAACCTGGGCACATCATTTTGAACCTGAGACAAAAAGACAGTCAATGAAGTGGCATCATCCGCAATCACCACGAAGAAAAAAATTCAACACAATTCCTTCAGCTGGAAAGGTCATGATCACTGTCTTTTGGGACATTGAAGGTGTGATTCTTGTGGACGTTATGCCAAGAGGAGAGACAATCAATTCGCAAGCTTACATTAAGACACTGAAAAAAATTCAATCAACGTTTTCGCAGAGTTCGGCCGCACAAGAATCCAGCAGACCTGCTTCTCCTTCACGACAATGCGGGACCTCACACGAAGTCTGGCAACACGGGAAGCAATCACCAAATTGGGTTGGACTGTACTACCCCATCCACATTATAGTCCCGATTTGGCACCCTCTGATTTTCATCTATTTGGTCCACTTAACTCTTGCAGGCCAGAATTTTTTCATCAGTTTTGCCAGAATTATTTTTGTACCTTAACGCAGTACCTTTATAAATTCTAAAGTTTCTGAGTTATTACACAACAAAGACACACATATTATACATCACAGTAAAGATAAATGAATGTAGAATTAGAATATGAAGAATTGTTAGTGATATTCTACATATAGTATTCAGTTATGAGTCATAATGAAAATACGGAACAAATTTCACAGAACACAAAAGTGACGTTCCCAACGTCGTTTCGGCTTCTAGGGGTTTTGTGGATGTACGCTACCAGCGTCGTTCCGGCCTTTAAGAGTTAAAGATGCACTCCGTGGGACAAGGTTTGAAGATGATGGAGTGATTCATGCAGCGAAGAAATGGCTACATGATCAAGACAAAATCTGGTACGGGCTAGGAATACATGCACTTGTTTCGCGCTGGCATAAAGCCGTACAAGTTGATGGGGATTATTTTGAATAATACTGATGGTTACATGACATATCCATGTATATTGTGTATAAATTTCATGCTGTTTGAATTAACAGCTCCTGAGAAAAACAATGTGGTGCATTACTTTCTGAATGCCCCTCGTACTACAAAGTCTCATGACATCTAGAAGAGTCCATTGTCAGAACAGTAAGCTTCCACTAATCAAATGAATATGCTACATTCAACATTTTGTTAAAATGAATACGCTAATTACTGTGGTTTTAGTTCCAAACGCTGACCTTTTAAAGTTCCATTTATATATAGACAATACAAAAATCTGTTACCCGCCACCAGAACCGCCCTCAATTTTGCGAAGATGTTCCTCAACCCTCAGTCTAGAGTTCAGCTGGTTACTCTTCATCTGGTGCACAGTTAGCAAGCTATTCATGCGCTGGGTGTGCTTCATTCCATTCAGATGGCGACGGAAACTGTCATCATCGTAGACAGATACATTGCAAACATGACAATACAAGTTGCTGTCTTTGTCCTTCCGGTCCTGAAAATTTTAATAATGACAACATATCTTGGATGACAGTATATAAATGTTCACAATATATCTTGGATGACAGTATATAAATATTCACAATATATCTTGGATGAAAGTATATAAATGTTCACAATATATCTTAGATGAAAGTATATAAATATTCACAATATATCTTGGATGACAGTATATAAATGTTCACAATATATCTTGGATGAAAGTATATAAATGTTCACAATATATCTTGGATGAAAGTATATAAATGTTCACAATATATCTTGGATGACAGTATATAAATGTTCACAATATATCTTGGATGACAGTATATAAATGTTCAAATATATCTTGGATGACAGTATATAAATGTTCACAATATATCTTGGATGAAAGTATATAAATGTTCACAATATATCTTGGATGAAAGTATATAAATATTTACAATATATCTTGGGTGACAGTATATAAATGTTCACAATATATCTTAGATGAAAGTATATAAATATTCACAATATATCTTGGATGACAGTATATAAATGTTCACAATATATCTCGGATGAAAGTATATAAATGTTCACAATATATCTTGGATGAAAGTATATAAATGTTCACAATATATCTTGGATGACAGTATATAAATGTTCAAATATATCTTGGATGACAGTATATAAATGTTCACAATATATCTTGGATGAAAGTATATAAATATTCACAATATATCTTTGATGACAGTATATAAATGTTCACAATATATCTTGGGTGACAGTATATAAATGTTCACAATATATCTTGGGTGACAGTATATAAATGTTCACAATATATCCTGGGTGACATATAAATGTTCACAATATATCTTGGGTGACAGTATATAAATGTTCACAATATATCTTGGGTGACAGTATATAAATGTTCACAATATATCTTGGGTGACAGTATATAAATGTTCACAATATATCTTGGGTGACAGTATATAAATGTTCACAATATATCTCGGGTGACAGTATATAAATGTTCACAATATATCTTGGGTGACAGTATATAAATGTTCACAATATACAGTGATGTTACTGTTGTTGTTTAGCCATTTCTAGTCCCAATCCACCCTGATGCGCCCATAAGGCATTTTAATCATACTGCCGTAATCACCTGGCAATAGATTATTTTGTTGCTCCATGACAAAAAAAGTCTCACACTGCCGTAATCACCTGGCAATAGATTATTTTGTTGCTCCATGACAACAAAAGTCTCACATTTCTGGTGGACAGCAGTTATTTCAAGTATATTTTGACTCTGATAGCATGTTTTCTAAGTTGAGTGGTTGATTAGTTGGAATTTCACTTGATAAAAATGGCATTTCATGCAATAGAAGACGTTAAATAAACAGAGGATTCTTCTAACAGTGACAATTATTAATCCTACATTGATGTGGACGATAACCCATTTATTGACAACAGAAAAAATCCACGGAGGAACTAGCGAAAACGAAGACAATGGATACAGATACATTTGCTTCTGTTTAATAAACATAATGGTAATTCTTTCACATCCTTGCATTAACTCTTACTATACGTGAGCTAAAACCTCATTTTTACGCGCTAGTTTAGCTATCGTTACCGTCGCGCCCGTTAAACTGGCGAGCCGTAAAATTGGCACTAAACCCGCGCCACTTCACGGGGCTTGCCAGATAGTAAGAGTTAAGGGTATGTGTGCATTGTCAGACAATTATGAAACTGGAAAAGGAAATAAAAACCTCCCAGAAACGAGATTGTCCACTTTGTGTTTGCAGATGCTGTGTCTTCTCAAAAGACAATTTTCTGAGAAGCAGCTATAAGCTCTGCAAGAACTGGTGTGAACTAAACTAAATATAGCCAGTCATGTGAACAAAAAGGGTGTCCAAGAAGAGACATTCATGTCAGCTACCAGTCCCATATCGTATAATATAAGTATAAAAATATATTTATTTAAACTATACTTATGTGATGGCTACTAAATTAAAATGTATATAAAAACTAAAGGTCACCATGTTAGCAAGTTGTATCCACAAACAACACAACAATGAATACTCACCTCATCTTCTGTTGGCTCTGCTGGGTCATAATCATCTTCACCCTTTTCTCCCTCAGCATGATCCTTGTCTGAAATGTCAAGGCAAAAATCTGTGTGACTGTCTGACTACAGTTGCTTGAACAAGACAGGAATGGAAATATCTGAAGCCAGGAGGAGTGTGAGAGACAGAGGTGCATCCAGACATGACAGGGTGTCACCTCTCCCTCTGAGACAGTCAAGCAGTTTGAAAGATAATTGGATCAGCTCAAGTAGGCAATATGAAATGTGAAGCTAACTTAATCCCCCAACTGAAATTTTCTGAGAATTTGGTTGAAAAAATGTGTCCATTAACAAAGAAAAAGTTGCACTTCAAGTGCTGATGAAGTGATAATAAACTTGAATTAGCGAATGCTTACAATGAAATGGGAATTGTATTGATCCAATTAGCAGCAAAATTTTCATAATGTAGTAAGACTGGTCAAGAAAATTAGACAAGACATTCCCACCTCTCCTGAACCATCACTGAGCATAAAATAAAAAAGGTACACGGTCAGATAAAACTGGTAGTACTCAAAGAAGCTAATCAAAGACAGCAGATTTATACTTGCCAACAGCTTGACGGTGCAAGAGGCTTTCATTTTAACAAAAAAAAAAGGTTAAAAATTGACACCATTACACTACCTCCCACATAACCACAAGCACAATGCAGACACGTAAATAACTTAATACTCCACAATGTGCACAAACACAGCATGTACTATCAGGCTCAAAGTAATTCAGTTTAAAATTACATAAAGCAGTAAACATACAGACTTAATACTACCACAATCTATAGGTCGTTCATAACTTTTTTTGATCCACCTTCCACAATTCATCTTTCTTTTGAAAAAAAAAAAAAAAAACCACTTTTTACTGACGGCTCTACCTTCACCAGTTACGACCCCTGTCGTGGTATACAGGTCACAGTAATCATTCATTCTGGCAATACGTGTTCACACATAACATGGTGGCCTGTTATATTTAGCTACGTACACCTGATATGGTCAGGGTGTCTGCGCCTATTACAGACTGATCCTAATGTGAAAACATCTATGGCATGCATATTTGACCCACTCTTTCTGTCAATCAGTTTTCCCATTACACTATATACCATGAATGGCCTCTCACAAGTTAAATAGAGATTATTTCTTGGTGTACCAGCAATGTTAAGTGTGGCATGGTTATGGAGACTGTAATTTCAGCATTACACCATGTACTTTTGTCACCTCTATGCTCAAAAGGCACAGGGAAAAATATTCAAAGTGTTGGCAAGTACAAGAAACATCAGGCTAAAAGTAAGACAAATCTGATGGTCACAGACACAGCCCAGTGGATGCTTTGAACAAATCTTCAAAACTCTTTGATATTCTGAGATTAGAAGATGGAAAACATCTTGTTATTTGAAGTCATTGTTCAAAAGCATATATAAGATCAGTAGTAGAAAGTTTAGACTGAAAAGATTAAAGGTAGAAAGGTTGAGGACAAGATGAAGGGGAAAAATGACTGATCAGTTTTGCTCATGGCGCTGGCAATGAGAAAATTGCAGCAGCTCTTGAGAAAGAGAGAAGGTTTTACCTGAATCCCAACGATTAGAACGATTTTTATCTTTGCCCTCACCGCTCCTGTTGCTGTCACGGCCACGAGATCTATCTCGATCACTTCTCTGGAGATCCAGGCCAGAATGATGAAAGGAACAATGGTGGCCCATGAACGGGAGAGAAGTATGGAAGGGAAAATGTCATTGAATGGACAGCAAAACATCTCTTGAATGTCAATGAATTGAGCTTGCATCTCTGCTTGAAATCATCAAGTGTACATGAAAATGTCTAATATGGCTATTCATAGATAGTATATGTAGTGAAATAACCACAAGAATCTTGATTTTAACAAATTAAAGTTAAGAACTTGAAAATGCAATCTGATTTTGACACCAGAATTTGAGACTTTAATGGGGGTGAAAAAAATCCATAGGAAATCTGGTAATAACTTGAAATATTTGTGAAGCAAGAAAAAATGGTTTATTGAATAGGTGGTTTCAACAAGTGGGCAAATGAAAGATAAAAAAAATAGATAACTTCTGTAAATGTCAGGTCAAAAACAAGGCTTACATTAAATCCACAAATCCTAGTGCTAAAAACTAAGAAGATTATGCTAGAGTAACTAAAGGATGGCAAATTTTGTATTGTTATATGCGCCAAATACTAATAGTAAATGATAAATATAGATGTGGGACTTTTAAAACATTGAGTTGTAATGAGTGTATGTAGTATGTAATGCCAAGCAATAACATGGTTTGCTAATCCAAGGTACAAGGCAAGCTGCTGAAAAATTCCTTACAAATTTTCCACTGCTGTTTATAAAGAAAGAAACTGTAACATTTTAACAAAATAAGGCTGTATACATGCAAGTTACTAGGTTTGTTAACACCATCTCTTCAAAGAACCAACATGTCTGCTAAACATACCCCCGCAATCAGCACACAGATTCTGTACAAAACTGATCATAAGCAACCAAATTACAAGCAAATAAAAATATCCTGAGCACATCAGCACCTTTCCCCTCACATGACAACCAAATATTATATCACTACCCAGTATTAGAATAATACTTAAATTAATTTCACTACAATAAACTGATGAGGCTCAAGCTGACATCAACATCAAGTACAATAGATCGCTGTGACAAGTGGACCCTTTGGTATAGCAGACACTGACCACAGCTCATGAAGGTATTGACAATCTGCTTACATATTTTCTACAGGCCTATTAAGTTAGTGCTTTGTCCACTTGTTACATTTTTTTTCCCTAACTAAAAAATTATAAATACGTACCACTGCCTGTTGTCCACAACAACACAATTTACCCAGAAATCATTCCCACCTTTACAACACAGACATGTTAAGACTTTGTAGATAAAGTTTACAAAATAATATAAACACAGCTCTACAGGTTGATATTAACTATTCGTTGCAGGAATTAATGAACATAATAAACATGAGACATGCTCCACTTTTATATGGGAACATGTCACACAAACCTTTAGAATCTTTTTGTTCATACTGCTTTCAGACACTGGAAAATTCTTCTTCACAAATAAAACCAAAAACTGGTTTAAACGAAGAAAGCAAGACAAAATGCATGCTCTACAGCTATTTCATTTGTAACACATTAGTCAAGTTTTTCATATTATTCTAACACAACATCAGAATACATCTCACATCAAATATTGGCAGCAATCAACATCCTGTGTCTCTTGCCCTTATGGTACAAACTGAGAGGGTCTTTAATGTCCACATCTTGATATCTTCCAATATATGACTCTGTCTTCAGATTTTCCTTCCACCATGGTTTTCAGCTCGGAGTCACATCTTTTTATATGACCACAATAGATCTAACTTTGAACTCAGCTCTGTCCATTCTTTGTCTACAACTGCTTTGTTTGTATCTGTCCATGAGATTACTTCATTATCATATCCACATACTTCAGGGGCCTCCTTTCTTAAAAAACATGGATCAACTAGGAAACAAACCCTTGCAGCAAGCGAGTACTCTACAACTAGACCACAAAATACAGCATCCTTGAAAATTTACAAATGGTTGAAATAGTAAGTGTTGCATTGGGGGAAATGTGTCTTAGAGATGACATAAACCAACATATAAAAGCTCACAGGTGAGTTTGCAGGCAGAATAAAGACAGGAGAGAAAAAACATAAACAAGACATAACTAACGTTAGAAAGCTGCTACAGACGGCATGCAAGAAAACAGACCAAGCAACAGTGTCAACCTTGCTAGGTAGTTATGTTTAGACTCACCCCTGAAGAATCACGTCTCCTTCGCTTGTTGTCATAATCTCTGCCCTGTCCGCCTAACCTTTTGCGCTCGTTCTGCAGGCCTCCATAGCCCCCTTGATTCAAATACTGCATGCTGCTTCCCAAATCTCCCATTCCAAAGTCACCATACGCACTAGCTCCTAGGGCTTGCTGCTGCAGCAGCTGCTGAGCAAGCAAGAGCTGGTTTACCTGAGTGTTGACCATCGGCTCAAACAGACCACCAACACCAGGCCCTTCTCCCAATAGTCCATCTCCTCCACCTGAAATGTTAAAACATGAACATACTGTCATGTCAGGAAGAGGAGACGTGTTCATTAGGACCATGGCAAAATGAGAAAAGATTGACAAATAAGAGTAAAAGTAAACAAAATTATTAACATATGAAAGTAGGCCTACATAAAAACACAAAATGCAGCAGCTGGGACTTAAAGAACAAGGAAGCAAGAACTACCCGTAACAGGTAGGCATATACAAAGTGCTGATGACCAGATAAATTCTAGGAAACAAAAACAGACTTTAATTCTTTATCTCCTTCAATTTTACTGGTGTTTTGAAACTATTAAGTCCATATATCACGGGACACATAAACAGGAAGTGTGCGAGAGAAAGAAATTCAATAAAACAAGTTTAGCCCACAAGCAAGCACATGCTATCTTTTACCTGAAATTATAAGACTAGCATATTTTTATGTACCATATTTTGATCTCACAATCTCTCCAGATTATACGAGGCGTGTTCAAATGAAACCCGTCCCAGTGGCTTTATAACAAATATATGTAAGGTACATCAGCAGGAGTAGTAAAATTAAATACAGCAATTGTTATGAAGAAAGTACTCACTGGTGTTCTTTAGAAATAGTCACCATAGGCATTCAGACATGCAGCCTACTGCTTGGGTAGACGGCGGATGCCGTCCAAGAAAAATGACTGGTTGCTTATTGAACCATTTGGTCACCGAGGCCCTGACATCTGCATCGGAGTTGAATCGTTGTCCCTTTAGAGATATTTTTAAGGGTCCGAACAAATGAAAGTCACATGGTGACAGATCGGGGCTGTAAGCTGAGTGTGGCAGAACTTCCCACCTTTTCTTTGCTAACGTTTCTGCACAATGTTCACAACATGTGGACGAGCATTGTCGTGCTACAGAATCGCACCACGCGAAAGCATGCCGGGTCGTTTATTCTTGATAGCTGTATGCAGGTTGTCTAGTGTGTCTTTGTAGCGGATGGCATTGATGTTCACGCCAGGCTCTTTAAAGTCTACCAATAGAAGCCCTTCATGGTCAAAAAATGCGGTCAACATAACCTTACCGGCAGAAATCTGTGACTTGAATTTTTTGGGGTTTTGGTGATCCGGGATGTTTCCATTGCATGCTCGCTGTTTTGCTGCACGGCTGAAAGTGATGGCACCATGACTCATCGCCTGCCACTATGCGCAACAGAAATGCATCACCCTCCTCTTCGTAACGCAGCAGGTGGTTCAAACTCCACACCATGCGTTCTTCCTTATGGTGATCAGTCAGCATCCATGGGACCCATTGTGAACACACCTTTCGATACTTCAGTTTCTTCCTAACTACCATTTGAACTGTCCCAAAAGACACAGCGAATTCCTCTGCTAGTGAACGTAAGCTCCGACGACGGTCCACTCGTATTGCTGCATCAATCTCGGCGATGGCTTCTTCTGTCGCAACAATATGCACCTGACCTGGCCACGGAAGCTCTTTCGTTAACTGACATCCTTCTCAAAACATTCGTGCCGTCTTTCACTGTAGTCTTAGACACACTTTTGTCACCATACACTGCTTTCATTTGGCGATGAATGTCGACTGGTCGACATCCTTCGGCTGTTAGGAACTGAATCACTGCTCGCTGATCGACCTTGGACAGATTCCGTATCACACCGGCCATTATTTTAATGGTCTGCAGCACAAACAATGAATACTAGGAGAATGAACACTTACACACTTGTACATGCGTATGTGCTTATTACATCAGATGTGACATCATGCTCCTCCTACAAATGTCCACTTGGCGCAGCACGGACGGGTTTCATTTGAACACGCCTCGTATGACAAGAAAACTAATCTGTATTTGACCCACTCTGCATAAGAACTACTGTGAATGTAATGCCCCCACAACATAATCATACAAGCTACTTGATATCACGCTCATGTCTATTCTACATCACTCCGAATTTACAATAAACTGGTAAAGACAAATTGTGTGTCTGTGTGTAATAAAGTTTACAATACAAAGTCAGACAAGTTCAGAAATGTATACGTTACACATTAGACAAAACTGCAAATAACATAAGTTATTTTAACATACCATAGCTGCGTCCGCTCCGATCTCTGCCTTGTCTGTTTCTGTTCATGATGGCTTTCTAAACAAAACAAAACCAACCGTAATGTACAAGTAAATGTCACAAACAAGACACAATGACAATGTTTACAAACACACACCAAAAAAATGTAGGCCTACATGGCTGTTTTCATATGACTGTTCCTTCCGGAAGACCTGGTGGTCTAAACTTGATCTGTTTTAGATTTTGACTGCTACATTATTTTTTCACGCACAAATGTCAAATGATAGATGTTGAGTGAGCCAAAAATGGACAGGGAAAAAGAAGACAAGAGAGCAGAAGTTAAATGAAACAAAAAGTGCAAACAACCAGAACTTTAAAGAACAAGGACAATGAGGAACTGCATTTTCCATTACTAAATACAAGCCTAAACCAAAGGTTATAGGTCACTTTGATGAATGTCTTAAAATTAAATGAACAAAAGCCAAGATGCAATAATCATCAAGGGGGTAAGTTAAGAAATAAATGGGTGCTTGGGGATACAGCTTGAACAGACCAAGGGAGCATCATATATAAAGTTTTGGTCAACCACAGGCTGCCAACAATCTTCCCCCAAGTTGGCGATGACTAATCGCAGTTTCTCTGCTCCTCAATATGTTGGACACTCCTGCTGCAGATGCCAAGTACACTCATCAAAATGTAAAATCTTTAGCTACTGAACAAACAGCACATGGTGGCCTGTTAGGAGCCTGAATTGTTTTCTCATTACTACCAGCTCTTTATCAATTGTTTTCTGCTGGCCTGGATGCTGTCCTGTTCCCGTAGTTGCTCTTGATAAACCTGTTGGCGTCACATGGGTTCAAATGAAGAACAGTAGGCCTCGAGATCACTATGGCCTTCAAAAAAAAATGTCGAGACAGTAATATGGGTGAGGAATCCTAATCTTAACCCTAATGACTTACTAGGATGACGTCAAAGTACACACCCCACTGTTCTTAATTTCAACCCTTCACATAGGCCTATATTTCAGTTTGTGGTAGTTTTCCACCCTCCTTTGCCAGCCTATCAACCTCTTTATTATCAGGGATACTAACTGCAAGCAGTTAAGACCCATTAAAGTGCAGAATACTGATCTCATGATATGTCAGTTTTAAACTCATCATTTCTGTAACTCCTATAGCCTATGTGCTGTTGTTACTGGCAGTGTTTATGTGAAGCAGGGCTGGATCTACTTTTTCAATGATTTCTTATGTCACTGAAATTTCCAATGCATGTCAGTGAATCTGTTTCGAACTTTCTTGAAAGATCCCCTACCAATAGTTTTAACCTTTTCAGCCACACGCATCCATTAGCGGAGAGCAAATAGTGGTAGGATTTCGATGTCTTGCCTTCAGGGAAGTACCTAGGTTTTATTTTTATATTTATTTAAATTCTTATGTGTCCTATCTAGCCTTCATTTTCTTTCCTTTCCCTGACGAAGGCCTTGTGACTGTAACGTAGACTATTTTCTGTCTTTTGTCCTCGTAAGACGAATCACCTTTTTTCGATTTTTTTCACACCCATCCAATAGTTTTACCCAACTTTTAATGCTCCAAAACATTTCAAAGTTTCTAATAGCCAGGAGTTGTAGTTGGGATAAGCTCCCACTGCAGATAAATGCTTCTAGGACACGTGGCTATGATTACAAATAATGTATGTAGGCCTAACTTGCGTTTACACATGAATAGGCTATGTAAATGTGATGGTATATAGATAGTTAGGCTAATTTTGTATGGCATTGGGAGGGCAGTGTGTTGTGCAACGGGGGGGGGGGTGGGTGGGAGAAAGGAAGCAAGAGACGAGAAATGTTAGGGTTATGTCTATGCATTTTCGTTTTAGAACATGCCTATTATTTTAAACACACTAGGGCCTATAAATTTGATGCAATTCACCTTGACATAAAATTAGACCCTTTTTCGAGCTTGCCTCGTTGGGAAAAAAAAGCCTCTAAACTGAGAAGTTTGCACTCATGGTCAAGCAGAAATTGGGTGGGGCATTTTGCATTGTCGAAGGGATATGTTTACGTTTCAATAACGTTTGGCAAAATGGTGGACCTTGTTCCGCTATCCTTCCCATTTACCAAAGTTAAATATGATTAAAGTAGGCCTAAGCAAGGTATGTCTATGGCCGAGATATCCAGTAAGCTAGGCCTAGCTCGCGACACAGTACAATTGTTAATGCTAAGGATAAAGTGCTGAAGGATAGGCTAGGCACTACATTATGGCATGGAAGAGATCCGTGATAACCTGGAAAACGCCAAGAACAGTTTTCCGCGGAAAGTCGTGATTCACTGTCTGCCTTCGAATCAGCATGCACATGATGATAGTGGTTAAACGCCCAACAATTTCAAAATATAATTTGAGTCAATTATATAATATAACCCCGTCAGTGTGCCAAGATGTCGTTATATATATTAAAAAGGAGCTAACTGTTTAACATAGCAAACATCAAATGCGATTATGAACAAGGAAGGCAACGTACATCTAGTTTGTCCTAATTGGGGCACGTCCACGCTGTGCAGCCATGATGGCGCGGGACTAGCTGACCGCATTCTAGGTCAGGCATTTCAGTATTACAGAAAATGCTGCTCTAATTTTAAAACAGCATTTATATGACACCATCTATTTGAATGCATTTGTTATAGCAATACTAATATCTTATATAAAATGTGAAGTCTACCTTATTCGGTTGATAAAACGCTTTTGTAGCTTCAAGACCACGCACGTCAAACGGTTTCGTCTCTGCACTAACGTGTCAGCAAGAGATGCGCATGCGCAGTCGGAAACATGTGAAGAAGTACGTAATGCGATTTTTTAAAAAGAAAGCACTTTTTATTTAAATGAAACAATTTATTAAATTTGCAAGTGTGGAACGAACCAAACTCCAGAGCAACAAGAGGTAAAGAAATGGTGTTAAAGATGCATAGGATATACACTGGAGGAAGTTACTTATAGGCAAGGGCGTACTTAAAGTAATTGATTGGCACCCAGGGTGTATCATACATTTATCGTCCACGCCCCATACAGAAACACGCTTTAAGTAGCCTATATGTTTAACAGTAAGAACCATCATAATAGTGTCCGAGGGTAGCCATCCTGCGGCTAGTCATCCGCAACGAACCGCCCCTCGCACCCCCTGAGTACACCACTGCTTATAACAGGGCCGTAGATATGGGGGGGGGGGGGGAATTATACTGTAGCAAATATGTTTTGTGCCAAAAAAAATTTTAAACCCCCCTTGGTATGCAAGACGACGAATAACGAAACAAACCCAACTATTTCAATTACAAACTATTCTTGATGGTGCCAAACTCAGATCAAAAGCTTAATTTAAAGAATAAAAACTGAAGAATGGACGGTAGAGTGGGATGGAAGTCTGAAGGGCAGACATGCACAAAATTGTCCAAGACTCCAACAAGAACGTGTCAGGTATCTTGAGAACTAACAATTCCTAGCAATAAGAAACTTCTTAGACTGCATAGAAGAACCTTACTGTGCAGAGAGTCTAGAAAAAAATAATATAGAGTATTTCCTATTAAAATGTAGGAAGTATGAACAACAGAGAAAACCAATATTAGATTATTTACAGGCATGCGATTCATCCATAACTGTGGAACAGTTGTTGGGAATAGACCTAGAGAATTGCACAATATAGTTAAACAGTATATAACAAGAACTAACATTAATATATACGGATCACTGATGGTGTGAGGATAAGGGGTAGTCTGATGGGGTGCTCGTGTGGATGATGGTAGGTAATTGGTGGATTTGATGTATCTCAGACACCCCCTGGCTTTCAAACCGCTTTTCATCTTGTTAACTACAGGGCAGTTATGAAAGTCTTTACTTTGGTTTTTTGTGTGTGTGTTGTTTTCTTATATTTGTTTGTTTGTTTTTTTTTTTTTGTTATTGTCTGTTTCTATGAAAGGGGAGGTCACACACACATACATTCACACAATTTTGGTTTTGATTTACTCTATTTGGACTGGGTGGAGGGGGGAAGAAGATACAATATTTAAATATCGGAAATCAGATTTTGTTGTCTTGAATTTATTACACTATATATCGTAATTATAACCCATCAAGGGTTGAACGGGATCCTTTGTCAAAAACAAATTATCCTGCCTAGTATTTTGCTGGGAACTGAGAGAAGAGTGATTCCTCTCCAATTATTGCAGTCTGCAAGATCTCCTTTATTGGGCAATTTGACAATTATTCCTTTGTTCCACTCTGATGGTGTTGTCCCCGTTTTCCACACTTGTGCAAATAGTGGTTCTAATAGTTCTACTGCTAGCTCAGGGTCTGTCTAAATAGCTCTGCATTTAAGTTATCATGGCCAGGAGCTTTTCCGTTCTTTAACCCTTTGATTGATATGATGATTTCTTCTTTTCGTGGAATGTCTGTATTTACATCTAGATCGTTTTCAGCCTCAGGAACATTCAATTGTGTCTCTGGTGGTTCCTTGTTCAGAGTTTCTCTGAAGTGCTCTGCCCATCTTGTTTCCTGTCCCTCTGCTGTCGTGATGAGATTTCCTTGCGTATCTCTTACTAATGTAATATTGTTTGCACCTCGTTTTCCGCTGATGAATTTAGTTATTTTGTATACTGTGCTTTGTTCATTTCTTAGTGTTGCCTATTCTGCCTGTCTTGCAAGATCGTCTAGGAAATTCCTTTTGTTGGCTCGGGTTTGGCGTTTAACTTCCTTGTCCAGCTGACTGTACTGGCTAAATAGTTGCTTTAACGGGGAGGGGGTGGGGAGGGGGGGGAACTTCGCTTCTGTTTTCTTTCTTTTCATTTCTTTTCTCGGGACCTCAAGACGCAGCAATAGAGACCGCAGTCAGCGACTCATAGCTTGACTGCCTGCGTCAGGACCAGCGAACCAGAGCTGGTCAAGACCGTGCTCCACCTCCACGTGGTGGTCCTGGAAACAGTCTGCAGCAATGCAGGCTGGCTGAGCGAGTACGGATCGCAATGGGAAGGCAAACCCGGTCCTAAAAAATGCCGTGCAGAAGTCGGATGTGTCGACCGAAAGGTGCAGATATCACAGCTACGTTGGAAACAGACACAACGCAACCACCGTCCTTTTCAGGGCGAACGAAGAAGAAGAAGAAGATTTCTTTTCTCAGTGTTATGGTGTTTAATGTTTCTGGTGTTATCCAGTCTTGCTTCTTCCTTTCCTGGAATCCCAAGCATGATTTGCTGCTTTCCTTATATATTGTTGAAATGGTGTTGAATTTCTGGTCTATATCATCAGTCAATGTCTTTTCCTGACTTTTGGCAAATTGATATCGTTTCTTTATGTCAGCCGCAAAACCTTTTCTGGTAAGGGGGTCCTTCAATTTGCTGATGTCAAAACCTTTTCTGTGTAGTTACAGTTTGTCCAGCCCTTCTTAGTTTCACTTTCAGTTTTGCTACTACTAAATGGTGATCACTTCCCACATCTGCACCTCTTCTTACCTTCACATCTTGTAATGCATGTCTCCATCTACCGTTAATCCTGATGTGGTCTTTCTGGTTTCTGTCCCGAACATGTGGTGATTCGCATGTTAATTTGTGAATTTCTTTATGTGGGAAAAGTTTTCCTCCAATGACCAGGTTGTTAATGCTACAGAAACTTATTAATTTATCCCCATTTTCGTTTGCTGCTCCGCTGCCGCATTTACCCATTACTCTTTCATTATATGTATTGTGTGTACCAGCTTTCGCATTGAGGTCTCCAATTACTATAATAAGATCATATCTAGGTGTGTCTTCCGATTCTTTCTGCAGTTGTTGATAGAATTCATCCTTGACCTCTTCATCGCTGTCATTCGTTGGTGCGTAGCATTGTATTATTGTAGTATTGGTGAATCTACCTCTCAATCTTTATCTTATCTGTCTGTTTTTGATGGGTTTCCATTCCAGTAATGTCCTTTCTATTCCATTCTGCAGAATAATGGCTACGCCTTCACTGTGCTGTCCATCCTCTCTTCCAGAGTAAAGTACTGTTTGTCCTGTTGCTGTTTTAACTTTTCCTGCCCCTGTCTATCTGCTCTCGCTTATCCCTAGAATGTGTAACCTATAGTTTCTCATTTCTGCCGTGACCTGTTTTAGTTTACCCGTCTCATTCATTGTCCTGACATTCCAAAATTCTATTCTTGTATCACGTTTTGCGGTCAGGACGTCCGTTCTCATGTCAGTGGCTTCCTTTCGGCTTTCACCACTGACAGTCATACGAGCCTCAGACTCCGGATGTCCGTCCCGCAGCAAAGTTTGTTTATTCGTTGTTGTTTCCGTAACTTAAATTTTTTTTTTTTTTTACATAGACAGGGGTGTCAGCCCTATGCTAAAACCCCCAACCTGGAGGACCAGGGTGTCTGCTTTGGTCTGACTCCTGCCCGCGCAAACCTGTCCAGCTTGGTAGAACCTTCCAGGAGTAAAACTCCCGCTGGCATAGCTCTGGGGGTAATCATGGTACGCAAGCCGCCATACATCGACAAGGTATTGACACCGGTGAGCCTGTCATCATGTCAGGCTATAACTAGCGTGCTATACTTCCTCTCGTCCCAACAGGCTATAACTATCGTGCTATACTGCCTATCACCCTATCAGGCTATAACTATCCTGATTAGATTAGAATATCACGCTATCAACATAGCCAAATATACTGCCCCGGGCGCAGAACTGAGACCTGGATTTCATACAAAAATCGTGTCCAGAACACAAAAGAGCCGAAAGGCATGTCCTGTGGGGGAACCTCATCTGATGATAGTATTACCTCATATTTGAATGCTCTGTACAGTTTCCTATTACTTGAACAGAAAATAAGTAAATATACTTAAAATCAAGCACTCATAAGGCAGAAGGAGGATACCTGACAACAGAAAAGAAATATAAGTGATCAGCCTATTGTGAATACGAGCCAGAGATTCTCCAAATGGCGCCATTGCCTCACTGCGCGAGTGAATCGTGAAGAACACACAACCCAAAAACAGTGCCTGACTGGCTGTGATAATTCTTCAAGACACTTACCCAGCTATGGAGTACATGACCCGTGAACGACCCATACATATAAAGACCCCATCACTAATATAACTTTCCTATGAGCAAGTACACACTAAAAAAAGGCCGAAATACTTGTGCCTATAAATGTTTCGTTGGGAAACCTACACCATACCTCGCCTGAGCCCAAATAATCCCCTTTTATGACACAATATGGAAGATTTGACAAAGAAATTTAAACAAGATATCAATAAAAATTTATTTTTAAAAAATATTTTAAACACACGCTTTTAATGCAATAAAAACCGAAAAATAACTTTTCAAGGAGTTTATAGCTTGCAGTCAAAAAATGTAACATCAAATTGACAAAAAGCGTATGGCGCTTAAGCGCTTATCATACATTTTATCCATAAGTGTCAAATGAAGTAGTTTCCCTTGATTTAGCTAGACACTTGAGTACTGCCCTGTTTTACGCATAGAAAAAAATAAAGCACACCACGTACTCTGGAATTTTTAATTAACTTGATTATGGTCCCTGATTTGTTTACATTTCTTTACGAAAAACCTTAATTGCTCATAATTTCATAATTACAATATTAAATTATTAAATAATTGACTGATTATTGCATTGTCATCGGGAATACACAAATATGCCATGTTTCAGAGCTATTGCTCATCTGGAAGTGATTGAAAAATCGATTGCAAGATTTGAAAGTGACATGAAAGTGAAGTTAAATAAAAGCGTGTAAAAAAGCAAGTGCAGTGATTTACCAGCTATCCCCACTACTTGAACATTCAATTATCACTATGGAAACTCAACGACAGTTGTTCAATAGTATATTCTTATCAACTCTTTGCTGTTAGAACCACACAAGGGGACCAATCAGAGGACAGGAGAAGAAAGTCACAGTGTGATATGAAAGGCTATTCATGTTACCAGGACATGACATTAACAACATTGGAGGAACTACATCTGGCAACAAATATGTAGAGAGACAGAAAATAATGTGGTTTGGCCATCTCATGAGAATGAAGCCGATCAGTTACCATTACGTGCCTACAACAGCTGAATGTCAAGTGTTAGGCCACAAGAAAGGTGAAGAATCAGATCCATTACCAACATTACATGAATCCCACAACAATTGAACATCAAGTGTTCGGGCACAAGAAAGACAAAGAAAACAGCAAAAGTTCACATCAACCTACGCGACAGACTTGGATCAGGAACGAAAGCTGCAGTCCCCCAAAGTAAAAATGTAACAGGGCAGTCATAGGCAGTGTACACTTGTGACAAGACGAGGTAGGACATTTGCATTTTATGTTGTTGTGTCCCTTGCATTTCACGTACCAACTTTTGTCAGTGAAGGGGCTGATAATACGGAGACAGTAGCAGTGTAGCGGCGGGGTAATACACGCAATCATTCTTAATGATAAAACAATATGATTATGAGGGAAGCGCTGCAACGAACTAAATAACAAAACACTTACAACTTCATATGTATTCCGGGAATATTTTAAATGATATTTTTTAAAACAAAGGGCGCCTTGATAGAGCCAAAACAAAGATATCTGTGGTGGAAAGTTGCATGCCGCCTGGAAGCAGCAAATATCTAATGAACTAAGAATTCAAGGTAAGATTGTAGCAGGTAGGTTATTGAAAAGGAGGCTTCCCAGGTTCGGGCTCCAACCATCCTCAAAATTGATACCTAATAAGTCCTGAACTGCTAAGAAGTTTTTTTTGGGTTTTTTAAAAATGTGTTACGGTTGTTAATGTTTGATTACATATTGTTGTGAAAAATTTTTATTGAACGTTGACACAATACAGCAATAACTTGCTTAGTTCAGTTTATTCGTTCTTGAAATATCGAGCGCTAACCGAAAAAGCTTAACGAAAACTGATTTCCTCTAAGAATTAATAGAAATAAAATTAAGTCGTAACCGAAAGCTGTATTAAACAAAGTAGTAAGTGATTAAAAAAAGAAGACAAAGTAAGCCACATTTATATTAACTACCAAACACTGACAAACAACATTTTTCTTTCTTATATAAGAATAAGTGTTCTTAGGTCAGTTTCTTGCGCTGATTTCAAATCTGAAATCCGTTTATCTCTATCACGTCGGGTTCTTAAGATATTTGTGAATAAATATATTTTTGGGAAACCGTTATTTGCTCCGTTTCATTTTTACTATATAACTTATTAAAAATTAATAAAAAGCAACATAATTCTACTTTTTATACTGCTAAAAGATGCATGTCATATGTTACGCGATTTTTCAAATAGTTACTGTATTTTGAAATAATTCTGAGCAAAATATGGCTTCTAGAAGTTGTAGAAATTCGGCTGATCTGTTCTGTTACGTGTGCGGATATTTTACCGATCGTGTTGACCAGAAAAACTTTACACCATTACTAAAGAAAGCATATGAACTTTATTTCGATTCGAAAGTTGATGATGCAAATAAATCTTGGAAGCCAAATGCAGTTTGTTCGATACATTGGCAGGTTGGTTACGAAAATCGCCGAAGCATAAGTCGATGCCTTTTGGAGTGCAAGTAATATGGCGTGAACATACAAATCACACTACTGATTGTTACTTCTGCTTGACAAATATCCATGGTTTCACTTTTAAAACTAGAAAGTCTGTGGTTTATTCAAATATTGAATTGGTTTCGAAACCAGTGCCTCATGATCCAATCACGTGTCCGATCCAAGTACCACCAGAACATAATCCGTTGGACGTGAATGAACCATCAGAAAGTGATAGTTTACCTGCTTTAGAAACTAATTCTGACTCCGATTATATACCGGTGAATGATTCTTCTTCTTCCGTTCTTAGCCACCGACCGTCAACGCAGTCAGTGGCCATTACGCCTAGTGGCGTCTTAGGGCAACAGCAGATAGGTTTTCTTTGCCATTGTTTCCCATCACGCCTATTGGCGTCTTTAGGGCAACGGCAAATCAATCCATTTGCTGTTGTTTCCGTAATCGAAGTGACTGGCAAACGGGTGATCAGCCCGTTGGTCGGTGAATGATGGTGTTTACTTAATTAACCATTCAGGACTTTCAGATCTAATACGTGATCTCGCTCTTACCAAAGGACAAGCGGAATTACTCGGTTCGCGACTCAAAGAATGGAATCTTTTAGCGCCCAATACTCCGATATCTAAATTTCGTCATAGACACAGAGAACTTGTTCAAAATTTTGAGATGGATGATGACATTTGCTATTGCAAAGATGTAAACAGTCATGAGCACATAGTCAACGAATGGCGATTTTTCATCGATTCTTCCAAGACTAGTCTAAAAGCCGTGTTATTGCATAACAGAAATTTATTTTCATCAATTCCAGTCGCCTACTCTGTTCATATGAAAGAAACTTATGACAATATGGCTATACGTTTGGAAAAAATAAAGTACAATGACTACCAATGGCGGATTTATGGAGACCTAAGGTCATTGCAATTCTCACGGGCATGCAGACTGGGTATACTAAATTTTGTTGCTTCCGATGTGAATGGGACAGCCGCAACAGACAGGAACATTATGCAAGAAAGGTGTGGCCTATCCGGGATCGTATGCAGCTCGGGTATAAAAATGTAATACACGAGCCATTATTTAGCAAAGACAGCTTCATTTTACCACTGTTACATATAAAGTTGGGGCTCATGAAGAATTTTGTAAAAGCGTTAGATAAAACGAGCAAAGCTTTCACTTATCTTCGAGAAAAGTTTCCGCAAGTTAGCGATGCAAAGATAAAGGAAGGTATCTTTGTAGGACCTCAGATTAGGAAAGTTATTGCAGACAAACAATTCGAGAACTTGTTACATGGTAGTGAACTTCGCGCATGGATGGCATTCAAATCGATTGTCGATAACTTTCTGGGAAATGACAAATCTGTTGACTATGTTGCATATTGTTAAGCAGTGCATAGATGCATACAGAATTATAGGCTGTAACATGTCCCTCAAAATCCATTTGCTCGATTCGCATCTTGACTTTTTCCCTGACAACCTTGGCGAAGTCAGCGATGAACATGGAGAACGATTCCATCAAGATATCGCCGTAATGGAGTCACGTTTTCAAGGACGGTGGAGTGTGACCATGCTTGCCGATTATTGTTGGATGCTTCATCGCGATGTACCACATGCCATTCACCGACGAAAGTCGACTGCAAAGAAATTCAAGCCTACATAACTGTTATACTTCTTGTACGAATGATGTTGTAATACTGTATGCGTTGTTAAAAAACTTCAATTGCGTTTTTCTAGAGATCCCGACCTGATAGAGAAAAACGGTTTGCAGATTTAAAAACAGCGCATTAAAATTGACCAGAAAAAACATAGAAATGTTAGAGAAAGAAAAAAAAAGTTTTTTTTTGTTAGTCAGTGTAATTATACGAAATATTGAACACGAAAGGAAATATTAATGTATGTACAGTAATAATAATAATAAATTCTTTAAGCGCCAAACACGGCGCATAAGGCAGAAACCAGTGCTCTCCAGGTATGTACAGTGATGTACCGGTATTTACAACGAATATATGAAAACAAATATTACAGGACTTTGATCGCTGTTACATCCGTGACTTGTGCCTAGCTACATTTGTCAGGGCGGAGCTGTCTCCATTTCATCAGACGACTGATTTGCAGAAGGTATTGTGGATATTGAAAACGTTGTTCTGGTTCCAGATGTAGAATGCACGGCTTCTTTGTGGTTGGGATAAGAAGATATTAGAGGAGACATAACTAACTAATCGAGCTTTGCTTAGCCATCTTCTTTTTCTCATCAAGAAGCACCTTGTAGCAGTTATGATGTTGTTCTATGTAACAGATTACCATAGAACTGCATTACACTTTGGGGTCATGCTTCATTACGCTAATAATACAATTGTTTCTTTGCTACCCTGTTGTGATATGAATTTGGTGCCTTTATGCTTATATGAAGACTGACGGGACATAGAATTTTAATGACTTTCGCTACGTATTGTACCTGAAGTATTGGAAATAAATATGTTGATTTTTATACAACAACTATGGACATTACGCATATCACAGTTGGCCGTTGTGCGCCATGCATTGTAGTTCAGTGTTAACTTTGCTGTTCGTTATTTGACTGCCTATTGTGATGGGACGACTAGATGCTGTAGCATACCCACGATTGGTATTTTCGCGTGAAGTTTGACCGGGGCAGTATTGTGTTGCATACGGTGTTGCAACATACCCCACCACCCTGAATGAACTTGATGAGCATGTAAAAGCTATATTCCTGCCTCCAATAGAATTTAGCGCACAACGTAAGATCAGATTGTTAAAGTGTAAAACGGGCACATGTCATTAAATAGATACATCGTTATATTGTAAAAAATCGCTAATCGAACACCGTAAGACCGGGAGAATGCTGTATATTCAGTATCACGTAAAATGTACCTGACCCAAATGACTTTTGAGAACATAGAAAGACCTCCAAGAATAAGACACTGATAAAGTATGTGATGCCCCTTAGCCCTCGCCAGTACATACACTAATGATGCTTACAACAGAGGCATAGACAAAAAGGCAAAATTTAGCAGCCAATTTTTAATTTATAGACATCATGAACTGTCAGTTTTGGGATACAAAAGAGTACACGTTACTATTGCTTGAATTCCAGGGTTAGACCACTAACAAAACCCTGAAGCATTTCTACGTGGTTTGGCCTGGAAACGTACAACCTCCGAATTACCTGGCCAACGCGCAGGAGTTCCACCAAAGTGGCCCAAAATCACGTTGTCTCTGTTGAGAAGCGTGTTGAGAACTCAGCAGTACAACTACAACAGCTACTACTACCATCTTTGCTGCTACTGCCACCTCTACTAGTACAACTACTATTCCGCCCACAACTACTTTTGCAACCACCACTACTACCGTCCTCACCGCCACAACTACCACCTCCACTTCTACGACTACCACCACTACTACTATTACTACTACCACTACCACCATCATACCATGACCACCTCCACTATTACTACTACAACATCCACTACTAGTACTACCACCACCACCTCCCCTACTGCTAGTACCATACCACCTCTCCTGCTGCTACAACAACCACCACCACCATACCACTATCACCTCTTTTACTACTATTACTACAACCACCACTGCCACAACGACGTCCTATACGTTTACTACTACTACTACTACTACTACTACTACTACTACTACTACTACTACTACTACTACTACTACTCTACAACTACTAATACTTCTCCTACAGCTAATACTACCACTTCTACTGCTACTCCTCCTCCTACCACTTTAACTACTAATGCTACCACTTCCACAACCTCTCCATTATCATCTCCACTAATACTACTGATACTACCATTACCACCGCCACCACACCACATATAGTGCTACTACTTTACCATCACCACTTCGTCTACTACTAATAGTACATCTTGCCATACTACTACTACCACCACTACTACTAGTACCATTACACAACCTCCACTACGACCACCGCTGTTACCACCACTACGAAACCCACTACCAACACCTCCAAAACTACAAACTACTACTACTACTACTACTGCCACAACCACCACTACCAACACCTCCAATACTACAAACTCCTGATATTACTACCACCTCTACAACCACCACTACCAACACCGCCAATACTACAAACTCCTGATACTACTACCACCTCTACAACCACCACTACCAACACCTCCAATACTTCAAACTCCTGATACTACTACCACCGCTACAACCACCACTACCAACTCCTCCAATACTACAAACCACTACTACTACTACCACGGCCACAACCACCACTACCAACACCTCCAATACTACAAACTCCAGATACTACTACCACCTCTACAACCACCACTACCAACACCTCCAATACTTCAAACTCCTGATACTACTACCACCGCTACAACCACCACTACCAACTCCTCCAATACTACAAACCACTACTACTACTACCACCGCCACAACCACCACTACCAACACCTCCAATACTACAAACTCCTGATACTACTACCACCTCTACAACCACCACTACCAACACCTCCAATACTACAAACTCCTGATACTACTACCACCGCTACAACCACCACTACCAACTCCTCCAATACTACAAACCACTACTACTACTACCACGGCCACAACCACCACTACCAACACCTCCAATACTACAAACCACTACTACTACTACCACCTCTACAACCACCACTACCAACACCTCCAATACTACAAACTCCTGATACTACTACCACCTCTACAACCACCACTACCAACACCTCCAATACTACAAACTCCTGATACTACTACCACCGCTACAACCACCACTACCAACTCCTCCAATACTACAAACCACTACTACTACTACCACCGCCACAACCATCACTACCAACTCCTCCAATACTACAAACTCCTGATACTACTACCACCGCCACAACCACCATTACCAATACCTCCAATACTACAAACCACTACTACTACTACCACCGCCACAACCACCATTACCAATATCTCCAATACTACAAACCACTACTACCACTACCACCGCCACAACCACCACTACCAACACCTCCAATACTACAACCTACTATTACTACCACTACTCCTCTACTACCACCGCCACAACCACCACTACCAACACCTCCAAAACTACAAACCACTACTACTACTACCACAGCCACAACCACCACTACCAACACCTCCAATACTACAACCCACTTCCGCTACTGCTACTAGCGCTGTTATTATTATTATCACCATCATTACAATAACTGTTGCTTCTACGATTACATTTACTATAGCTTCTACCTTCACGTTATTATTGTGCATATTTTCCCTCCATTTTGTCGATATTTACGCACTTGTAAAACATTTGTCTGTATGTAAATGCATGTTTCAGTTTCTGTCTATTCTCACTGAATGTTTTTCTTTCTTGAATAAACAACAACCAGCTCTTTGTCAGTATTATGCACATCTTATGTGACACTAAATATATCCTGCATTGACGTATACAAGCTATGTGCTCTGTTAGATATCAGAAATAACAATCTTAAGGAAATGTGAAACATTTATATCCAAGCAAGCAAGACGCCAATCACATCTGATTAAAAATAAGACTTGAAGACATTGAGTGATTTATAAGTCTATACATTCAAATACCTGTGCACTTTAATAGCAAAAGGTGAACAGTAGAATAGCCCTGGCAAAGGCAGCGTTCCATGAAATAAAAAGTATTTTATGCAATACGATTGTGTGGATGGACGTAAGATAATTATTCAATGCTATATAGAGTCAATCCTGACAGACTGATGTGAATCATGGATATTTAGAAGATAAGCAGGAGAGTGTCTAGAGGTCACAAAGATGTAGTTTTACAACAGAATACCATGGATCGATAGAAAGAGAAATGAAAATGCCTTGAAAGAAGTCAGTACGCAACAGGAAGCTCGTCAATCACTCAGCTCCCATGGAATTAATCTTAAAAAGAAATAATAACTTGTTCTTCAAGTAGCTACCAGATGGCGTAAGCGATTATGTCTCTCCACAACTACTTGTCTCCACTACTGTTACCCGTTCTGTTGTTGCCTTCCGTCCACCCATGCCATGTTGTCAAACTTTGCAGTATCTATTCTCGCTATTGTCCTATCTTTCAGGCTTTTCTGTTGTCAAAACATACTCCAGCATACTTCTTCCCGTAACATGCCCACAGAAACTGGGTTTCTTCCTTCTAATCCAAGTAGGAAGTTTATATTGAGCACTGTCCACTCTCGGGACATCCATTGGTTCATGGATAGAAAGACAGAAGATAGTAAAATTAAGAAGGAAATAATCACAAACGCACGAAAAGACAGAAGATAGTAATATCAAGAAAGAAATAATGATAAACACACGAAAAGACAGTTAAAGATATCAAGGATTTAGAGCAATCAAGTGTTTTAATCATACCTCTTCAGCTCCACTCCAACATCACTAACGACTGCTCCAACTTCAACATTGCTAACGACTGCTCCAACTTCAACATCGGTAATAACTGCTCCAACTTCAACATCGGTAATAACTGCTCCAACTTCAACATCGGTAATAACTGCCCCAACTTCAACATCGGTAATAACTGCTCCAGCTTCAACATCTGTAATAACTGCCCCAACTTCAACATCGGTAATAACTGCTCCAACTTCAACATCGGTAATAACTGCTCCAACTCCATCCAGATTCCGCTCTGACTCAAATAGTGTTTTAATTTTAAGTTTAAAAAAAAATGTATGCTGTAACCAGCAACAAGAAACATTAACTCAAGAATTTTCAGATAGTGCATACTTTAAATTTAATTTGCGCTACAACTTTCAGTTATTCTTGTACTCATGATATAGTTCTGTGAGAAACACAAATTATTGATACTTCTTTCATACGCGTAGCATGCCACAGATCATTAAACATTACATTTAAAGCCAAAAAACCAGCTTGAGTTGTCGTCATGCTCCAAGCGACACCACAAGGAGCCTTAATCTGGTAAGGATACACGTGAAAGACTTCAAAAGCAGACTTAACTTATTGCCTTTCAGCAAGTTCCATGGCCTTAGAATCTTTTCGACATTTTTTATCAAATAAAGTTTAATTATTGTCACATAATATCTTTTGTTGCGCACATGGGCTTTGATGGAATAAACGTATATTTTGGTGCGCACATCAGCTTTAAAAAAGAAATGGTGCAAAAGAGTGCAATGGAGTGGAGTGAACAGGAAGCCTGACAGAGAAAGATGTCAGTTGCCGGCTTTAGAAGCCGTATTGCATTTTATCGTGCTCTTTTTATGGTCGCTGGGTTTTGTACAGCATTGTTGTATATTCCAAGGGTAGTAGGACTTGATGATCCAGCCATATGGTTATTGCTGACAATGTATTGCTATTGTTATTGAATTCATACGTGTCTCATTGTTATTATTAAAAAGGGAGATTGTCAGCATGCCTTCGTGTACGCTTTGTGAATGGCGTTTACAAGTATGTTGATTGTGTGACCTCTCGCAGTTTGATACGAGCTTAGAGGATAATGTCATGAAGGTGTAGTTATTATACTGTGACAATTATAATTACGAATCGCAGAAACCTACCGGTGACTTTCCTGTTTATCATACCCCATTTTGAAGTCATCAGCATCTGAAGAGACACGGTCCGCAACCAGACGACACGTCAAGGCCTAAAATCCCACCCCCCTGCAGACCCAAGTAGAAAGGTCCCACCTAAGATGGTTTGGCCATGTCTGCAGAATAGGAGAAGATCGGCTACCACGACAAGCATGGGAAACTAAGAGCCACGAATCCAGACCTCCAGGTCGACCCAGAGTCCTCTGGGAGGACACCATTAGACAATCTTTGAAGGACCAAGGACTATAATGGAACTAGGCCAGCAGGAAGACAGCCGATAGGATAGTCTAGCGCTCTCTCTTCCAAACCTCTACACCTCACAGCAGAAGAGGAACGACTAAGTAAGTAAGTGCATGAAGAGTTAGTACTCGAACGAGTAAGTTAACCGCCAAAATATGGCAGGAAATAATTAAATTGTGTTCAGTCGGCTGCATGCCCTGTTGACGGGTACTACATTTTCTTGTGGTCATTTCTTTTGTTTCTATTTTGCTTCAGAAGTACAGAAACACTGAAACAAGGTGGCACGAAAGCATAGACGCTTCATTAATGATGAGCAATGATACTTCAATGACTAAATATATAAATACTAGCAATAACCCGTCAAACCTGACGGGTTTTTAATTATAGTGTGTTGTTTCCGTTCCCAGATGAGCAGATAGAAGTATTAGAGTGTTTTTGGTTTCTTTCCATTATACAGTGTAATCAAGCTGTTCATGAACACCATCATTTGAACTCTTTTCTTTGTTGATTGTAACTATTTTCGGGAGAGCTTATATAATGGAAACAATACAATTTTTCAGCACAGTTCCTCAGCTGTGACCAACGTACACACGGCGAGAATTACGTTATTTTAGATTCAATTTAAAAGTTATTTGATGACAATATTTCATGTGAAAGTGCGTAGATTGTTTTCAAAGAGTGTTCCATCTTGATCATTATGTGTCAAACCGTTCAAATACAATTCACTTTGGTATGTTATTGGCTCATGCACACCAATTTTTACGCACTTTTTCTTTGTCGAAGGCTACTAATTTCGTGAAAGAACACCCCAAAAAAAAAAAAAAAAGTAAATTAAAAAAAAAAAAAAAAACCAACGTATTAGTTTTATATAACACCCTCGCAGCTCAAGTTGCACATCGTGCGTTGTGCACTTTCTTTTCTGGCGCGAGTAACTATTTTGACTTCACGTCTGTCACCAGTTTTCTTCTCTGTCAGTTATTTGGTCTCCTTTTACCTCTCTTAACCTTGGAATTCAAGAGCAAGGACAGTCTGGTGATGCCGGCACCATGTTTCTTCATTATCTATCTCTAGCATCTTCTTACCATTTCTTATTCCACTGACACTTGTCTGGTTCTTGTCATCACTTCCACAATAGGGATAATGTCAAACCATTTATGTCATGCTCTTCTAAACAAGCAAACATTTATGAAACTCTGTTGATATTTGGTTGTTGTTCTCCATGTCATACAATTGGACTGACTTGACATTAAATTTGAATATTTTGATTTTTATGTTGGACTTGATTTCTCTCGATATCCATATATTTCCCAATGAAATGAAAGCTTCTCTTTTTTCGACTATTACGATGAAATCATTGTCTGTCCCTCAAATCGTTTCTATATAGCTGAATAAGGTAAACGTAAGCAAACGGTTCTGTAAGTTGTCCTTCATAAAGAACTCTCATGTTTTTATAAGTTTTTGTTTTTTTTTAAATTAATGTTCTTCAGGGTGACTCCATAATGTCACACCAGTGTCCGAAGTGACTCCCTGTCTACACTGTCAAATGCCTTTTCATTGTCTATAAACCATCTTTGCCCGCCTCACAAAGCCCCACAAAGCCTCACAAAGCACGTTTGAGGAAACTCCAAGCTCACAATGAAGACCAGAGCTTTGGTATACAATGCACGTATGACTAACACGCTTCTATATGGCAGCAAGACATGGACAACCTATGCCAAGCGCAGGAATGGCTCAAGATCTTCCCTCGACGGTGTATAGATCACATCCTTGTTATTTCGTGACAGGACAAAGTGAACTATGTCAAGGGGCTGTCACGTGCTGGTCTTCCAAGTATGTATATACTGTCTAGACGGGCAGACAACGCTCGCTTGGCAAATCACGTCGCATCCCCAAAGATAGCTTCTATGGACAACAGACTAGCAGATGGCAAGAGAACAGCTGGGCGATCACAGCCGGGCGACCACAGCCGGGCGATCACAGGTGAGGTTCAAACATGTGTGCATGAGACATTAAAGCTATTGAGTATAAATCCAGCAACTCGAGAAAAGAAATCTGCCAATCGCACCATGTGGCGATTCTACCTTCGGCGCCACCTCATATTGGGCGAATAGAAGCACAGTAAGCAGAGGAGAAAATAACACGTCAAAAAAGGGCACCAGACAAAGAAGAGCTGAGAGCTGTCACCTCAATGGTGCAATATTCTCATAGTCAGTTAGGATTAAAGGTGGCTACTAGCCTACATGTCCGGTATAAAGTGCATACATGGAGATGTGATCCTGTTGTCTTCGTATCTGACACGACAGACTTTAAAGACTGAACAAAATGGTGGAGTTTATCCTGTTTACGTTAAGCTGGCTAGGACATTTACATGAAGATTTAGTTCCTTCAGAAATGCCATAGCATGTCATAAAAATTAACAAAAATATCTCTTCCCAACTCCGAACCATCACAAAACTTGCCTCTATCTCGTATTTCTTGATGCACGTGTCCATACGTTATACCCCCCCCCCCCCCCACACACACACACACACGCACGCACGCACGCACGCACACACACACACACGCACACACGCACACGTGTGCACATGCCGTCTTATTCGTTGGTCGCTCTCATATAACCACATCTAATTTTCTCACAAAGTTAGATGTCTGCCTCAGTCTTCTCTCATCGTCCTCGTATAGGCACATCTATTTCTTTCGTAAATTTGGCGGTCTGTCTTACACTACTAGTCGTCGTACAGTTTCTACCTCAAATGGGTGGTCGAAGATGTAGCATTATTGTCTCCCCTGCTCCACAGTTGTGGTCCAACAATGGCTAAACTTAATAAGACTATAATGATTGAGGGTCTTCAAAGTTATCTACCTTCGCTCAAGATTACTCTTGGCAGAGATAAAAATAGAAGAATGATGCTTCTATTTAAGGGAGGGTCATAGGATTTTAAAAGATAAGCAAGCATAACAACATAAATAATCTATTCTCTCATCAATGTATTATTCTCCCGCCCCTTCTGTTAGGATATATATTTTCGCCCGTATTTCTGAGCCTCCAGCTGCAGGTGATTCAGCAAAATCGTAATCTAATTGCTCTCTATGTTATATATCTTTAAAACAGTGTGATTCATACGGGTGCAGACATACAGTTCATTCAAGAGTGATTACTCTATCTATAGCTTTAAAGTTACAGATAAACAGGTTTAATAATAATTTATAGGTTAAAAATGTAAAATAAATAAAGTTGTTTAAATTTTAGTGTGTACTAAAAAAGTATTTGAAATGTACGTTGGTTGCGCCGGACTGCTACTTTTTTTCCAATGTGGGGTCGGGTGGCGTCTGCTTCAGCCGCTGTTGGTTTTCACGGGTGCCTTGGACTATACACATCTTCAATAGTAATCGTAATCTAATTGCTCTCTATGTTATATATCTTTAAAACAGTGTGATTCATACGGGTGCAGTTCATTCAAGAGTGATTACTCTATCTATAGCTTTAAAGTTACAGATAAACAGGTTTAATAATAATTTATAGGTTAAAAATGTAAAAGAAATAAAGTTGTTTAAATTTTAGTGTGTACTAAAAAAGTATTTGAAATGTACGTTGGTTGCGCCGGACTGCTACTTTGTTTCCAATGTGGGGTCGGGTGGCGTCTGCTTCAGCCGCTGTTGGTTCCCATGGGTGCCTTGGACTATACACATCTTCAATAGTCAAATTTGTGGCAGCAGCGCGTCCCTTGCGAGAAGGCCGGGATAACTGCTTAGGTTGTCCAGGCAAGCGTCTTCAAGACTCGTCTGATGTTGGTGTCTAGCATCGACTGCTATCACGTGTACCACATAATGAAAGGAGACAAATGTCTCTGCTAAGTATTGGGTCTCCTGACATAGTCAAAAGGCAACCTTCGCTTCCATCAATCACTTCTTCCTAATAAATGTTGCCCTCTATGTGCGTTTAAGTTAACCCCAGTGAGTCAGGTGAAAGTGCTTTTTGGATAGTGGAAATCCACAATTAAAATGTATATGCACACACACACACACACACACACACACACACACACACACACACACACACACACACACACACACACACACACACACACACACACACACACACACACACACACACACACACACACACACACACACACACACACACACACACACACACACACACACACACACACGCACGCACGCACGCACGCACACACACACACATTTCAAATTTACTAAAGTACTTGAATAATAAATATGTACACCATGACATCATCCTCCACTCCATGCTCTATATGGAACCTGAGGTTCCCTCTGCTGTTGGTTCCTTGTGAGAAAACCCGCACGAAGCAGTCAATAACACTAGCAGTGGTAGTTCATGTGTCAAGTTATTAGGAGTGATCAAGTAAAAAGGTCAAGGATCATGTTTACACGCCCAATGAGGCACATTGGGAATATGGTGTTAGGCCCATATTTTTTCGACCATCGGCACACTATGGATGATGTGGTCAGCATCACGCCGGCCGCCTTAACCTTCCCTGAGTTGCTCTGGTACCCAATTCACTTTGCTTGGTCTACCACGGAGCTCTTTGCGGTCTAAAAAAATTCCACCTCAACTGGGAATCGAACCATGGACCACCGAGCTAGGAAGCCAGTGCATTAACCACTGTGCTACTGCGGCTTCTAGTGATAAAGTGTCCAGCTTAATATGCCACTGTACATCTAAAAGCAAATTATACATGTTAAAATACAAATTTAAAATGATAAAATGTACATATTACAACTTACCCCGAAGTTTTTTCGGGCTAACACAGACTTGTTGAACAAGAGACGTCTGCATATTGTCGGGCAACTGTTTAAGATGTCGTACCTTTCAGATAAGTTAGATGTCTAACTTAAAGCACTTGTCGTTGGATCCTAGAACTTAAGGCGTAAAGTAAAGTCTCTGAAGTAAAGCACTTGGGGTTTCATCCTAGAACTTAAGGCGTAAAGTAATGTCTCCGAAGTTACCATCTTCTAATCTTAAAATTGACTTCAAATCTTGTGACCTGTTCTACATTTAGGTCATAATATTCTGTGTTCCTGGCTATATTTGATTTCTCCTTGAAGACATTATAAGTGAGTGAAATTGCAATAATAGCAGGAATATGTGTAGGTCTCGTGTGTCGCTGATGAGTCAGACTTCTTTAATGGCGGGCAATAATAGCGGGAATCTGTGTAGTTCCGTGGACCTCTGAGGAGACAAGAACAGAATAGGATTAGTCAGGCGTGTCATGCCAGGCGGCCACTATAATGTTGTGTAGAGGGCAGGCGACCTGATGACGTAAAACAAATTGCTACAGAAACTATGACTACAACTACATGTAAATGCTTGGTGTAGACTTCCTGCTAGGAGGACCTGTTATAGTGGTGGTCCACAATCTTTAATCAGCTAAATGGAAAAGGATGACGGACATTTACAGAGTTATATTTCACAAAGAACTGAAAGGATGGTTCATAATGTACAAGCCCCGTTTAGTCACGACTATGAGAGGGCGCCTTTGAGGCGATAGTCTCCAGTCCCAGGTATTCCTTTTGGAGTACTCTTTTCTTTTCTGTTTGTTGTGAGAGCTTCTTTTCTCCCAATCTGAAGTGGCGACATAGGGAGCATCGACACTAGTTTTAATCGGCATCTTCATCATCACAGATTGCTGGATTTATATCCAGTGCTCTCATATCTCTCTTGCACACATCTTTGAATCTCAGCTGTGGTCGCCCGACTGTTCTTTTGCCATCTGCCAGTTGTCCGTAGAAGATATCTTTGGGGATACGATCACCTTCGACGCGGCGGAAATGGCCAAGCCAGCGTTGTCTGCACTGTCTAAGCAGTGTATTAATGCTTTGAAGGCCTGCATATGACAGCCCCTGGTTGATGATGATGATAATAAAGATGATATAACAAATAGAGGCCAACCACTAAATATTTCCTTATGATTTGTACAAAAATTAAGAAGGGTGCTTCTTACGCACAGAGCTCCTGGGCGTCCGTCGACTACAGTTTAAGAATCGCTGAGCTAGAATTATGTGAATCCGTATCACAAGTTTGAAATATTTATGCCGTCTCAGATAAACGCAAGACATGGGAGTTAATAAAAAAAATTGAGACAATGCGAGATTGTGCTAATGTAACATTCACACTTGAACTGTTGTGGAATTGTGTACGAAACTAAATATTTATGACCCGTGAGATATTTTGTTAGAAGCCAAACATTACGAAACAGGCTGAGATAAACTGAGAGTATACTACAGTAAAGTTTTTTAACGCTCAGCGTTGCCACTCTGAATTTTGAGAAAAAGAAAAATAGATATCGGCGACTTGGGCTATTATATGCGATTTTTTGGCTACTTTGGGTTATTTTTTTAAACTAATTTGGGTGATTTTGGGCGAAAACTAGCTGGCGTTCTTCAACTAATGAAGGAAAATGACACCTAGACGGGACTAAATAAACCTAGATCTAGGCGAATCCATTCAAGAGTGGCAACGCTGCTATCGACTGTTGTGGAATGGTGTAAATAACAGTAAATAACAGCGATGGTAATGTTTTGGGGGTAGAAAAAATCTCGCAGATAAAATATACGATCACTAAGCTGTTGTGGCAAACTCAGGTAAAAGTTGCGTTCCATAAGATGAAAGTATTTTACGCCCTAAATCTTTGTCGATGGAAGTAAGAAAGAGCGTTCTTCGGTGTTAACGAGAAGCAGTCATGTGAATGCGAGTCTTGTAAGATAAGTAAACAGAAAGAAAATGCCTGGAAGCCACAGAGATGTGGTTTTACACAGAAATGTCCAGAATATAATAGACAGCTACAAGAAGTCACGAGAATGTCCAGAATATAATAGACAGCTACAAGAAGTCACGAGAATGTCCAGAATATAATAGACAGCTACAAGAAGTCACGAGAATGTCCAGAATATAATAGACAGCTACAAGAAGTCACGAGAATGTCCAGAATATAGAATATAATAGACAGCTACAAGAAGTCACGAGAATGTCCAGAATATAATAGACAGCTACAAGAAGTCACGAGAATGTCCAGAATATAATAGACAGCTACAAGAAGTCACGAGAATGTCCAGAATATAATAGACAGCTACAAGAAGTCACGAGAATGTCCAGAATATAATAGACAGCTACAAGAAGTCACGAGAATGTCCAGAATATAATAGACAGTTACAAGAAGTCACGAGAATGTCCAGAATATAATAGACAGCTACAAGAAGTCACGAGAATGTCCAGAATATAATAGACAGCTACAAGAAGTCACGAGAATGTCCAGAATATAATAGACAGCTACAAGAAGTCACGAGAATGTCCAGAATATAATAGACAGCTACAAGAAGTCACGAGAAGTCACGAGAATGTCCAGAATATAATAGACAGCTACAAGAAGTCACGAGAATGTCCAGAATATAATAGACAGCTACAAGAAGTCACGAGAATGTCCAGAATATAATAGACAGTTACAAGAAGTCACGAGAATGTCCAGAATATAATAGACAGTTACAAGAAGTCACGAGAATGTCCAGAATATAATAGACAGCTACAAGAAGTCACGAGAATGTCCAGAATATAATAGACAGCTACAAGAAGTCACGAGAATGTCCAGAATATAATAGACAGCTACAAGAAGTCACGAGAATGTCCAGAATATAATAGACAGCTACAAGAAGTCACGAGAAGTCACGAGAATGTCCAGAATATAATAGACAGCTACAAGAAGTCACGAGAATGTCCAGAATATAATAGACAGCTACAAGAAGTCACGAGAATGTCCAGAATATAATAGACAGCTACAAGAAGTCACGAGAATGTCCAGAATATAATAGACAGCTACAAGAAGTCACGAGAATGTCCAGAATATAATAGACAGCTACAAGAAGTCACGAGAATGTCCAGAATATAATAAGTCACGAGAATGTCCAGAATATAATGAGTCACGAGAATGTCCAAGAAGTCACGAGAATGTCCAGAATATAATAGACAGCTACAAGAAGTCACGAGAATGTCCAGAATATAATAGACAGCTACAAGAAGTCACGAGAATGTCCAGAATATAATAGACAGCTACAAGAAGTCACGAGAATGTCCAAAATATAATAGACAGCTACAAGAAGTCACGAGAATGTCCAGAATATAATAGACAGCTACAAGAAGTCACGAGAATGTCCAGAATATAATAGACAGCTACAAGAAGTCACGAGAATGTCCAGAATATAATAGACAGCTACAAGAAGTCACGAGAATGTCCAGAAATATAATAGACAGCTACGAGAAAGAAGTAGACACTACAAGAAGAGAATGTCCAGAATATAATAGACAGCTACAAGAAGTCACGAGAATGTCCAGAATATAATAGTCACGAGAATGTCCAGAATATAATAGACAGCTACAAGAAGTCACGAGAATGTCCAGAATATAATAGACAGCTACAAGAAGTCACGAGAATGTCCAGAATATAATAGACAGCTACAAGAAGTCACGAGAATGTCCAGAATATAATAGACAGCTACAAGAAGTCACGAGAATGTCCAGAATATAATAGACAGCTACAAGAAGTCACGAGAATGTCCAGAAATAAGACAGTAATCCAATCTTATTATCCATATTCATTTTCCTTTGATTTCCTTGTGAGGCATGGAGCCACGAACGTACAAGGGGATTGACATAAGTCTTGGGCCTGACCATGAAGGAGTCACAGGAGGAAGATGAAACTTGGCACATTTAAAGTTCATCATATTTGCACTGAATGTGTGAAGTACGCGTTTGTTTCTTCAATGGGTTTTCCCGCTACGGTGCACGGCGCAATGTACCCTATTGACCGGATCTGCTGCTCCAAAGATTTGACAAAACAATGGAAAAGAAGGAGGCCAGAGCTGTGATAAAATTTCTGATGTTTCAGGGAAAAACACCTACAGAAATACACAGGGAGATGGAACCAGTGTTTCGTGATTCTTGTCCTTCATATACTTCGGTAAAAAACTGGTGTCAACAGTTTAAGTGCAGCCGCTCAAATGTTGCTGATCTGCCAAGATCTGGTAGACCAGCCTCAGAGTACAACGGTGAACATGCAACAAGAGTGAAGAAAATAAATGGCCAGGATCGAAAAATGACAATTGTGGAGATAGCTAGTAGAGTAAAACTAAATGAAAGAACAGTTTATAGAATTTTACACAACAGACTGAACATCAGAAAAGTGTGTACACGCTCGGTTCCGCGACTGTTTACACGTGAACAGAAGCAAACGAGGGTAAATTGCTGTCAACAGTTGCTCAAAAAGTGTCAGTCAAAAAACGTTTTGGAGACCATGTGACAGTAGATGAGACTTGGGTACACCATTATGAACCCGAATCCAAAATTGCCGGCATGCAATGGAAAACCCCGGGCTCCCCAACACCTGTCAAGCCGAGAGCGCAGAAATCTGCAGGAAAAGTGATGCTGACTGTTTTTTGGGACGGCAAAGGTGTCCCTTTGAAAGATTATCTGCCTCGGGGCAACACAGTTAATGGACAGTACTATGCAGATCTTCTCACCAAACTAAGAAAGGTTGTGACCAGGAAACGAGGGATAACGCGCACTCAAAATCTTCCTTTGCTTCAAGACAACGCGCCCTCTCACAAAGCACGGTTTGTGCAGCTAGCAGCCAACGATTTGAATATTGAAATTCTTCCACACCCACCATATTCTCCAGATTTGGCTCCATCAGACTTTTTTCTATTCCCAAATCTTAAAAAACAGCTAAAAGGAAACCATTTTGACAGCGATGAAGAGGTTATACGGGCATGTGATGACTGGTTTAGTTTGAAAAAATAGGGTGTTCTACTCCCAAGGTCTTTTCAAGGTCAAGCAGAGATGGCAGAAGTGTGTCAGTTCAGACGGTGGCTATATTGAAAAGGAATAAACACTATACAAAATTTCAGCTCTCTGTGACATGTCCTTCATGGTCAGGCCCAAGACTTATGTCAATCCCCTTGTAGCTTGTTCCTTTACAGGAAGCCTTTACCAAGAGTATACCAAGCCTACACCAAGCCTAAACCAAGCCTACACCAAACCTACACCAAAGCTTCACCAAGCCTACACCAAACCTACACCAAGCATGCACCAAGCCTACACTAAGCCTACACCAAGCCTATACCTAGCCTACATTAAGCATACACCAAGCATACACCAAAACTACACATCAATCACCTACACCAAAACTACACATCACCTACACCAAAACTACACATCACCTACACCAAAACTACACATCACCTACACTAAGCCTACACATCTAGCCTACACCAAGCCTACACATTTTTTACATGATGATGTTGACAGCCCCATGTACAACCTCACGTTAGTCACGTGATACGATATTATTTATATTAGAAAGGCGCAACTCACTTTCTTCGGGCTGTTAAGGGAAGTTGAGGTATATTGTGACAACAAACGAGATTAAAGGAAAAAGAGACACAGCTCGACAAAGAGATAAGAAACTATAAAGTTTAACACGGACAGAAGTCAACAGCACAATTGATAAACAGTATTGGGAACGAAGACGCAGCCACAGTGAGACATACAGTCAGCGACCATTAGCTTGACTGCTTGCGTCAAGGTCGACGAACCAGAGCTGACTAAGATTCTACTCCACCTCCAAGACCTCCAAGGGGTGGTCCTGGAAACAGGTTGCATCACTGCAGTCTGGCTGAGAGAGTAGGGATCGAAGAGGGAAGGCTAACCTGGTCCCAAAAATGCCATGCTGAAACCGGATGTGTCGGACCAAAAGGCGCAAATATCGCAGCTTTGCTGTAAACGGTGACACAGCGTAACAAATGTCTTTTTCAGGACGAACGCAGAAGAAGAAGATGATGATAAACAGTACCAAGGACAGGAAGTTGTGGAGTAGCATGGTCACCTATGTCAGCTTGCTTGGTACTTAAAGAAGAAGTTGTGGACTGTGGTATTATGTCCAAAAAATAAATGCCAGACAGTTTTGCATGGACACACGTTTAATGAGGCAAACGTTACAACCAAGAGGTTCTTCATTAGGGAACAAATTACTGGAGGGGGTGTGGGTTGGGAGACGGAACTATACCTCAGACATGACAATGTGAACAGTTATTCCACGCTCACGGCCTTCACAAATGAGAGTGTGCCACACAAAACATTCTCTTTTATCGTTTCCTCTTCTACACTATTTATTTCATCATCTTATTCTCCTTACCGCCACTTTAGGTCACTCATCTACCATGATAAAGTGATTGTCACGTTAGCCAAATGTTAAACTCAATTAATTCGTTAATTGAAAACAACATTTACACCAGACACTGCTCGTCACTAACTTGTTGGTTTAGTTTTAAGGACTATCTTCATTGCACACGGACAACTCCATCAGTGATCCGATCTCCTCCCTTAGATCACATAAGGAGGATCTCAGCATAGTGCTCGAACTCTGTAGCACCGAAGAGAATTCCAATGTGTGTATACAGAAATCACACATTCTATAAATTATTTTGTGGTGGGTAGATTTCTAACTTTTAAATTTTGCCAGGGCAGCGGCTTGAAAGGCCTACTCTTTTCGATTCCAACTGCCGTGGGATTTTTAACGTGCGCAACTTGCACACGTGACCTCCTTTTTTTCTTCTTTTTTTTCGCCCTTATCCGTTAAGGCTAGGCATCCGATCTCACTACTCAGGAGACCAGAGGAGAGTATGACATCTTTAAAACCACTGGTTCTGAAAAAAAAAATTTCATAAATTATATTCCCTCAACGGGGAATCGAATCCGGTACCTCTAGAACTCGAGGCGGACGCCATACCTCTAAGCTACTCCCACTTACTGATAAGAACGTAATAGATGACAGGGCTAGTCTTATTACAGGAAACCTGCACCACACATTGACAAGCTGGTGTAGCGGTGGTCTCTGTGTCATTGACAAGCTGGTGTAGCGGTGGTCTCTGTGTCATTGACAAGCTGGTGTGGCGGTGTTCTCTGTGTCATTGACAAGCTGGTGTAGCGGTGGTCTCTGTGTCATTGACAAGCTGGTGTAGCGGTGGTCTCTGTGTCATTGACAAGCTGGTGTAGCGGTGGTCTCTGTGTCATTGACAAGCTGGTGTAGCGGTGTTCTCTGTGTCATTGACAAGCTGGTGTAGCGGTGGTCGCTGTGTCATTGACAAGCTGGTGTAGCGGTGTTCTCTGTGTCATTGACAAACTGGTGTAGCGGTGGTCTCTGTGTCATTGACAAGCTGGTGTAGCGGTGTTCTCTGTGTCATTGACAAGCTGGTGTAACGGTGTTCTCTGTGTCATTGACAAGCTGGTGTAGCGGTGGTCTCTGTGTCATTGACAAGCTGGTGTGGCGGTGTTATCTGTGTCATTGACAAGCTGGTGTAGCGGTGGTCTCTGTGTCATTGACATGCTGGTGTAGCGGTGGTCTCTGTATCATTGACATGTTGGTGTGGCGGTGTTCTCTGTGTCATTGACAAGCTGGTGTAGCGGTGTTCTCTGTGTCATTGACAAGCTGGTGTAGCGGTGGTCTCTGTGTCATTGACAAGCTGGTGTAGCGGTGTTCTCTGTGCCATTGATAAGCTGGTGTAGCGGTGGTCTCTGTGTCATTGACAAGCTGGTGTAGCGGTGGTCTCTGTGTCATTGACAAGCTTGTGTAGCGGTGGTCTCTGTGTCATTGACAAGCTGGTGTAGCGGTGGTCTCTGTGTCATTGACAAGCTTGTGTAGCGGTGGTCTCTGTGTCATTGACAAGCTGGTGTAGCGGTGGTCTCTGTATCATTGACAAGCTGGTGTAGCGGTGGTCTCTGTGTCATTGACAAGCTGGTGTAGTGGTGGTCTCTGTATCATTGACACGCTTGTGTAGCGGTGGTCTCTGTGTCATTGACAAGCTGGTGTAGCGGTGTTCTCTGTGTCATTGACAAGCTGGTGTAGCGGTGGTCTCTGTGTCAGTTAAATCTGTTTAACATAATACGACTGTCAGCCCGCATGCACAACCTCCTTTTACGACATTCCTGAGACAGCAATAGACAGTTTCTTTCTTTGTCTGCTCACAGATCCTTGTGCACTACGTGAAGCCCTAATTCAAACTCAGGGACCCTTGTGCACTACTTGGGACGATAATTCAAGCTCAGAAACTCGTGAGCACTACTTGGGACCATAATTCAAACTCAGAGACCCTTGTCCACAACTTGGGGCCCTAGTTCAAACTCAGAGATCCTTGTGCACCACTTGGGACCCTAATTCAAGCTCAGAGACCCTTGTGCACTACGTGAATCCCTAATTCAAACTCAGAGACCCTTGTGTACCATTTGGGAAACTAATTCAAACTCAGAGATCCTTGTGCACTACTTGAAGCCCTAATTCAAACTCATGGACCCTTGTGCACTACTTGGAGCCCTAATTGAAACTCAGAGACTCGTGTGCACTACTTGTGACGCTAATTAAAGCTCAGATACCATTGTGCACTACGTGGAGCCCTAATTCAAACTCAGAGATCCTTGTGCTCTACGTGGAGCCCTAATTTTAACTCAGAGATCCTTGTGCACTACTTGGGGGCCCTAATTCAAGCTCAAAGACCCTTGTGCACTACGTTGAGCCCTAATTCAAACTCAGAGATTCTTTTGCACTACTTGGGACCCTAATTAAAGCTCAGAGACTCTTGTGCACTACTTGGGACCCTAATTCAAGCTTAGAGACTCGTGAGCACTACTTGGGACCCTAATTCAAGCTCAGAGACTCGTGTGCACTACTTGGGACCGAATTCACGCTCAGAGACCCTTGTGCACTACCTGGGGCCCTAATTCAAGCTCGGAGACTCGTGTGCACTACTTGATACCCTAATTCAAGCTAAGAGACTCGTGTGCCCCAAGTGGGCCTTAATTCAAGCTAAGAGACCATTGTGCACTACTTGGGGCCATAACTCAAGCTCAAAGACTCGTGTGCACTAATTGGGGCCCTAATTCAAGCTCAGAAACTCGTGTGCACTACTTGGGACTCGAATTCACGCTCAGATACCCTTGTGCACTACCTGGGGCCCTAATTCAAGCTCAGAGACTCGTGTGCACTACTTGGGGCCCTAATTCAAGCTAATAAACTCATGTGCACTACTTGGGGCCTTAATTCAAACTCAGATACTCTTGTGCACTACTTGGGGCCCTAATTCAAGCTCAGAGACTCGTGTGCACTACTTGGGACCCTAATTCAAGCTCAGAGACTAGTGTGCACTACGTGGAGCCGTAAATTAAGCTCAGAGACCATTGAGCACTACTTGGGACTCCAATTAAAGCACAGAGACTCGTGTGCACTACTTGGGACCCTAATTCAAGCTCAGAGACTAGTGTGCACTACTTGGCGCCCTAATTCAATCTCAGAGACCACTGTGCACTACTTGGGACTCCAATTCAAGCTCAGAGACTCGTGTGCACTACTTGGGACCCTAATTCAAGCTCAGAGACTCGTGTGCACTACTTGGGGATGTAATTCAAGCTCAGATTTTCGTGTGCACTACTTGGGACCCTAATTCAAGCTCAGAGACTCTTGTGCACTACTTAGGACAATAATTCAAGCTCAGAGACTCGTGTGCACTACGTGGGGCCCTAGTTCAAGCTCAGAGACCCTTGTGCACTACGTTGAGCCCTAATTCAAACTCAGAGATCCCTGTGCACTACTTGGGACCCTAATTCAAGCTCAGAGACCCTTGTGCACTACTTGGGACCCTAATTCAAGCTCAGAGACTCGTGTCTACTACTTGGGACCCTAATTCAAGCTCAGAGACTTCTGTGCTTAACTTGGGACTCGAATTCAAGCTCAGAGACGCTTGTGCACTACGTGGAGTCCTAATTCAAGCTCAGAGACCATTGCGCACTACTTGGGACCATAATTCAAGCTCAGAGACTCGTGTGCACTACTTGGGACCCTAATTCAAGCTCAGAGACTCGTGTGCCCTACGTGGGGCCCCAATTCAAGCTCAGAGACCCATGTGCACTACTTGGGACCATAATTCAAGCTCAGAGACTCGTGTGCACTAATTGGGGCCCTAATTCAAGCTCAGAGACTCGTGTGCTGTACGTGGTCCCTAATTCAAGCTCAGAGACCATTGTGCACTACATGGGACTCCAATTCAAGCTCAGAGACTCGTTTGCACTACTTGGGACCCTAATTCAAGCTCAGAGATTCGTGTGCACTACTTGGGGCCCTAATTGAAGCTCAGAGACCATTGTGCACTACTTGTGGCCCTAATTCAAGGTCAGAGTTTCGTGTGCACTACTTCGGACCCTAATTCAAGCTCAGAGACTCGTGTGCACTATTTGGGACCCTAATTCAAGCTCAGAGACTCGTGTGCACTACTTGGAGCCCTAATTCAAGTTCAGAGACTCGTGTGCACTACTTGGAGCCCTAATTAAATCTCAGAGACTCGTGTGTACTACTTGGGACCCTAATTCAAGCTCAGAGACTCGTGTGCACTATTTGGGGCCCTAATTCAAGCTCAGAGACCATTGTGCACTACTTGGGACCCTAATTCAAGCTCAGAGACTCGTGTGCACTACTTGGGGCCCTAATTCAATTAGTTGTTTCAACGCCAACCATGACAACATGATTTATCATTACCAAGAAAAGCGATCGTTCATAAAGTGATGGTGTCATAAAGTGATGGTGTCATAAAGTGATTGTGTCATAATGTGATAGTTTCATATAGTTATGGTTTCATATAGTGATGGTTTCGTACAGTACTTGCAAGCACTTCGCAATAATAATATTAAGAAGAAAACAAAACAAAACTGACTAACGATAAGCCAGATATACTACAATCTTAAGTTGTTGTTTTTTGTTTTTAACTATACTACAGGCGTTGACTTCATTTGTTCAGCTACAGAGTCTTTCAATTATACTGGGACAATTCAAGGAAAATATTTTTGTTTGACCTGCAGTGGCGTTAAAACACTGAAAGCACTATTGCCGCCCATTGGCAAAAACAAAACCTGGTGCGAATTAGGACCAAGCACCTGCGGACTGACACTGATCAAGGCCCCCCGGGCAATAAGGGTCTTGGCCTGACCACCCATCTGACATAGATAGAGACTAGAGGAGAATGGACCTCCTACTACTTTAGGACCTTTAATGATGTGCTGCCCTCGGGCACTGGCTGATTACCCAACCTCTCAGTCTGCCACTGACACCAAGCTTCAAATACTAATGGAGACAGATAATAGAATGGTTTGATCCACGCCACAATTTTATATAATCAACCGTCAACACACGTTTAAAAACGACGGAAAGTTCAGGTATGTAGGTAGATAAAGACATGAGAAGAACATGAATAAAACAGTCATTAATGTGTCACTGACCGGAGCGTAGGGGAGAGAACAACTTACTGTCACGGGTTGTCTCCCCTTTGCTCTGCAGTGATGGTCCAACAATGGCCAAAACCTTGAGTGGCTAAGGTGGGTCTTCAAATGTTTCTACCTTCGTACAAGATTACTCTTGGCAGAGATGTAAATAGAAGGATGATTATGCTTCTACCTTGAGGTAGTCTTCACAAGAAATTCAGAAGTCAAGAACAATGCTGAAAGTGTCTTAGCAAAATTAACTTAATACGAGTATCTGCCCGCTGCCTGTTTTGAAGAGATATATTGGATGATTTAGCTCGTTCAACAATTATTTTAACTTACATAAAATGAACATGGGTGATAGATATGATGTAAGAAACATTTTGTCCTCACTGAGGTTAAGGTGAAGTTCACAGAATGTTGGTCTTCTACAAATATGACTTGCGAGATCTCTTAAAGCGGCTGCTGCTGTTTCGTCAATCCGTTTTCTGCGCCGTGGGCATGCTCCAAGCGATGTAGCAAGTGGTAACTTCTCTGGTGTCAGTGCTAATATCTCCACAGGCCCGTCGAATGTAACCGTCTGGTGTCAACAACAAGCGTCTGAATCACATATTCGTAGCGTTAAATCGTACCACAAATGATCTTGTAGCCTCGTACCACAAATGGTCTTGCAGACTCGTACCACAAACTTTAGAAGAAACAAAAGGAATAAACGCCCCTGCTCTGTGTTTTTCTGATATTAATCAGGAGCCTTTCCCGCAGTCCATCCACCAGTTTTTGTCTCTCAGAAATGTTATCCTCACTAAATATTCATCATAACACAGGGAAAATGACGAGAAATCACCATTAATTTTTAAGTTAATTTAATGCAGTGTGTTTTAGCCTCCAAATTTGCTAGGTTATATTTCTCTTTTCGCACCAAGCCTCCGCATTGCGTTTCCGAAAAAAAAAACTTCAAACCAGAACGAATGTATATGTCCTGCTCTCATTTGATCAAATCCATGATTAAGTAATGAAGTGGATCAGGGCTTTATTTATGACCTTCACCCTCGTGTTTCAAAATATCATTTTTAAATTTGAACTCTTGACCTCCTCAATGGCTCCTTCCGTTACTCTTATGTAACCTTTCAAATCAGACTTGCAAGATGTTGTCCTCGCTAATTTGTCTCCCCAGATGGGTTTCTCTGTAATAATTATTACAAAAACTTCTGGACGGAAGTTCTTATGCACTTATCACCAGTACTTGAATTCTTCCACCAGACGGATAATCACTGACATGCTCCGACTTACTGATAAGAACGTAATAGATGACGGGTTCGTTTCATTTCAGAAAACAGGCGCCACGATGTATCAAACCAGATCTTCGTTACATGGACCAGGCACTAAAACACAGTACAGCAAGACAAGAGAGAATAATTTAAATGCATAATTGAGTGCAGTGTTTCTTAATCAGGGGTACATGCACCACCCAGGGGTGCGAGACCCACCTAATAGGTGTGCGAGACCCACCTAATAGGGATGCAAGACCCACTTAATAGGGATGCGAGACCCACCTAATAGGGATGCAAGACCCACCTAATAGGGATGCAAGACCCACTTAATAGGGATGCGAGACCCACCTAATAGGGATGCAAGACCCACCTAATAGGGATGCAAGACCCACTTAATAGGGATGCGAGACCCACCTAATAGGGATGCAAGACCCATCTAATAGGGATGCGAGACCCACCTAATAGGGATGCACGACCCACTTAATAGGGATGCAAGACCCACCTAATAGGGATGCAAGACCCACCTAATAGGGATGCGAGACCCACCTAATAGGGATGCGAGACCCACCTTATAGGGATGCAAGACCCACTTAATAGGGATGCGAGACCCACCTAATAGGGATGCAAGACCCATCTAATAGGGATGCGAGACCCACCTAATAGGGATGCAAGACCCACCTAATAGGGATGCGAGACCCACCTAATAGGGATGCAAGACCCATCTAATAGGGATGCAAGACCCATCTAATAGGGGTGCAAGACCCACCTAATAGGGATGCAAGACCCACCCAATAGGGATGCGAGACCCACCTAATAGGGATGCGAGACCCACCTAATAGGGATGCAAGACCCACTTAATAGGGATCCGAGACCCACCTAATAGGGATGCAAGACCCATCTAATAGGGATGCGAGACCCACCTAATAGGGATGCAAGACCCATCTAATAGGGATGCAAGACCCATCTAATAGGGATGCGAGACCCACCTAATAGGGATGCAAGACCCACCTAATAGGGATGCGAGACCCACCTAATAGGGATGCAAGACCCATCTAATAGGGATGCAAGACCCATCTAATAGGGGTGCAAGACCCACCTAATAGGGATGCAAGACCCACCTAATATGGATGCGAGACCCACCTAATAGGGATGCAAGACCCATCTAATAGGGATGCGAGACCCACCTAATAGGGGTGGAAAAATAACCTTATGGGAGTGCGAGATATGGCAGATATTTTAAGGCGAATCTTTATAAACAATAAAAAATACATAGATCCCAAATGTATTTGTACAAAATAGAACAGTGACAACATGAATTAGAGATAGCGAAACGTCGTCAATTTTTGTACACAACATTTTCTCAGAACAAGCTATTATCCCTTTTCTTATTTCTGAAATATTTCTCGACCTAGAAGATAAAGGGGTGCTAAGTTTCTTAAGATATTATAAAAGGGGTGCGAGGTTCCTTAAGATATTATAAAAGGGGTGCGAGGTTTCTTAAGATTTTATAAAAGGGGTGCGAGGTTTCTTAAGATATTATAAAAGGGGTGCGAGGTTCCTTAAGATATTATAACAGGGGTGCGAGGTTCTATAAGATATTATAAAGGAGTGCGAGGTTCCTTAAGATATTATAAAAGAGGTGCGAGGTTTCTTAAGATATTATAAAAGGGGTGCGAGGTTTCTTAAGATATTATAAAAGGGGTGCGAGGTTCCTTAAGATATTATAACAGGGGTGCGTGGTTCTATAAGATATTATAAAAGGGTGCGAGGTTTCTTAAGATATTATAAAAGGTGTGCGAGGTTTCTTAAGATGATGTAAAGGTGTGTGAGGCTTCTTAAGATAATGTAAAGGTGTGTGAGGCTTCTTAAGATGATGTAACGTTGTGTGAGGCTTCTAAAGATGATGTACAGGGGTCTGAGGCTTCCTATGATGATGTAAAGGGGTGTGAGGCTTCTTAAAATGATGTAAAGGGGTACACGAACCTCTAAAACGTCAAGAAGCACTGATCGAGCTTAAAAGGTGTATACAAATTGAATAGGCAGTCATTTGATAATTTCAAGAAAAATGTGCAGAAAGAAATATGCAGTGAAAAATGAACCGCAAGTGCTGGAGAATATAACAGAAAAAAAAAAAAAAACAGTTAGATGTTAGAATTTGTGTATGGAGCTGAATATGCTACACCGACAGTGCCTGGTTCATATCTGTGTCGCTGCGACATTCACTAATGTGAATGTTCAGGTTGTACCTTTGTACAGACTTTTTCCTACCAGATTTATTTATATTACAAGACATTTTGTTTGAAAATAGCAACAATGATCACTTTACCTAATGTTTACCTGCCAGACAACAAAGACAATCTGTATCAACCGTGCTGACAGAAATAAAAGCAGGTGTGTTCTAGACAGATGACCTGGGATAATATTCTTTGCATTTTCGTCTCTGCTTCTTTGATCGTTATGACGGTGTGTGTTCCTGTCTGCAATTTGACACATTTATTTGATGCTGGTAGCTCCAACAAGATTTCTTGTTTTCACAAACTATTATATATTTAACGTTCTCTCGTCTACTCAGTATCTTTGTTTTTTCTTAATCTCCCTTTATTTCTTCTTTTTCTTCTCCTTCTTCTTCTTCTTCTTCTTCTTCTTCTTCTTCTTCTTCTTCTTCTTCTTCTTCTTCTTCTTCTTCTTCTTCTTTTATTCTTACCGCTTCGTCTTTTACGACTTGTATTGATTGTACTTATCTCTATTTCTGTTCTGTTTTTTTTTCCGAAAGTTATTACTTCATTCTGTTTCTTTGGTTCATTTTTCTTTCTGATAGTCTATCTGTTTTCGTTCTTAGCCAGTGCACTTTTAATTCCCAAGTACTTTGCTAAAATACTACTTTGTGTCTTCCCCACACAAGGGATACGGTCAGAGTACCAACGGGGAAATCCTGTAACGACTATGATGCAGAAGTCCAGGCAATCAAGGTGGCAACTGAGAAACTATTGAACACCAATCTCGGTCCACAGCCTGTAGTATTCCTGACAGATGCAAGATCAGCACTCCAAGCACTTCAGTCCAGAAAATTGCCAGGTATACAAGCCCTACTTTCTGAACTGTGCAACCAGCGCAGGGTCGCCATGCAGTGGATACCGTCTCATTGTGGAATACCAGGAAACGAGAGAGCGGACCGACTGGCTAAAGAAGGTGCTGCAGACGAGCAACCGGATGTACCAGTAACGTACCATCAGAAGAAAAAGATGATCAAATCTATCAGAAAGCCACCAACATCAACGCAGGATGACTACCAAGCTATGAACGGATCAGAACAAATAGTCATTCTGCGCCTCAGAACAGGTTACAACCGCCTCCGCAGTCACATGTAAACAAAATTCAAGATTGGCAATTCAGCCGTGTGTACATGTGGACAGGCACCCCAGACTGCGCAGCACGTACTTCAAGATTGCCCCGAACATGATATATTGAGGCAAACCCACTGGCCCAGAGAAACAACACTGGAAGCAAAACTATACGGACCTCTGTATGAACTACAAAAGACAGTGAAGTTTATACAAGAAACAATATTGCAGATATAGACAATATATTTCAAGCGAACGAAAGAAGAAGAAGAAGTGTCTTCCCCCTCCTCATTTACATTCGTGCATTTTTTACTGCCAAGTACTTTGTTACTTCAGTGATCATCCCGCCTGGCTGCGTCTTGTAGGGCAGCAACAAACTGTCTCCACTTTGCTCGTTCGGTAGCCATCCTTCATAGCGTTCCTCCAGTTCTGCTTCAATCTTTGCTCGTTCGGTAGCCATCCTTCATAGCGTTCCTCCAGTTCTGCTTCAATCTTTGCTCGTTCGGTAGCCATCCTTCATAGCGTTCCTCCAGTTCTGCTTCAATCTCTGCCTCTGCAGTTCTCCGCCGAGCTGCTTATAGTCAGCCTCTCTTTTTTTAATTTTCTTTTTTTCGCTTTCTTTCTGGAGTCCATAGCTGGTAGTTCTGGCGATAGTCTAAGGATTTGGCCAACCGAATTTCAGCATCTATCCGCAGTGATGATGAGTATATGTTGGTACTTGGCCAGAAAGTTCAAAGAATATTTCTTCAGCAGGTTGTGTGGAAAGAGAATAATTTGGACATTTCCTTTTCTGCTGCTCTCCAGCATTCTGAACGTACAGAATTACTCAACTGAGCGTAAAATACTCAGATTAATTCTGGATGTTAAAGGACGTCAACAAAACACATACAGGATGTCTGGAAAGTCCATATGCAGCTTCCATGTTTAATAACGCCACTTCTGCATAACATATAAACAATCTGCAAAATGTAACACAAAGGGAATTTATTCTAGATGTAACATATTTAATTGAAAGAATATTAACTTTCAGCATATCCAACATTTTGGTTTGGTTTGGTTTTAAGGACTATCTCCATTGCACACGGACAACTCCATCAGTGCTCCGATCTCCTCTCTTACATCACACGAGGAGGATCTCAGCACAGTGCGCGAACTCCGTAGCACCGGCGAGAATCCCAATGTATGTTTATAGGAATCACTGATTCTATAAATATTTTTGTTGTGGCCAGGTTTCTCATTTTTAAATTTTGCCAAGGCAGCGTTTTTGTGACCTACTTTTTACGATTTCGAACTGCCGTGGGATTTTTAACGTGCGCAACATGCACACGGGACCTCCCATTTTTTCGCCCTTAACCCAGAATGTTAGGCATCCGATTTCACTACCCAAGAGACTAAGGAGGAATATGACATCATTAGGACCTTTGGTTCTGAAAACAAAATCCAAAAAATTATATTGCCTCAACTGAGAATCGAACCCGGTACTTGTAGAATTCGAGGCGGACGCCATACGTCTTACCCACTCGATTCCCCTCCACCATTTTGTTTAAATGCAAAGCCTAACACGTTTTGAAAGTTCCCCAAAACCGTTTTCTCTGTCTGAAACGCAATGTCGGTGTATCTTGTCCATCAATCTATTTCCATTCCTTCTCTTCTATTTGCATTATTCAACAACTAATTTACCTTCTAGTTATAGAAATGCCAAGTAAACGCCAGGAGTGTGGTCTGTGTAAATAACGAACAAGTTTACAATAGTTTTTTGTTGCACTATCCAAAACTCCGTGACATGTCACAAAGAAGGTCCCACCTGCTGTTCAATCGTGTTTTTTTTTTTTTTTTTTTTTAATTAAGAAATTTTAAGAGGATCAAACTGTTCAACCATCTGTTTTAGTTATGTCTAATGAAACTGTTCAACCATCTGTTTTAGTTATGTCTAATGAAACTGTTCAACCATCTGTTTTAGTTATGTTTAATGAAACTGTTCAACCATCTGTTTTAGTTATGTTTAATGAAACTGTTCAACCATCTGTTTTAGTTATGTCTAATGAAACTGTTCAACCATCTGTTTTAGTTATGTTCAATGAAACTGTTCAACCATCTGTTTTAGTTATGTTTAATGAAACTGTTCAACCATCTGTTTTAGTTATGTTTAATGAAACTGTTCAACCATCTGTTTTAGTTATGTTTAATGAAACTGTTCAACCATCTGTTTTAGTTATGTTTAATGAAACTGTTCAACCATCTGTTTTAGTTATGTTTAATGAAACTGTTCAACCATCTGTTTTAGTTATGTCTAATGAAACTGTTCAACTATCTGTTTTAGTTATGTGTTAATCTGTTTTAATTAAACTGTTCAACCATCTGTTTTAGTTATGTCTAATGAAACTGTTCAACCATCTGTTTTAGTTATGTCTAATGAAACTGTTCAACCATCTGTTTTAGTTATGTCTAATGAAACTGTTCAACCATCTGTTTTAGTTATGTCTAATGAAACTGTTCAACCATCTGTTTTAGTTATGTCTAATGAAACTGTTCAACCATCTGTTTTAGTTATGTCTAATGAAACTGTTCAACCATCTGTTTTAGTTATGTCTAATGAAACTGTTCAACCATCTGTTTTAGTTATGTCTAATGAAACTGTTCAACCATCTGTTTTAGTTATGTCTAATGAAACTGTTCAACCATCTGTTTTAGTTATGTCTAATGAAACTGTTCAAACCATCTGTTTTTAGTTATGTCTAATGAAACTGTTCAACCATCTGTTTTAGTTATGTCTAATGAAACTGTTCAACCATCTGTTTTAGTTATGTCTAATGAAACTGTTCAACCATCTGTTTTAGTTATGTCTAATGAAACTGTTCAACCATCTGTTTTAGTTATGTCTAATGAAACTGTTCAACCATCTGTTTTAGTTATGTCTAATGAAACTGTTCAACCATCTGTTTTAGTTATGTCTAATGAAACTGTTCAACCATCTGTTTTAGTTATGTCTAATGAAACTGTTCAACCATTTGTTTTAGTTATGTCTAATGAAACTGTTCAACCATCTGTTTTAGTTATGTCTAATGAAACTGTTCAACCATCTGTTTTAGTTATGTCTAATGAAACTGTTCAACCATCTGTTTTAGTTATGTCTAATGAAACTGTTCAACCATCTGTTTTAGTTATGTCTAATGAAACTGTTCAACCATCTGTTTTAGTTATGTCTAATGAAACTGTTCAACCATCTGTTTTTTAGTTATGTCTAATGAAACTGTTCAACCATCTGTTTTTAGTTATGTCTAATGAAACTGTTCAACCATCTGTTTTACTGTTATCTGTTTTAGTTCTAATGAAACTGTTCAACCATCTGTTTTAGTTATGTCTAATGAAACTGTTCAACCATCTGTTTTAGTTATGTCTAATGAAACTGTTCAACCATCTGTTTTAGTTATGTCTAATGAAACTGTTCAACCATCTGTTTTAGTTATGTCTAATGAAACTGTTCAACCATCTGTTTTAGTTATGTCTAATGAAACTGTTCAACCATCTGTTTTAGTTATGTCTAATGAAACTGTTCAACCATCTGTTTTAGTTATGTCTAATGAAACTGTTCAACCATCTGTTTTAGTTATGTCTAATGAAACTGTTCAACCATCTGTTTTAGTTATGTCTAATGAAACTGTTCAACCATGTGATTTAGTTATGTCTAATGAAACTGTTCAACCATCTGTTTTAGTTATGTCTAATGAAACTGTTCAACCATCTGTTTTAGTTATGTCTAATGAAACTGTTCAACCATCTGTTTTAGTTATGTCTAATGAAACTGTTCAACCATCTGTTTTAGTTATGTCTAATGAAACTGTTCAACCATCTGTTTTAGTTATGTCTAATGAAACTGTTCAACCATCTGTTTTAGTTATGTCTAATGAAACTGTTCAACCATCTGTTTTAGTTATGTCTAATGAAACTGTTCAACCATCTGTTTTAGTTATGTCTAATGAAACTGTTCAACCATCTGTTTTAGTTATGTCTAATGAAACTGTTCAACCATCTGTTTTAGTTATGTCTAATGAAACTGTTCAACCATCTGTTTTTTTAGTTATGTCTAATTAAACTGTTCTACCATCTGTTTTTGTTATGTCTAATGAAACTGTTCAACCATCTGTTTTAGTTATGTCTAATGAAACTGTTCAACCATCTGTTTTTTGTTATGTCTAATGAAACTGTTCAACCATCTGTTTTAGTTATGTCTAATGAAACTGTTCAACCATCTGTTTTAGTTATGTCTAATGAAACTGTTCAACCATCTGTTTTAGTTATGTCTAATGAAACTGTTCAACCATCTGTTTTAGTTATGTCTAATGAAACTGTTCAACCATCTGTTTTAGTTATGTCTGATGAAACTGTTCAACCATCTGTTTTAGTTATGTCTAATGAAACTGTTCAACCATCTGTTTTAGTTATGTCTAATGAAACTGTTCAACCATCTGTTTTAGTTATGTCTAATGAAACTGTTCAACCATCTGTTTTAGTTATGTCTAATGAAACTGTTCAACCATCTGTTTTAGTTATGTCTAATGAAACTGTTCAACCATCTGTTTTAGTTATGTCTAATGAAACTGTTCAACCATCTGTTTTAGTTATGTCTAATGAAACTGTTCAACCATCTGTTTTAGTTATGTCTAATGAAACTGTTCAACCATCTGTTTTAGTTATGTCTAATGAAACTGTTCAACCATCTGTTTTAGTTATGTCTAATGAAACTGTTCAACCATCTGTTTTAGTTATGTCTAATGAAACTGTTCAACCATCTGTTTTAGTTATGACTAATGAAACTGTTCAACCATCTGTTTTAGTTATGTCTAATGAAACTGTTCAACCATCTGTTTTAGTTATGTCTAATGAAACTGTTCAACCATCTGTTTTAGTTATGAAACTGTTCAACCATCTGTTTTAGTTATGTCTAATGAAACTGTTCAACCATCTGTTTTAGTTATGTCTAATGAAACTGTTCAACCATCTGTTTTAGTTATGTCTAATGAAACTGTTCAACCATCTGTTTTAGTTATGTCTGATGAAACTTTTCAACCATCTGTTTTAGTTATTTCTAATGAAACTGTTCAACCATGTGATTTAGTTATGTCTGATGAAACTGTTCAACCATGTGTTTTAGTTATGTCTAATGAAACTGTTCAACCATGTGATTTAGTTATGTCTAATGAAACTGTTCAACCATGTGTTTTAGTTATGTCTAATGAAACTGTTCAACCATCTGTTTTAGTTGTTTCTAACCCACTTATCATCATCAACATTTCATTTTTCACTCCTGATAAATCAAAGCGTCAGCCCGCGTTGGTTCTCTTCCAGGAAACCTGCACCAAACATTGACAAGCTGGTGTAGCGGTGATCTCTGTGTCAAATCTGTTTAACATAATACGACTGTCAGCCCGCATGTACAACCCCCTTTTACGACATTCCTGAGACAGCAATAGACAGTTTCTTTCTTTGCCTGCTCAGAGACCCTTGTGCACAACTTGGGGCTCTAATTCAATTAGTTGTTTCAACGCCGACCATGACAGCATGATTTATCACTACCAAGAAAAGTGATGGTTTCATAAAGTGATGGTGTCATGAAGTGATGGTGTCATAAAGTGATGGTGTCATAAAGTGATGGTGTCATAAAGTGATGGTGTCATAAAGTGATGGTGTCATAAAGTGATGGTGTCATAAAGTGATGGTTTCATAAATTGATAGTGTCATAAATTGATAGTGTCATAAAGTGATGGTGTCATAAAGTGATCGTGTCATAAAGTGATGGTGTCATGAAGTGATGGTGTCATAAAGTGATGGTGTCATAAAGTGATGGTGTCATAAAGTGATGGTTTCATAAAGTGAGGGTGTCATAAAGTGATCGTGTCATAAAGTGATGGTGTCATAAAGTGATAATGTCATAAAGTGATGGTGTCATAAAGTAATGGTTTCATAAATTGATAGTGTCATAAATTGATTGTGTCATAAAGTGATGGTGTCATAAAGTGATGGTGTCATAAAGTGATGGTTTCATAAAGTGATGGTGTCATAAATTGATGGTTTTATAAAGTGATGGTTTCATAAAGTGATGGTGTCATAACGTGATGGTGTCATAAATTGATGGTTGATAAGGGTGGATTAGGGCTAAATGATAATGGTGCGCCACAATGCCAGGTACGTTAGCTCCGTATAAGATTGACGACCACTTGCCACCCCTATCGACACCTGGTATTAAAGTGCAAGATGTAGGTGTCTTCTCTGATTTTAGGATGTTGCTGTGTATGTGGTAGTAGAACAGTTCACAGAGTATAACACAGGCAACATGATGTGTAGAGTCATAGAAATGGTAACTTCGTTGTATAATTTTTTTCCATTTATTGCACGCCACAAAACAGTCAGGATATTTATATCATCAACATAGTTCAACGAGTTCAGCATTCAAAATCATAGAGTTCTAGTTCGTGAAGCTGTATAAATAATATATATATAAATTCTGCAACAGTGTCAGCTGCAGATCATCACTGTTCATAGACAATAATAAATATTCCCTTTCTGATGCTAGCAGATCAGATGTATACAATCAGTCCGTTTACTGTCTGCACGTGAATAGCATACATGGATTACAGGTCAGCTCGACCTTTATAATGTTTCTAAGTCTAACCATCTGACTTGGACGTGATCTCTGATATAACGAATCCTGGAACACAGACAATAGTCTTGTTGATCTAGAGCGACCCATATATATATAACTAGTTCAGGTATAAAGATACCGGTGACTTAATCCTAGTCAAAGTACCTCTCCATTTTGAATCACACAGGCGAGCAAAAAGGCGACAAAATGACGAACCTCTAGATGATAGCATAAAGTTCGATACAAGAGGAATTACCTTATTTCGGAAAATCAACCATGAACATATGCCTCCAGGCAGGCTTGAATAATACTGGGAAATAGTCTAGTTAGCTAACTAACTCACAAAGACAATGTATTTCCCTCAGAAAATCACAAGACGCAGGTCGCGTCTGCTCGCGACTTAGACCATTTCTAAACTCCCCGAGCTGGCCGGAACAACAAACGAAAACCAGGTCGAGACATGCGCAGAACGACAATCTCTGAGTCGCCGTTCACAATAAGACGATTCTAAGAACATTCGAGATAAAAGTCTTACACAGTCGCGCCTTTTATGGTCATGAAAAGAAGCGTTAAGAAAGGTTTCAGGCATCTACAACAGTTGACTGATACTACCAAATAAGGAGATATGGTCACGCTTCGTTCAAGAAATTATAGACCGAACGTGTCTCTATACAAGAGAAGGCAAACTCCTAAAAAATTGTAGTCTCGATAACTCGGATTATGTCCCTTTGACTGTAAAAAACATAATACACACTTCAGTCAAAAAATGATCATACATACGAAAAATGATCATACAAAGGCTTTGAAAAAAGTAATTATTTGTGCGTAACATTACCGCACCCTCCCGGGAAAAAAAAAAATGAAACATTTTTTTTTTTAAAATCCTGGAGCCGGAAAAAAAATCTAGGCTCCTAACGCACGTATGATGCGCGGATATATACCTAACAAATTAGCTCAACGCATGGAGCGACACTGAGATCATATCTCAGCTCCTTAGAGAAAAAATTTATCTAAGTATACGCTTATATATTCCAGGAAGGTGCCACCAACACACGCCACAATGATGGCAACATCATAATGAAAATCAAATTATTCTCATACCAATATATGAAATTAAATATATTATTATGATATCATATAATGTGTTGTGCAAACAGCGGTGTAACATATTAATATACCGCACTATTTTATTACATTATATAAAGCAACAGTAATTAATAAGTAATACATGTGTTGATCTTCGTTGACATAAAACATTCAATAGAAGAAGATGTGGACATCATCCGCTCCCAATCTAGGACAGGACTTGATATACTCAAAGTTCCACAATGGACACAATCTCGCATCTTCAATGATGTGCTGCGAAAATATCAATAACACAAATCTTAAAGACAACTGGTAAATCTCTCAATACAATTATGCAAATATATTGTTTAAATGTGGCCGAGTGATCTTTTGGCCCGTATATCACTAACTAAGCCTTCTTAGATAATTACATGGTACAATGTTATAAATTCCCCTCAAAAAAGTGAGAAAAAAAAATCTACTAACATGTCATTACAACATTGGACTGTATATCAGGAAATATATATATATGACAGAAGAATCATGCGGAATCGTGTGGGCATCTGGACAGAATGTCTGCCATCACATTATCCGAACCACGGATAGCTCGAACCGAGAAATGAAATGGTTGAAGAGCTATGGCATAACGAGTGGACCTCGAGCTCTTCAAGTTTTTGCTCTGAATAGCAGTAAGCGCTTTCTGGTCGGTTTCCACAATGAAATGTGCGCCTAGAAGAAATCTTTGTAACTTCAGAATAGACCATACCATAGCCAATAACTCACGGTCTAAAACCGAGTAATTCTTTTCTGCAGCATTTAATTTCCTAGAGATATACATCACCGGATGCAGAGTATCAGAATACTCCTGCATTAGTGCCGCCCCAATCCCAGTTGACGAGGCGTCACTTCGAAGAACAAAAGTCTTCTCAATAGTAGGTAACCTAAGAATAGGTGGAGATGAAAATAGGGCTTTAACCTGGTCCAATGAGGATTGACATTCTTTAGACCAGCGGATCAGATTAGGCGACCCTTTCTTCAATAAAGTAGAAAGCGGTGCCATAATGGAGGACAGATTCGGAATGAATCGTCCGTAGAATTGGATCAAACCTAATAGACTCCTTACTTGTTTCTTCGTCTTAGGGACCGAAATGTTAAGTATTTTTGAAACATTGTGGTCCTCTGTCTTTAAAAGACCATGACCAACACGATGACCTAGGAAAGAAATCTCACTAAATCCTATAAAGGCTTTAGAGGGTTTTGCAGTCAAGTTATACTCGCGAAGAGTGGACAGTAATTCGTATAAACCCAAATAGTGATCTTCCCAGGAATCACTGAATAGACAGATATCATCTAGGTATGCTATGACATCTGTACGATATGCGAGAATTCGCCGCATCATGCGTACGAATGTAGCAGGGGCGTTCATAAGACCAAAAGGCATGAAATTCCATTGGAATAAACCCCTAGGTGTAGAAAAAGCTGTAAAAGGTTTGGCACGTTCGGTTAGAGGAACTTGCCAATAACCTTTAGACAAATCTAGTTTGGTAAAGAATCTAGAATTAGAAAGTTTATTGAGTAGTTCTTCTAATGAAGGCATAGGTTCAGCGTCGAACTTCGTAACTTGGTTCAATTTGCGATAATCTACGCAAATGCGAATGTTATTATCCTTCTTTCGAACAATAACCATAGACGAAGAGTATGCTGAAGTGGATGGTTCAATGATTTCCAAACGTATCATTTCATCCAATTCTTTTTCTACTTGAGACTGGAAATGGATAGGTATTGGATAAGGTCTGACTCTGATAGGATTATGATCAGTTAGCACAATGTCATGTTCAATGACATGTGTGTGTCCCGGGATGTCTGTAAGAACATCCTGAAATGTTTGCAACATCGAAGAAACTTGTCGATGTTCCTCAGCGGAAAGATTTGGAGAAACGGTCACGTTTTTCCAAGATTCCGTAGAATAAAGTGGGACCATAGAAAGAGGAAGATTGACATCAGAAAAAGTAGTTTCCTCATCCTGTATAACTGACAGAGATGAGTACTGACCATGAGGTACTTGAGAATTGTCCGTTGCCTGGAAAATAGGCTGCAAATAGTCTGGTCTTTCATGAAATTCCGTGAGCATATTTATGTGGAAAGTTTTATGCTTTCCATCAATATCGACAACATAGTCGACATCAGAAATTTTGGAGACTATTGCATATGGACCTTTCCATGCAATTAGAAGTCTGTTCTCCCTTGAAGGAAGTAGAACGAGAGCTTTGTCACCTGGACAAAGTTGTCGTAGACATCTATTCTTATTTGCAAACTGCCTTGCCTTTTCTTTAGCAAATTCGGAAGACGAAGTTGCTAGTTTGCATGCCTCGATGATTTTTTGCCTAAGAGCAATGACGTACTCATAAGAAGATTGAGTTTCATCGCTAATATTATCGGCAGTGATTAGATCGTGAAGTAAAGACATAGGGCCGCGCGGTTGCGCGCCAAAGACAAGTTCAAAAGGGGAAAACCCCGTATGTTCATTGGGGACCTCTCTATACGCAAAGAGAGCCGCGGGTAAGACCCTGTCCCAATCCTGAGGATGATCCTCAGTTATTTTACCAAGTAAAGTTTTCAGAGTCCTATTTAAACGTTCGACTAACCCATTAGACATGGGGTGATAGATACTGCTGAGAGACCTTTTAATGTGTAGCATAGACATTACCTGTGACATAGTGTCTGATATAAGTTGAGTGCCATGGTCTGACAATATTTCTCCGGGAAAACCCAAGCGAGAAAATATCAGCCAAAGAGCGTCTGCGATGTCAGCAGTTGAGATGCTCTTGAGAGGTATTGCCTCTGGCCAACGTGTGCACATATCGACACATGTAAGGATAAATTGATGTCCTCTAGCCGACTTAATTCTAAAAGGACCGATAATATCTATTGCCATTTTTTGAAAAGGGCGAATAGGAATGTCAGCAGCCTGGATAGGCGCAGCATGTCGTGGTCCTTTAGATTTGACCTCCTGACATACTTTGCAAGAGCGACAGTACATTCGTATGTCCTTGCTCACAAATGGCCAAAAGAAAGCCGCAAAACTCTCGACTTTGTACGGGAAAAACCCATATGTCCAGCACATTGCGAGTCATGAGCATGTTGCAATATTTGCAATCTCATGCTCTTAGGCACAAGAATTTGTGAATGAGTGGACGTAGTCGAGTCTTGTACCATACGTACAAGTACGCCGTTCTTCATAGAAATCCAAGATTTTCTATTAGTATTTTGATTAGGATCACCTTTTTTTTGCTAGAATGAAGAATTTTTGTAAAGAAGGATCTTCTTCTTGCAATTTGATAAATGAGTCACGTGTAATAGTCAAGTGACTATCTTGGTCATTTACTTCATCATTATTAGTTAATGAAGTTTGAGGTGGATCCAGAGCATGTGCTCTTGTGACCACCGCATTGGTAGCTTCAATGTTTTGCTCTTCCCAAACAGCAATCTGCTGTGGGGTACATTCCCTAACTCCGTGAATACGACCAATAATAAGGTCCGCAATAGGGTTTGGAAGTAGACACGCGTGGACCTCTCCCGTGAAGAAAGGAGTAGCAATGTGTATTATAGCAGTAGGATACTTTTCCAACGTGCCACCAAATGTGACACATTTGATGACCTTTCCTGTAGCACAGGATGGATCTACAAGAGATTGCCTAACCCCGACAGTAGTACATCCAGAGTCAAACAACACTGAGACTGGATTACTATTTACAAGCCCCTTATGTAATATAAGAGAACCTCTCCCATCATGAGCAACATTAGCAGGAAGAGCGGGCAAAGGATGACCACAGCTTAAAGTAGTAACGGTCTTCGGGTCAAATAAAGTACTGCATTGGATACATTTATTTGCCCTACCAAAATCAAAAGATGAGCATCCGATGGCATTATGGTCTTTATTATCATTAACCTGTTTATCTACTCCCTGAGATTCTTGTTGAACAGAGTTTGTCTGTTGATATTTTTTTCTCTTATGTTGCGATCTACCGCGACCATTATTGCCTCTGCAATTATCATTAAAGTCCCAATATAATTTTTATCCTGGTTTGAGTTCCAGTTTCCATAACTGTCATTACCATCTCTATACTGTTGAGAACCTCTATTATCCTGGTATTGAGGTCTCTGAGAAAAATATTTTCCTCTATACCGATTACCTTTGTGAAAATTTCTAAAGTTAACCGGAGTAGAATAACGTGTAGTATTAGGATGTCTCCAGTTCTGGGAAGAAGAATCACCCTGGAATTGATTACTATGATTCTGGGCATAATTACGGTTACTCTTTTTATTGAAATTTTGCTGGCTACCCTGAAATTTACGCATAAAATTTGGGCCATAAGGTGCTGCCGAAGCAACTGGCAGACCTTCTTTTACTTTAGAGTTGCTAATGGTTATGTGAGGATGCGCAGTAACATACTGGCTACAGTATTCTTCCATTTCTTTTATGTTTTTAGGCTTACGCTCATGAAGAAAAGAAAGAAAAGCTTCATTAACAGAAGACATAACCTTGTCTCTAAGTAGTAAGTCCATAAGAGCTTCAAATGTACTCTCTGTTTTAGACAACTCAACCCATCGTAAAAAAGTAAGACGGATGCCTGAGATGAATTCAGAGAATGGTGCGCCACAATGCCAGGTACGTTAGCTCCGTATAAGATTGACGACCACTTGCCACCCCTATCGACACCTGGTATTAAAGTGCAAGATGTAGGTGTCTTCTCTGATTTTAGGATGTTGCTGTGTATGTGGTAGTAGAACAGTTCACAGAGTATAACACAGGCAACATGATGTGTAGAGTCATAGAAATGGTAACTTCGTTGTATAATTTTTTTCCATTTATTGCACGCCACAAAACAGTCAGGATATTTATATCATCAACATAGTTCAACGAGTTCAGCATTCAAAATCATAGAGTTCTAGTTCGTGAAGCTGTATAAATAATATATATATAAATTCTGCAACAGTGTCAGCTGCAGATCATCACTGTTCATAGACAATAATAAATATTCCCTTTCTGATGCTAGCAGATCAGATGTATACAATCAGTCCGTTTACTGTCTGCACGTGAATAGCATACATGGATTACAGGTCAGCTCGACCTTTATAATGTTTCTAAGTCTAACCATCTGACTTGGACGTGATCTCTGATATAACGAATCCTGGAACACAGACAATAGTCTTGTTGATCTAGAGCGACCCATATATATATATAACTAGTTCAGGTATAAAGATACCGGTGACTTAATCCTAGTCAAAGTACCTCTCCATTTTGAATCACACAGGCGAGCAAAAAGGCGACAAAATGACGAACCTCTAGATGATAGCATAAAGTTCGATACAAGAGGAATTACCTTATTTCGGAAAATCAACCATGAACATATGCCTCCAGGCAGGCTTGAATAATACTGGGAAATAGTCTAGTTAGCTAACTAACTCACAAAGACAATGTATTTCCCTCAGAAAATCACAAGACGCAGGTCGCGTCTGCTCGCTACTTAGACCATTTCTAAACTCCCCGAGCTGGCCGGAACAACAAACGAAAACCAGGTCGAGACATGCGCAGAACGACAATCTCTGAGTCGCCGTTCACAATAAGACGATTCTAAGAACATTCGAGATAAAAGTCTTACACAGTCGCGCCTTTTATGGTCATGAAAAGAAGCGTTAAGAAAGGTTTCAGGCATCTACAACAGTTGACTGATACTACCAAATAAGGAGATATGGTCACGCTTCGTTCAAGAAATTATAGACCGAACGTGTCTCTATACAAGAGAAGGCAAACTCCTAAAAAATTGTAGTCTCGATAACTCGGATTATGTCCCTTTGACTGTAAAAAACATAATACACACTTCAGTCAAAAAATGATCATACATACGAAAAATGATCATACAAAGGCTTTGAAAAAAGTAATTATTTGTGCGTAACAATGGTGTCATAAAGTGATGGTGTCATAAAGTGATGGTGTTATAAAGTGATGGTGTCATAAATTGATGGTTTCATAAAGTGATGGTGTCATAAAGTGATGGTGTCATAAAGATATGGTTTCATAAAGTGATGGTGTCATAAAGTGATGGTGTCATAAAGTGATGGTTTCATAAAGTGATGTTGTCATAAAGGGATGGTTTCATACAGTGCTTAAAAGCATTTAGCAAAAAATAAATAATCATAATAAGAAAACAAAACAAAACTGACAAACGAAAAGCCAGATATACTACAATCTTAAATTGTTTTTTGTTTAACTATACTACAGGCGTTGACTTCATTTGTTCAGCTACAGAGTCTTTCAATTATACTGGGACAATTCAAGGAAAATATTTTTGTTTGACCTGCAGTGGCGTTAAAACACTGAAAGCACTATTGCCGCCCATTGGCAAAAACAAAACCTGGTGCGAATTAGGACCAAGCACCTGCGGACTGACACTGATCAAGGCCCCCGGGCAATAAGGGTCTTGGCCTGACCACCCATCTGACATAGATAGAGACTAGAGGAGAATGGACCTCTTACTACTTTAGGACCTTTAATGATGTGCGCCCTCGGGCACTGGCTGATTACCCAACCTCTCAGTCTGCCACTGACACCAAGCTTCAAATACTAATGGAGACAGATAATAGAATGGTTTGATCCTCGCCACAATTTTATATAATCAACCGTCAACACACGTTTAAAAACGACGGAAAGTTCAGGTATGTGGGTAGATAAAGACATGAGAAGAACATGAATAAAACAGTCATTAATGGGTCAATGACCGGAGCGTAGGAGAGAACAACTCACTATCGCGGGTTGTCTCCCCTTTGCTCTGCAGTGATAGTCCAGCAATGGCCAAAACCTTGAGTGTCTAAGGTGGGTCTTCTAACGTTTCTACCTTCGTACAAGATTACTCTTGGCACAGATGTAAATAGAAGGATGATGATGCTTCTACCTTGAGGGAGTGTTCACAAGATATTCAGAAGTCAAGAACAATGCTGAATGTGTCTTATCAAAGTTAACTTAGTATCTGCCCGCTGCCGTGTGAAGAGATATATTGGATGATTTAGTTCATTCAACAATTATTTTAACATAAGTAAAATGAATATGGGTGATATATATGATGTAGCAAACATTTTGTCCTCACTGAGGTTAAGGTGGATTTCCCAGAATGTTGGCCTTCTACAAATATGACTTGTCAAATCTCTGAAAGCGTCTTCTGCTGTTTCGTCAAACTGTTTTCTGTGCCGAGTGTCACGCTCCAAGCGATGTTGCAAGGGGTAACCTCTCCTGGTGTCAGTGCTAATATCTCCACAGGCCCGCCGAACGTAACCGTCTGGTGTCAACAACAAGCGCCTGAATCACAGATTCGTAGCGTTGAATCGTACCATAAATGGTCTTGTAGCCTCGTACCACAAATGGTCTTGCAGACTCGTACCACAATCTTTAGAAGAAACAACAGGAACACACGCCTCTGCTCAGTCTTTGTCTTTTCTGATATTAATCAGTCGCCTTTTCCGCAGTCCATCCACCAGTTTTTATCTCTCAGAAATGTTATCCTCCCTGAGTATACATCGCAACTCAGGGAATATGAAGAGAAAGCACCAAACATTTTTAAGTTAATTTAATGAAAAACAATTATGACTGGACAGCAGCGAGTGCAATGGCTTGTGCCTGAATGGACACGGTTAAGTTTACATATAACTGACAAAATGATAATATAAACTATGCACATGCAGATGTAATCATCTCTCAATCCCTGCTCCATTCGAAGTCTGGGGCTACCTCTGCTTTTGGTTACCAGTGAGAACTAGCAATCACCAGGGTTTGCTGTGGTGGTTTATGAATATACTATTTTCATATGCTGACTTTGTTCCGTTCCAGCTCTCGTATGGCTACTTTGACGTTGCAATGTAGTGTGTTTTCGTCTCCGAATTTGCTAGGTTATATTTCAATTTCCGCACCAAGCCTCCGTATGGCACGATGAGAGATCGACACCACATGTGTTTTATCTCTATGTCTGCGTGGGTTCACTCGCTCGGCGATAAAATTAATCTACCGGTGGGGGTCAGTTAGCCATGAAATGATACGATTACATTATAGAAATAGGTAATCAAGCCTAAGAAGTGGCTGGGCACAATTTGATTTGCGTAGAAATGAAGAAATAAGTAGATAAAGTAGGAGAAAAAGATAATGAGTAAAAGTAAGCAAGACTTGTCGTCACTGACATTTATGGAAGTAAACATTTGTCAGTGTAATCATGATTTTTAGTTTTTTGTTCTTTTCAGCCAGTTTAATCCAGCTAGGATCTACCAGCTGTCATTATACACTTGGCCAAGCCTAAACCCCATGTTGACACTTGATATCTGCATTCTGTCATTGTACACTGACCACACTTATAACACTTGTTTACAGTTGACATCCGCCATTCTTAACTTGCAGACGTGTATTCAGTAATGGAGTCAAACTACCAAAATGAAGTGAGATAACTGCATGTTTTAATGACACTGTTACGGAATTTGCCTCCCCTTTGCTCCGCAGTAGTGGTCCATCAGTGGCCAAACCTCAAGAGTATCTAAAATGGGTCTTCAAAGGCGTCTACCTTTGCACAAGATTACTATTGACAGAGTTGTAGATAGAAAGATAGTGATGCTTCTATCTCAAGGATGTGTTCACAAGATAATTCAGAAGTCAAGAACAATGCTGCATCGGGCAGAGGACTATTAACTTATATCTGATCCGGCACCTTGTGTGCAGTTTTAAGCAATGGTGTGGTTTGTTCGAGCCTCCAGCTGGTTTAATCCACCGAAATTATTGTTATAAGTATTTTTGGCTCTATTGTTGTAACTATAAGTAAATGTATTATTTTATAATCAATTAGTCTTTAACAAATTTAAATAAATATGGATAAAAGTGATTTTAGAGGTCTTTTAAAATTTGTCTGCATTGAGACTTAATTGTGGATTGATGATTATTGTCCACTGTTTTCGCTTGTTAACAAAAAACTTGACTGGATGAGTACCGCACTGGGTCGTTGTCAGGTCTTTTGTGATGAGGACCCTTCTATAGAGGCGTCTAGATGAGCTTCACTCCTAATATTAAGGTGGGTGTCTTCACAACGTTTCCACTGTAGGTAGTTGGTGTTAAAACCAGCTTCTTGAATCACAAGACGGGAACGAAGACGCAGCAAACGAGATGAATGCAGTCAGCAACTCATAGCTTGACTGCTTGCATCAGGGTCCGTGAACCAGAGCTGACCAAGACCCTACTCCACCTCCAAGTAGTGGTCATGGAAACAGACTGCATCACTGAAGTGTGGCTGAGAGAGTAGGGATCGAAGAGGGAAGGCAAACCTGGTCCCAAAAATGCCGTGCTGAAGTCGGATGTGTCATCCGAAAGGCGCAAATATCGCAGCTCCGATATAAACAGACAACGCAACCAAGTCCTTTTCATGACGAACGAGGAAGAAGAATCACAAGATAGTGGCGAAGAGTCTTACTTCAGACTGGTCTGGTACTAGGAACTGTTTTGTAGCTTCGAACCACGAACTTTAGGACAATTAAAAGAATAAATGCCTCTGCTACGTACATTTGTAGGCTGCAGATTAACAGGCGCATGGTCTCGCTGTCCACCAACGAATGTTAGCCTCTCTGAATAATTATTCTCCCTGAGTATACACGGGATAACTCATGTAATATGATTAGAAATCACCGTTATTCTTCTGGTTACGTAAATAGGGAAAATGTGTCTGGAAACATTGCTCGAGTGCAATGATTTGCCTGAAATAACATTATAAAAGTACACATATCTCACAAATGATACTATACACCCTAGTCACATGGGAGATAATCATCTCACTGCTCTATTCGAGGTCTAGGGTCGTTTCTGCTTCCGCTTTCCTGAGCAAACTAGCAAAAAGCAAACACCCGTGCTTTTTGTAGTGGTTTATGAACATACTATTTTCATATGTTGAGGTTTCCAGTCTCCTATGACAGGTATAACCCCTTAGCAAGTACAGACATGTCACAATTCACATTGTAACATAAATGTTTACACTCACCCCAAATGGGATATACTATCTCCTGGCCCAGATGAATCGACAGAGCAACTTTGATTAGCTGCTTCGAACCTTTGGTCTGGGGTAGTTTCAGAATCCCTCTTATGACTTGTGTTTTCTGATTCCTTAAGTTTCCAGTCTTTATATTTACAATTGCGGGTTCTCTTTTAAATTTTAGAGACGCCCAAATATTTCGATCTGTCACTTTTGTTTGGAATTCTTTGTCCGAACCTTCTCTCTGGCTAATGGGAGTTGTTACTAGACGTTTGTTGAAAATACAGTCTGATTTGTGTCTCCGATTTCGCTAGATTTTATTTCCATTTCTCAGTCCAAGTCCCATATGGTATTTCCGATTAGCTTTCCAATGAGAGCTAAAGTTTATTTCAGGCTATCGATTTAGACCATTCCTGTTTCTTTATAACTATTTGGGTCGCGGTGTTAAATCATTACTATTCCCCGCGTGTTTTAAAATATCAATTTTAAAACTTAAACTCGTGACCTCTTACAAATATGGCAGTAATACTTCAGTTTGCATTTGTGCAAATTCACAAACACATCGGTGAACTTATTTCCTGATTAATACCTTTCCCAACTTAATCAACACAGACGGGTTATCTGTATTATTGATACAGAGATGGTCCAGCGGAAGTGAAAACATTTTATCATTTGTGTTTGCATAAATCTTCCAGACAGCTTTCTTAGACAGACAATCTGGCTTTCTGTCCGTCGATCGTACGAGACCACCTTGTGCCAACAATGACCGTCTCTATCAAAGGTAGCTAGACGACTTAAGTGAAAGAAGCATTATCCGCTGACCTGTCTAATTAGCCTTGTAATACTACGATTCTCACGGTGAAACGTAAACAAGTATGGGAGCGGCTAGGCAAGAATATAGTTGCATAAAATATGCAAAATAATAGGACGATGAGTGTGAAAAATGAAGAAATAAATCCGTAGTGCAGGAGAGAACGAAGAATGTAGAAAGATGTACACAATATCGTCACAGACACCTTAGTTGTATGTTGTATGTTAGGTCAAAGGCACGATATGAAATGTATGGCGGGAAATGTGCGAGAGAATAAATGAACACATTTTCCTTATCTCGAGCATGTGATCCTCTCATGGGGATTTACTCTCTATGTCTAATCTTTTACTCACAAGTATTTACATAGACGATTACACAATTATCGATATTTTCATCTAATTTGTCTCTTGGATAACAGTTAATTCCCTTTATTTTGACCCTATAGCACGTGCAAAGCAGTCAAGAAATACAAATGTAAAAATAGGGCGTGACTTCTCATTCACAGTTCAAAGGTTGCCTAACGCTGGTGTGAAGTCTGTCATAATTATTATGGTGAGTAATCAGTGAGCCGCAGCTGCTACCAAGTTTTGTTCGGCTAATGCAGCTCGTTTTGACTTAACAGCTACGTGGAGTAGCATGGGCAACATGGGCGTACGACTTCCGTGTAGAGGGGTAACATGCTGCATGGGCAACAGCTTTATCTCCATAAAACTGTGCCCAAGCGTCGCCCTGGAGAGCACACTCTAGCATCGCCCTATGGTGTCGGCACAACACAGTAAGTAACAGCTACCGGATAAAAGCATCTGGCCCAATAGGCATAGGGCATGGCGCCAGGGGTGATATTCTAGGATCTAACTGGACATGTACCGCCCGCTCGAAACTGGGTAGCCCTCTAGAGTTATGTGATGTTACGCCTCTGTTAGTTTTCCCCATTGGGTGCACGAAACCAAACTGTGGCTAGAGCATATTTAACTAGACAATAATAAGACATTAAGATATTCAACACAAAGAACCCGATTATCAGACTGAGATATAAGAACGTCTTCACTATTCTGACTGAGATGTTAGGACGTCTGCACTATTTTGACTGAGATGTTAGAACGTCTGCACTATTTTGACTGAGATGTTAGAGCGTCTGCACTATTTTGACTGAGAAGTTAGAACGTCTGCACTATTTTGACTGAGATGAAAGAACATCTGCACTATTTTGACTGAGATGTTAGAACGTCTGCACTATTTTGACTGAGATGTTAGAGCGTCTGCACTATTTTGACTGAGATGAAAGAACGTCTGCACTATTTTGACTGAGATGTTAGAACGTCTGCACTATTCTGACTGAGATGTTAGAGCGTCTGCACTTTTCTGACTGAGAAGTTAGAACGTCTGCACTATTTTGACTGAGATGAAAGAACGTCTGCACTATTTTGACTGAGATGTTAGAACGTCTGCACTATTTTGACTGAGATGTTAGAGCGTCTGCCCTATTTTGACTGATGTTAGAACGTCTGCACTATTCTGACTGTGACGTGTAATGGAAATATAGCCTACCGTATCTGACACTCTTTCGTGACCTAGTAGCGTTCTATGATTTGCAAGCAAAACCATGCATTTTTCTGCCTGTCTTACTCACATAAGCCTAATTTTCATCCACGCCTCTTCTCCTTGAAAATAAACAAACGAAGTTCTTTACCAACTTTCGCGACCTGCCAGTCATAATAGGGAGCGAATCAGGTTTGTTTATCAAGTTTCTCACGCGAGCTGATCTGTCTTCTTCTTCTTCTTCTTCTTTCGTTCGCTTGAAATATATTGTCTATATCTGCAATGTTGTTTCTTGTATAAACTTCACTGTCTTTTGTAGTTCATACAGAGGTCCATATAGTTTTGCTTCCAGTGTTGTTTCTCTGGGCCAGTGGGTTTGCCTCAATATATCATATTCGGGGCAATCTTGCAGTACGTGCTCCGCTGTCTGGGGTGCCTGTCCACATGTACACATGGCTGAATTGCCAATCTTGAATTTTGTATACATGTGGCTGCGGAGGCGGTTGTGTCCTGTTCTGAGGCGCAGAATGACTATTTGTTCTGATCTGTTCATAGCTTGGTAGTCATCCTGCGTTGATGTTGGTGGCTTTCTGATAGATTTGATCATCTTTTTCTTCTGATGGTACGTAACTGGTACATCCGGTTGTTCGTCTGCAGCACCTTCTTTAGCCAGTCCGTCTGCTCTCTCGTTTCCTGGTATTCCACAATGAGACGGTATCCACTGCATGGCGACCCTGCGCTGGTTGCACAGTTCAGAAAGTAGGGCCTGTATAACTGGCAATTTTCTGGACTGAAGTGCTTGGAGTGCTGATCTTGCATCTGTCAGGAATACTACAGGCTGTGGACCGAGATTGGTGTTCAGTAGTTTCTCAGTTGCCACCTTGATTGCCTGGACTTCTGCATCATAGTTGTTACAGAATTTCCCCGTTGGTACTCTGACCGTATCCCTAGTGTTGTTTGGGTATTCTATGTACACTCCTGCTCCTCCATTCTTTACTGCATTCTGTGCTGACCCATCCGTGTATACTCGGACCCAGAGGTCCTGTGGGTATTCATCATCCAGGAAACTGAGAGTGACTGTCCTACGTTGCACGCTGTTCTGTTCATCCCTGTCGAATATTCCTTTCACTTTTGTGTGGATGTGTACTGGTAGTCCATGCTCCTCTCTCCAAGGGGTTTGTTCTGGCACAGACTTTAGGGGGCTGTTAACTTCAGGCAGGTCTGAGGTTTGTCTACGAAATCGTTTGGCCTGGTGGATAAAGCTGCTTCTTTTCAGTCGCCCCATTGCTAGGTTTTGGAATCTGTCCTTCATTGGATGGCTCGGCATACAGAGGAACTTTTCTGCCTGTGTTAGCACTTTCGTGTCTCTGCGTTCTCTCAGTGCTTGTATCCTCCCCATTTTTTTCCATCTCCACTATAGGCGTTGATTTCATTGCCCCCGTGATGACCCTAAGCGCCTGGTTTTGCACCTTATCTAGCTCTTGTAATGTGGTGTTTGATGCTGGACACCACGCAGCTGACCCATATTCCAGGTGTGGTCGTATGCCCTGCTGGTAAACTTTACTAAGTATTTTCCCGCTGGCTCCCCATGTGGTTCCACTTAGTTTTCTCAGGATGGCTAGCTTCCTCCTGGCCTTTGTTGCTGCCTTGTTGATGTGCTGCTTCCATGTCAGCCTATCATCGAATGTAACTCCGAGATAGGTGGGTTGTTTTATCTTCTCTCAGGAGCTCTTCGTTTATCTTGATGACACCAGCTTTTTGTTTGGGAGAGAGGGTGAAGAGCGTAGTGCTGCACTTGTCTGTGTTGATGCTGACACACCATCTATTTGCCCATGAGGTTAAGGCATCTATAGCTCTTTGCAGCAGTTTGGTGGCCACTGTTGCATGCTCATCTGTGCACCATATTACCAGGTCATCAGCGTACATTGCCACTTTCATTCCATGTGGTAGTTCAGCAACCAGGTCGTTGATGTAGACTAGGAAAAGTGTGGGGGACAGAACCCCTCCCTGAGGGACGCCATGACGCAGTAGAATTTTCTTACTCTTGAGGCCATCTAGTTGTACTCGGGCTCTTCTGTTATGCAAGTATGCTTTCACCCATTTGTACATCTTACCATTCACTCTACAATTTCTCAGTTTCTTCAGAAGCCCTTCTTTCCAAACCTTGTCAAATGCTTTCCTTAGATCTATCCATGCTGCTAGTACCAGTTTCTTATCTTGGAACGCATCCTCAATCTCTTGGGAAAGGTAAGTTGCCTGATCTTCGGTGGAATAACACTGCCTAAAGCCCGCCTGCTGTGGTACAAGAAGGTTTTCACTTTCAAGGTACCACTGTAGCCTGAGGTTGATGATACGTTCCATTGTTTTGCAGAGGCAGCTTGTAAGGCTGATTGGTCTGTAGCTGGAGGCAGTGGAACTGTCTTTTCCTGGTTTTAGGAGTGGTATCATGATTGCTTCCCTCCAGGTCTGTGGAACTCTGCCTGAGTTCCAACAGATATTGAAGATCTGCAGCAGCTTTGTTTTTGCTGCGGTTCCCAAGTTCTTAATCATTTCATTGGACACTCCATCAACTCCTGGCGACTTTCTCATTTTCAATTTGGATATTGCAAGCTCCAGTTCTCTGAATGTGATTGGTGCCTCCATAACTTCAGGTATGGTTTCATCTCGTCCTGCGTGTTGTTTCTCACGAGTCTCCTGTTGCTTCTCTGGGCTAACTTCGATGTTGTTGTCTTTAGCAAAGGAGTCTGCAAAGTGATCAGCTGCCTGTTTTCCCATGAGGATGTTTCCATCTTTGTACAGAGCAATCCTTGAGTTTCTCCCTGTACCTTCATCGTTAAGTTGCTTTACCAGCTTCCACAGTTTCCTCGTATCTCTTTCAAAGTTCAAGGACTCTGTTTTCTCCTTCCAGCTTCTTCGCCTGGCCTGCAACTTGGCCCTTTGAAATTTGGCCTTAGCTTGCTTGTGGTGTTCTTGGCATGGACTGGTCTCTGCCTGCTTTCGAGATGTTTCCACGTCGTTGTGCAGCTGCTCTAGTTCACTATTCCAATATGGTTTGTAGTGCTTACGAGCCCCTCTAGGTATTGTTTCACGAGCAGCCTGTAATATGCATCTGCTGAATTCATCGACTAGCTTATTGATGTCTTTGTCTACAGTCAGATCTCTAGCCAGTATACTAGTACGGTGCTGGTACATTGTCCAGTCTGCCTTCTTGTAGTTCCACCTAGAGAGAGTGCTGCTCTCCTTGACAAGTTCATTTTCCACAATTAGGAAGACTGGCCGGTGGTCGCTGCCTCCAAGTTGTTTCCCTACAATGCGTGTGGTGTTCCACTCCAAGCTGGGTGAGTGGAATGCCAGGTCTGGTGTAGAGGTGGTGTGCCATGATCTCGAGTAGAAGGTTGGTGGGTCGATTGGCTGATTAATCAGGATAAGCCCATTGTCATCCTGCCAGTTTTCAAGCTCCTCACCTCTCCTGTCCATGTGATCATAGCCCCAGCTCTGTGAGTGGCTGTTGAAGTCTCCGCATACAATCAGTCTTTCTTTTGCTGGGATTGTATCTAGTGCCAGTGGGCGGTCGCTCGGACAGTAGTAGTTGAGCAGGTGGAATTCTGAACTTTCTGTCCTGAGATGAAGCATCTGGTATTCCGCCCCTCCATATATGTTTCAAGCTGACATGCACTGATGTTATTCCTCACGAGTGTCAGTATTCCACCTTTTCGCCTGTCTATTCGGTCAGATCGGTAGCACTGGTAGCCTCTGATTTTGAAGGCTATGTCTTTGTTGAGGTGGGTTTCTTGCAAGCAACATACATTTACTTGCTCTTCATTCAAGATATTTTCGAGCTCTAATTTTTTGCTGTAGCCGTCTTTTTTACTATTGACGCCTTCAGCATTCCAGTGCATTATTTTAAATGGTCTTTTCTTTGCTTGGCCAGTAGCTCTATTCTCATGCCTCCTGGCTCCACGGGGCAATTGAGAAGGACCCCCAGTAGTAGGGGTTGGGCCCTTCCGAGGCAGAGGGCCCGGCACTGCGCCTGCCTGGGTGTCCATCACAGGGCGAGTGCCATAACGTTTTGCAGATATAGGCATACTGATTGCTGTGGTGCGCCTCTTGGCTGGTTGCCTCCGTCTTCAGCACCTTGACTTGCTAGGGCAGACTGTGGTCTTGCTCGAGTCTAGGAGGGCCTGGCCAGTCTTGGTTTTTCAGCCGCTGATGGCTGTACTTGAGCCCCATCTCCACGTCAAGGAGCTGGCCTTGATGGGGGCTGATCTGTCAATCATCGGACACCTGACAGACCACACGTGAAAAACACTGGACATTTTTGAAGTAGACGCTCGGGCGAAAATATTTCCCCGAGTACCTTTTGAAGTTCGTACACAGAAGGGAGTTAACTCTTTGATCTTCAGATATGAGCAAAATCTTCGAGAACACCGTTACATGGTTTTAAGTCTCTGATGTCGATTAGCATCGCCCGCCAGAGCGACCGAGAAAACTTTTATCTGAGGGGGACTCATGCTTCTGATTCTCTGCTATGCACAATAGTGTGAAAAGTAGCATGATCTATACATCAGAGGACCAGGATGATTTATAAACTGTGTCTTCCTAAACCCGCAATCAGTTGTCACTCATAATTTTTCGGATATCTAAACACGTAGTCTAGAACCATTGCGGAAGATGTGTTAATATCATTCGTGGGGATTGTCATTCTGATGTTCTGGTAATACGGCGTAGAAATTAGTGTTTACGTGGTTAACAGTGTTAAGATTTTACCATTATATTTCACGGTGATTTTCTAGTGTTAGAACTAGCGAAATAAATAACGCGTAGCTATTTCATTCCAGAGGCAGTTATCATGTTAATTTTTACCACCCGCTTTCTCACACAAAAAGAGACGGTTTTAGTTGACTGAGTATATGCTAGGCGCGACTGATAGTGACAGAATAGAATTCCCGTTATATTTCATTTTGTGTATTGTCGCAGAGAGATTTATGATTAATAAATTTCTATATCTTTTCTTTATTCTACCCGCGTCTTCTACTTTATTATCGCTCTTTTATCCTTTTTTTCTCGCATTCGTCTAACTGTGAAAAATAAAACTCTCCCATTCATACTTTCGCCTGTCTCTTTTCTTATGTAGCAACGCATTTTTATTGCTGTTAAGCTAAGTTCGTGAGGAGACCGAATAGTGTGAAATTCGTCTCGACAGACAAATGATGGCAGACATATCGTCTAGCATTTTCATCTGACACGGTGCTCTTGGTTAAGTTTCTCGGTGTTAGGTGTGAGAAGGCGCCAACATGCATCGCTGGGAAATGACCATAGGTAGCTGCAAGTGTGAAACGCGTCTGGCAGTTTCAGTGCCGTCGTCTGAGTTTTATGTAGGTGTTAAGACGGAACTATTTCGGGTTTTCGAGAATTAGGAAATCATTTCTTTTCATAAGATATAAACCCCAGTAGTTAGACTTCAGGCATTCAGTACTCCTAAGTTGCAGTAGACGGATCGCTCGGGCTAGAGAAATAAGCTTGTATAGCGAAGTTTCTTAGTTTTCTCGTAAATTTTTTGCCGATCTTCTAGAATACCTATCTAGTGAATAAATTCTAGTTTCGTGGTGATTGCCGCAGTTCTGTTTGGAGGTAATATTATATCTAGTATTTTGTGAGTGATTTAAGTGGTAAATCGCCTATTTTATTTTCACTAGTTAGATTTCTGTGCAGAGGGATTAAATTATAAGTCTGTTATATTCTCTAGTTGACGTGTTACCGTGGAAAGCAGAATAAATTATTATTTCTAGCTGAAACTCATGCAGCTGTAAATAAAATTTAATTACATTGCTAGTAACCAGTCCGAGTATATTGTAACTAACTTATAACTGCACTGATTCATCATTGAGTATTGACGAAATACGTATGTATTTCTAATTCATGATGACTGATTTTTTTGAATATAATATTATATTTTACGCGAGGATAGGAGGTGTGTATAATATTGTGGTTAAGCATTTTGTGTTTTTCTCTTCCTTATACAGTTTTGGGTCAGCCCAACTTTTTACCAGCGGTTTTAGTACAACTGAGAGAAGAAACATTTTTTATCTTTAACCACGTGGGTTTACAAGTTAACACCTGTCTGGCAGTATGTGTGTCTCCAGAAATAGACAGAGTACAAATCTCACTAACGGTTTTAAAGACTAAATGCCTATACTGTGCTTTTGAGCCAGATTATATTTCTTCACAAACTCTCAGGTACATGCAGCCCTGTGGCGAGAACAATTACAAAACATTAACATTCCGACATTTTTGACTAATTGTGGTGTGACCAAATTAAATTTCTATACTGAGAGAAGGCACCGACCTGACATTCCTAGGTACTGGAAACATTAAGCTATTGACACTGTGTTCGCTGTTAACTTTCGTGCCTTGACAATTTTAATGTGACATAAACAGATATCCTAAATAATAATAACCAAGGAAACGTTCCCTGAAGTAGTGAATTCAACCTGTCTTTGCGGAGCTGGGGTTCCCTTGGCCAAGAATAACACTGGAGATTCTGTATGTGTGTGTCCTAAAAATTGTTTTTTTCCAGAAGTTGCTACCAAAGCTGTAAGTACAAATGCAAGCGCGTGGCCACGGCTGACATGAATAGAGTGAATGCAGGACTGAGTGATTCCTTTATTGTTGTATTTTTGGCACCCATTTTGCTGTCTTAAATTCCTTTATGCAGTTTTTGTTTGTTGCTAATGATATTTTCATTAGGATAGAGAAGAGTATCAGTTCTGTTCATACCTTTAAAGGGAAATCATAGAACATAGCGTATATATCCGTGACTTGTTGGGGCTATCACTTTTCTTCTAGCAGGCTCGTGGGCTAAACATCGAGGGAAAAGATTACACCTATGGGTCTATTATACTTGTAGTAATTCATTACATTAAATGTATTTTCTATGCTTGATATTAACATTTATGTGTTGTGGTAAATTTTCCTTATGTTAATAAATTTACATAAACTCTATTCAAGCGTGTCGGTCAGCTCGTTCCAAAATATCTATATTTCATTGTTATAGTTTTTCCACGTCTGTGCGTCTAACTGTCGTCACTTATGTGTGTGTGTATGTGAGTGGAGAGGCGATATTTATGTAACTGCGCGTATGGACAATTAAATAATAATTGACATTGTACACCGATCGTTAACGCGCGCGTAAGGGGCATACCTTCATCCAACCTGAAATCGCCGCGCTAGCGAAAAGCTGACTGTATAGGTGTAAAGAAAGTCACCGTGTGCCTTTTAAATTTAATCAGGACTGACGGAGTGGATAAAAGATCGTCTTGTCTCCGTCCGTGCGTATATAGAATAGTAGCATTTTTGTCATAAATGTTTGTTTATTCCATGCAGACCTGATCAAAGGGCGTCCAGTGGTTTTGTTTTCATCATTTACTGAATGGTTAATGTTGCCTTTTTCTTGTCTTGCGCGTCCCCAAGTTCATTTGTGAACAGAATTGGCCAAAGAGACAAAGAAACATTTTAACTATAAGTTTAACTGGACTTACAAAACCCAGAAATATTTGGTTCAATTTTATCAGCCCACTGGGGCGTGAAACCAACAACACTGCGCCCGACTTTTGACTGTCGTATCGAATGTGGATTTTTTATCCAGAAGAGTTAAGCTGTTATAGAATCGGCACTCACCATAGAGCCAGCCGAAATGATTACTATCATTTATCAATTGTAACAGTTTTTTTTAACAACCAAATGTTTCCCAATACTAGAAGTATTTCCCTCTGTTTACTGTGAACCCCAAGATCTCGGTTTTTGTACACTAACTATTCGAGGTGACGTTTGTTTATCTGGAATAAACCACCAAATTTGGCGTCCCCATCATTAAATCTTAATCGTTAGAGGATGGACTGCGGCCAAGCTGGGAAATATACCTGACATGTTTATTTATTCACGAACCATTGTAATTCCAAGGGATATCACCAAGATTAGGTAAGCGTGATTGAGTGGCCACGTATGACAGAGAGAGTGAATATTTTTCTTTGTTACAGGAATTGTATCATCCTTGATTTTGCTTAAAATTGTTTACTTTACTGAGTAGCATTTAGTAGGAACTTTGTTTTTGTTTTCTTTACTGTCTATGCTGTAACATAGTGCTAACCTTTGATCTTTAGATTATTTTCTCAATAAGGGGAGGGCACATTTATTCTATTATTTTCCTATGTATGTAAATTTGATTTTATTTGATTTTTCTTTAGATGTTTGATGTTGTCAAGTTTAAATGATAATAAACAACAAAAGAAATTTAACTTTGTGTGTAGGTCAGACCCATACCCAATTAACCATAGTTTTTCACGTTTGTGTGTCTTGTTGTCACATAGTTGTGTGTGCGTGTGTGTGTAGTTAAATTTTATATTTACGTGTATTAGGAGGTAAAGATTGTCTTGTACTAAATTATAGTCGTATAGATAGGCTGGACTAAAGAAACTTACTCATTCCAGAGACATATATTCTCCTTAAACTATTCACCCGTGAAATCTTTTTCTCACACCTTTTTCTCATGTACTTATCACCATCCACTCTACTCAGACAGGACAAAAAGAACCCACAACCTATCTGTACGACAGAAAGGTGGCTCGTGTCCGAGATTTGATCTAAGTCTGAGTCTAGATAAATGATTAACGTCTGTTAACGTATCTTAGTCTAACTCTAGATAGAGTGTGTTACGCGTCATGTGTTGTGAGTAAAGAATAGTAATAATAATTATCCCCTAGACATCGTTCTTATTTACTGGGTTCTGACCACACAAATTAGAAATTAGACGGGACCATAAATAACTTCCAAACCTATCGGTACGACACTGACTGAGATGTTAGAGCGTCTGCATTATTCTGACTGAGATGTTAGAACGTCTGCACTATTTTGACTGAGATGTTAGAACGTCTCCACTATTCTAACTGAGATGTTAGAGCATCTGCACTATTCTGAGTTGCAGTCCTAGAAGAAATAAGTGAGACCCTTGGGAAGTGGATATATAGAAAAATGGGGCACGTCTCATGGAAAGGGAAGGAAACAAATAAAGAAGTCATAGGAAACGTTTGAATGAAAAATGAATTAACAAAGGAGATAAAAATTAGACAGCTAAAATATTTTGGACATGTAAAGAGACATAACACCTTACAAAAGAAGGGAGAGTTGAAGGCAAACGTGCAAGAGAAAGACAGGGCAATAAGTGGGAAGATAACATCAAGAGATGGAAAGAAAAAGTACACCATCAAGACAAGAGATGGAACAGATGAGTACACCATCAAGACAAGAGACAGAAGACGTTGGAGATCCACTATAGCCGACTTTCGATGTGAAGGTGGCACCTGGTGATAATGAGGTACTCCTAAGAAATAACGAAATAAGAAATAACACCTGTTTCTCTCTTCATTAATTGTGACAGAGTTATGTAAATAGATCACATATATCAACACGTCTTTGCTTCCACCTTGCTTCCTTATTAGTATGCACGTTTTGGTTAACGCAGAACCCCTACACTTAGATATCCGTCTCACTCTTAATTTAGCCACGCCTATTTTTCTTTTCGCTATTGTCTTACAGGCACTAGGAATGTTTATAAACAGACTTATTAGCTAGTCCAGAGCCGTTAACTGAATTATAACGCGAACGATTGGGCAACCATTGTAATAGTGACAGGTCAGACTGAACGCATGTAGAGAGAGGGGACGGGTCGTATATTTGTATAATCAAGAGCGATAATTCAAAAGTCGTACCTTTTGATAAGTGAACTTTCTCAGGGGGAATATGCGAATGAAGAACAGAAAGGGGCGATAACCAAGTTACTGACCGCATCGTTCGTTCGTGAACGTAATTAGCTACAGACGAGACGAGATCAAAAGACTAGTTCTTCGTTGGAGACGTCTACGGTCGGCATAAGTGTAAAAATAGATTTCTATTAGAAATCGACCGCAAATTTCCCCAAAAATACGGGTAAGACGCGAAATCTCACAACGCCTAGCAATTTTCTACCTATTTCATATATATACCGCATCCTTCAAACTCAGTTATCTAGTACCTACATAATTTTTCAGAACATCTAGCTTCGATTTCTAGAGCCATTTTTATAAGTGGAATTTCTTAGTTTTTCGATTGGAGATAGTCATTTTCTGTGTTGCGGTAAATATATTTATACTAGCATTTTGAGTGATTTAAGTGTTAAGTCCGTCATTATATTTCACTAAGATTTTCTGTGTTAATTGACTAGCGAATTAAAATAATTTATAGCTAAATTGTGCCGGCTGTAACGAAAGTATTAATTACTCGGTATCATCCAGATAAGAGATATTTTAATTGGCTAGTAAATACACTAGATGTAGTACTGACGAAATATATATTTATCTCTAATCCATTATGTGTAAACTTGTAAATGACTAGAATTTATTTCATGGGTTAATAAAAACGATAACATAAGCTATACTCTTGTAGTTTCTATTCAAAGTTTAATAACCGAGTGGGAAATAAATTATACTTTTACGCGGGTTAGGATAGAATTGAGATTGTGGTTAATGTTTTGTAATGTTTCTTCCTATATACAGTACTGGTCACAAACCTAAATCTACCAGCGGTCTTAATCTGGAAAAGGGTCTAAGTCTAGTCCAACAAATACAAGAAAGAACAGTTCTTATGCGTATATCGGGTCTTCGAATTTGATCTGGTTGGCCTCTTGTTTCACTTAGAGAGAGGGCGTACCAATATATGACACTAAGAATTACAGTAACTGGACATTTAGTTACCCAGATTTCTTTTTTGTGTGTGTGCATATTTTCATTTACATTCAGCCCGCTGTGGCAAAGAAATATCAAATTTAACACTACCCAATTACCGACCACTTTGTTGTGGCGAGAAGTTATCCAGACAGATTTTTCTACCTGACATTCTATTTAACTATTCGGAGTTACAAGCTATTGTACACTGTGAACATTTAGATCTTTTAAGTATTTTCTTACTTGGACTAATTGCTGTGACATGAACAGATTCAATAAACAGTAACAAAGCAAGCGTTCCCAAAATAAGAGTATTAACCATTACATTTGAGGAACAGGGGCTTGTTTTGCCAAAGACCCAACACTGTATTTGTTGTGTGTACCACGGAGTTCTGTTCCAGACGTTGTAAATCAGCAATTAGGTAAGCGAGATGGAAATGTGGCCACATGTTTGTCAGGGCGAGAGAAAGCAGGAGTGAATAATTCTTCTATTGTATACTCATTGTATTCGCTTTGTTTTTTCTTCTAATGTTTGCTAATACTGTTCATTTCAGGACAGATTAATTACAAACTCTGTTCTTTACAGTACAGGCAAATTCTATACCATAGCGCAAATCTTTTGACCTTTTGGGGGTTAATAACTTCTTCTAACGGGATCTTGTCTCACCAGGGGGGGGGGGGGGGGGGGGGGGGGGGGGGGTGGGGGGGGGGGGGGGGGGGGGGGGGGGGGGGGGGGGGGGGGGGGGGGGGGGGGGGAGAGAAGAAGGGAGAATTGCACTTATTGGGTTTAATTCTTAGCATTTTTGTAACCTATGTTTTTTTCTATTGCTATTGATATTGGATGTTGTGAAGTTTTTCTATGATAAATAAACTTAACATAAAACTTAATTACCTGTGTTGGTCAGCTCGGCCCAATATCCCTGTAGCAAAGTTAAATTTTGCTGGAGAGGTTATGATGGTAAAAGATAATGAAAGTTGTTATGTAGGTGTCAACCGTGTGAGGTCAAGCTATATAAGACCTTGAGTCTAATAGATGATATTGATGAATTCTCAAGGGACCTAACACTACCTCTCTAGATCTCACACGGTGCTGTATGTTATTTCTAATGTGTGGTGTTTGATGTGGCTAGTGTCTAGGGTATGCAATGAAATGATGGTACATCAAAACAATACAATATAACTCACTATAAGGAACTTAATAAGTCTGTGGTTTAAGTTTGAATTAGAATATTTTTTGTACAATTTATTGTGCCTCTCCTTCTCGTTCTTTGGACAGGTCTTTAAAACTGAAGAAAATATATGTTACACTAATAGTGAACTAAAAACAAGGACTCTGGGTCCAACAATAATAATATTAATCTTAAAATGTTCCTTCAAGTGTTTTCATAGACTATTATTCACTAAGTATTGATGTGAGTCAGTTATTGGAGGAGCTGTGGTTGTCATCATCCCCCTGAGAGTTATAGTTAATTGGTAGGGAATCAATTTAACTCCAGATAAATTGTCAGAGTGCCCAGACTGTGGCACATCACCTTTAATTTCTTACGTGAAGATTCAACTCGATGGTATGTCTCTGCAAAGAACTGCTGCTCTCAGATATTCACTTGATAATAATATACAGAATACGCTGTACTGGAGACGTTACTGTCTTCTTATAGTACTTCAGGTTTCCTGTCACCGGCTCATAACAGGAAATAAAACCCTGCAACATAAAAGACACCCTGGCCTTTTCATATCTGGTGTATATTTCACTTAACTCTCTACATGATATGATTTTGGGGTCAGCCTCGTGTGGAAACAAAGTGCACCAGCCCCTAAATTATATGAACTCACATCCTACTATGACCACATCTCAGGTCCATATGGCAGATACGCTACTGTCATTTTTCCATAGTTCTCTTCAACACAATTTAATAAAAGTATGTACATCTCCTTCTATATGATTTTTCTTCTATTTCTCAATATATAAACGCTCTAGGCATGTTAATAAGTGTTCCCCAAACACTGAGGCTTGCTATTCTATCGTGGTCTTACAATACTTATTAATTACAACAATGCAATATTCAAACATAAATCAAATGAGAATACCCAAACTGTCTCTTTAGGCATGTCATACACTTTCCCCATTTGGCAGTATCAAACTTTTGCCTTTTCAAATAATCCATAATAATAATTCAATCCCCCTTACCACAATTCAATGAAATAAAACCACAGGTACGATGACTGGCACACATTCAGTTCTGCCGCTGGCTAGACTGTGACTATTTTTTATTTTATTAGTTTTAGTTTTAACAACAAAGTCACACTTCTATTCTCAACGTCCTGAGTCTGGAAATGATTCTATACAAATGGCGACAAGCCTTGGAAGCTTGGGATATTATAAAAGAGGCTGGCCAATGAAATCCAGCGTCCCCCTGTTTCGAATTGAAATTTAAAAAAAACCAAACTCCAAACAAACTGCGTGTTTCATAGTCTGTTAGTAATTCTATCTTAGATATCGCTCTACAAATATACTTAGTTTGGACCACCCAATAATATCTCTCCTATCCTTCTATTACTAACCAATCAAATTTCACTTTCCCCTCTCATGCCTCTTTTTCAAAACCGCGTTCCCAAAATGTTATGAATAGTGAATGCAAACATGAGGGTCTGTTCGTCAGTCCGTTCGTGAACATCTAGTATTATGTCAATATCTTGATTATTACATGGAGGATTTTGTATATTAACACATATTATTGCTCAGGAGAAGATATGCTATTAAACTAACTAAATTTTATGGCCGTGGTCCCTGTAATTATGATTTCCATGTATTTTCCATATTAGTTGTCAATTTCTACTTTTCTATAAATACTCCATCTTTTCCCCTCTCTCTCGTTGTTCAAACTGAAACCACTAGTCCGTTACGTCATAAAATGTACTACTTGGCAGGCAATGCGCTGTCTGTGTGTGTATACATTTCCACTGTGTGACTATAGAACGAACAAATATTGGCCTTACATAGATTTTTGCTTCAAACATGTTATGCGGAAAAGGGTTACGTCTTGATGTGTTTCAAACATGTTCTATTTAATTTTACCCTACGTTATCACTACCCGACGCGTTTGCTGCCAATTTGTGTTTCAAACCAACGCGTGACAGTGTATCATTTTTCTGTCGCTCCTCTCTCACTCCTTCTAGACGAATAAGCCTTTCGTCTCAAAATGTTATAAATAGTTTTTCAAGGACATTAGAAACGATAGTACTATTTACTCTACAATACTGTCTGCAAAAATCAACACGATGGTGGCGTGGGCGAAGAAGAAGCGTCACAACTCCACTGTTTTTATTTCTATATTATTTTATCGTTATAAGCAAATGGTATTATTATTATTTGATCAGTGTATCAATGTAAATCACAATCCCTACTCCATTAATATAGCTTCACGTTTGTGAGTCTAAGTGTCGTCACTTATGTGTGTGTGTGTGTATGTGAGTGGTTGATATATATATATAGTAATATATATATAGAGAGAGGCTGATCATAAATTTCAGTCGTAAATGATAGGTTGGACTAGAGTATCTTCTCAATCCAGGGACAGACTCTACCTTTCACCATTTCACTCGTGAAATCTATTTCTTTACCTTATCTCTCACTGAGTACCACCTTTTTCAGTTCTATTCAGACGGGACCGGAATATATGTTAATCACCTATCAGAAATCTACGACATTAATATATATATTGTTTATTCAGAAATGCTCAGCCCCGTAAACGGCAGATTTATATTGTTTGTTGATAAAGCCAATCCAATGTTCTCAAGTCAACGAGATGTTAAAGAGCGCGTACAGGCTGTTCTTTCGTCCACAATATTTTTTTAACATTTAATTTTTCAACAAAAAAGTTGGAAGTAAGTTTTCAAGACGCTTAAAAAGAATTATGGGAAACACTGCATATTTAAATGACAAGAACCCTTTGTCATTTATTGATCAAAGAGTGATTGAACGTTGCGACTGATGTTTTGTCGGTGGCAGTCTAGCAACACTCGTCTTGAAAAAAAAAAAAAAGTTTAAATTGAATTTTCTAAACAATGTTGTCTTTTTTTTTAAATATGGTGAAATGCAGAAATAAATGCCATTTGTAGATGGAAGAGTAGATGGAAGAGTAGATGGAAGAGTAGATGGAAGAGTAGATGGACGAAAGGTCTGATGTTAGGTCAACTCCATCTGGCAACACTCAACGTTCTGAAGATATTTAAAAAAAAAAAAGTAATGCTTAACATACGTTCTCAGCAAGTTTTAAAAGTTTGTTAAATACGCTGATAGGAAAAGAAACCCACGTCATTTGTAGGTGACAAAATTTGAAAAAAATAAGTCACGAAAAACAAAAAAACTACATTATTAACAGCAATCCTTGGTTGAGGTTCAAGATTGTTTTCCCAGGAAAAAAGTGATTGAGAATTCTCATTCTCTGCGGGCGATCTGTGTCAACTGTTTCAGTGACGATCTGTGTCAACTGTTTCAGTGACGATCTGTGTCAACTGTTTCAGTGACGATCTGTGTCAACTGTTTCAGTGACGATCTGTGTCAACTGTTTCAGTGACGATCTGTGTCAACTGTTTCAGTGACGATCTGTGTCAACTGTTTCAGTGACTTTCTTTAATTACCGTCATTATTTTTCTTTCTGTTCCATGAGGAGTATGGGGGTGGGGTCATCATTGTAGATGTCGCCCTCGCTAGTCGAATTCTTCATGAGAACTCGCTGACGGTGTAAACATCAAAGATGCGATCGCAAGAAGAAGAAGAAGCCCTCGCAGGGAGCATGCGCAAAACATTTCGTGTGTTCTTGTAGGAGTGGCTACTGTAGGAATTTGTTTCATATGATGATGTTGCCAACCTCAGGCACAGCCTCACAGCACACACCTCTTACAATAGCCTCACAGCACACGCCTCTTACAACAGCCTCACAGCACACGCCTCTTACAACAGCCTCACAGCACACGCCTCTTACCACAGCCTCACATTACACGTCTCTGACAACAGCCTCACAGCACACGCCTCTTACAACAGCCTCATAGCACACGCCTCTTACAACAGCCTCACAGCACACGTCTCCTACAACAGCCTCACAGCACACGTCTCTTACAACAGCCTCACAGCACACGCCTCTTACAACAGCCTCACAGCACACGTCTCTTACAACATCCTCACAGTACACGTCTCTTACAACAGCCTCACAGCACCCGCCTCTTACAACAGCCTCACAGCACCCGCCTCTTACAACAGTGTCTTAGGCTCTGTGGCTCTTATTTCTCCACCTGTCCACAGACCCACAAACACTACAAGAGATTTTAATTGACGTGAAACACAACGAGCGTTCAAAGCGATAAATAGTTCAATACACCAAGTTACCGCTATGCTCCATAAAAGTACACGTATTTTGGGCAACAATACGTACAGTATTTGTCTATGGCAATAAGACAGAGAGTTCTTGAGTGTTATATTGAGCCTGTCCTGACACACGGAAGTGAGTCATAGACAAGTAGTAACCAAGTAGCACAAGCACTTAAGGCGAGACAAGTGGGTTTACATGAGAATGTCAACAAACTTCTTCTTTTTCTTGGATCCATAGCCTCTGGCTGTCAAAGCAGACAGTGGCCGTCACGCCTGTGGGCGTCTTGTTGGGCAGCAACAAACTGCCTATACTTTGCTCGGTCGGCGGCCATCCTTCGTGCCGTGCCCCAGCTCTGGTTCATTACAAGCCTCAGACTCCGGATGTCCGTCCCGGAGCAAAACTTGTTCAGCTGTTGCTGTTTCCGTAACGTGATTTTCTTTTTTTTTCTTTGTTCTTTTTTAAACACAAAGTCAGGGGTGTCGGCACTGTGCTACTCCCCACCCCTTCCCCCCCTCCTTACCCCCAACTTCGATGGCGACAAAAAAAAAAAGATACCGGATAGTTTAACATCATGCCATTGAACGAAGTCAACAACACAATTAATACACAGTACTGAAGATAGAAAGTTATGGAGAGACATGAGCGCCTACGCCCGTGGTTGTCAAGGTGAGCCATATCCCGCCCCCTCATATTTCTAGGGGGGCCACAGACCACAGTAAGAGGACAAAGTACCTTTTTACCCGCTAACAGGGACTATGAGAGGTAAATGAGGCTCGGGTGGGGGGGGGGGGGGGGGAAAGAGGGGGTAGACAAAAAAGGTTGTGAACCCTGATCTCCGCTATCAGGCCCATGGTACTTGAATGAGAAGTGTAGTAAGCAAGTAAACACTGCAATTACTGGTCTATTCGGTGCTCGCTGGTACATGTAGACATCTTGTGTGAGTGTGTGTGTGTGTGTGTGTGTGTGTGTGTGTTTAAGTGGTTGAAGAAAACAATCTCGACTTGTATTCGCCTCTTCCACTTATAAATAGAGGACGGTGAACAAGGAAACAATTTATCACCCAGCACTTGAAAGTTAAGCCACACGAAAAACCGCAGTAGACTTAAGAAATAACGCCACGCGCTGCGCTCGTGCAGTTGTGAACGAATAGTTGGTTACGTGGTCTCAATTAGACAAAACCAACGTAAACAGGACACATAAACATAAGTCGCAAATGTAGTTAGCGTTGTGTGAATTGTACAGGAAAGTAACTATGGCAAAACGTTTGCCACAAATACTTCGTGAAATAATAAATGAGCTTTTCTAAGATATTTGAAACTTCTGCATTATTGTAATTTTAGTTTGGAAAGCTTAAGTCATTATTTTTAGAAGTTAATATTTACGCTTTCATATTGCTGAAGAATAGCTATTCTAACAGTATATTACCTAAAGGGAAGATATTCAAAGATTTCAGATAATGTGTGTGTGAAACACAAGAGGTAAGATCCTTCTATGCGTGTTTTATAACTGTCATGTAAACTTTTTGTACACGAACTTATTTACGTGCTAACATACCATCGAAATAGTGCCAGCATACGTTATATTTTCCTTGGATAAAGAAGTGTTTTTTCTCCGAAGGAAAAAAAAAACCCCAATAATTTCTTAGAACCTGGTTTTCTGTTATTATTTTTTCTGATAACCTGTTAATTTATTCCTTGATCACCACGGAATTAGGCACATAAACTTTGCATTCCATTTTAACCAGTTTAAATAATGTTGTAAAATTACGCAAAAGTTGTTACTATTTTTAGACAATAACATTAAAGTATAAAGAATGTGATCTATAAAAGTTATCAAACACCGATTATGAGAGAAGTATTAAGGCGCAGGAATAAGCTTACATATAAAACATGGTGCTCATAATTTAAAAAAATAAATAAGCTTTAGTTAATTAAAATGCAGCATTCAAATACAATATGGCGCCGTTTTCATAGTAACCAGCAACACTACACCTTTCAACGATAAGTTACGCTTAATTATTAACTCTTGAAGGACGAGAGCCAGTTTTCAGAACCGATTTCCCCATGTACTCGTGAAAGGCGGCCACATTTTTGGGCCGGTAATTTGAATTATTTTGTTGTTGTTGTATTTTGTCCCATATTTTGTATTTCATAAATCCTCATCTTGTTTCATTTAAAACTCTGTAACATTGCCACACGTTTAAGAAGGTAGTAGTTGTTGTTGTTGTTGTTGTTTAACAAGGGCTGATGAGCTTCTCGCTCTTTTGCAGCCGAAACCAAGTTAAAGACTACTAGATATTATCTAGACTGTAGATCTAGGCTTTTTCTGTGGCTTTTCTGCCTGTCAAAATGCGTTCCAAGTCGCGAACTTTCGGTTCTCTAGCTTGGCTTGCCCTTAAAGGGCCATCATATCTGGTCCCAGGCTAGGAGGAAGAAGTGCGTGGCAAACTGTGTACTCCCCGCCATCCAAGGGAGCCCTCCAAATACACCGAGCTAATATATTGCGCTCTGGATTTGGGCTCTCCTAAGGAATTGTCACGTCCTACACAAGCCACTTCTCAGCTTCCCCTGCCATCATGGGTCCATAGTGAGATCCTCTTGCACGCAGTCAACCAGGTCAAGGCCATATTTATGTCTGAGGCTGAAGTGACTCCTCCGAGCTTAATGTGTAATGGTGGGTGTCGTAGATTTTTGATAGGAGAATTAAGACTTGGGTTGGTCCCTTCTGTATAGGTTGGAATGAGTGATAGTCACAGTGTGAGATAGAAATACAAAAATAGATTTCCACGAGTGAGGTGGTGGAATTGTGATAGAGGCTGTCTCTGAGAGCGAGAAATCTTCTCTCTCTCTCTCACCTATCTTCTACGACAGATCTAGAGTAGTCAGACAATCTAACACATATACATTAAATATATATTTTTATCCACTCACGTGCACGCACATTCAAGTGACGATAGGTAGACACACAGACGTGGGAAACTATAACAAATGATTATATAGATATTTAGAACGAGCTGACCAACATGCTGATTAATTTATTGTTAAGTTTATTTATCATTGTATACTTACGTCACAACATGTAAAATTACATCAAAAAGGCATATACACAAAGTCATAAACAAATCAAGGAATGCTACAAGAACTGGTAGACCCACAGTTATGATCTTCCCTCGATGGATAGCCCACAGTCCCGTTAGGAGAAAGATGATAGCACAAAGAGTCCCAGATACATATGATTGAGTCTAAGAGTTTCCCCCGTTTAAGGTATGAACAGACCTGATACTATAATCTAGTTTAAGGGAAAATATTGTTAGCAAAACAAACTTGCATGAAGAAAGTTATGACAGCAAATAGGTGCCAAAATACAACGGTAACAATAACACTCAGACCTGCGTTCACTCTATTCATTCAGCCGTGGCCACGTGCGCACATTTATACTTACAGCTTTGATCGCTGCCTCTGGGAACATAATTTTTTTCTAGGACCTTCACACAGACCCGTAAATGCAGTCTCGACCAAGAAATCCCCAGTTCCAAAAAGACGTACTGAATTCTCTGTCTCAGGGAACGATTCCTTGGGTGTTCTTATTTTTCGGATGTCTGTTTAAGTCACATAAAATTTGTCCAGGCACGAAAGTTAGCGGAGCACAGTGTCACTAGCGTAGGTTTCTAAAAAAAAATGAGGAATGTCAGGTTGGGTGCCTTATCTCAGTATATGACTATATTTGGTCACCACACTACTAGTCAAAACTCTGTCGGATGTTACTGATATTTTGCTTGCCACAGCGGCTGATCTGTACTTAAGTGTTATTCTGGAAGAATTAATTCTGGCGCGATAGGCCTTTTACTTCATTTAACTGTTACAGTTCATGTAATGAAAGTGCTTAAGTTCTTCACAGATAATGTTCACGTACTAGAACGCTGGCAAAGTTTGGGTACCACAGTATTCACTGAATAAAGAAAAATACATATGAAATATTTTACATATTATGTACTCAATATAACTTACATTTTTAAACTGCAAGCGTATAGCTTGTCTTATAGTTTAACCCTTCTCGTGGAATAAGTTATATTTAAAAAAAAATCATCAATCCTCATGAATTAGGAATACGTGCGTATTCCGTCAACACTCATGAGGCTTCTAGCATTTATAAGTTAGTTTAGAAAAATATGTTCTCGTCTGATTATTTAGCAGTAAAATTAAATTCATTATAGCTACATTGTTGTTTAAGCTAGAAATTATAATTTATTCTGCTTTCCACTGAAACACGTCACTAGAAAAATAATACAGACTTATGTATTAAGCGCTCTGCACCAAATCTAACTAGTGAAATAAAATAAGCGATTTAACACTTTAAACACTTCACGAAATACTAGATAATATGTATAATATTTTACCTCCACACAGAATTTACAGGCGATCGCACAACTTTGGAATTATATGCTTATATTTTTTGGTAGTCTAGAAGTTCGGCAAAATTTTTGCCTAGAACAAACTAAGATTTCGCTATACAGCTTATTCTCTTTGCACGAAACGTCCTGTCTACTGCGAATTTAGGAGCGAGAATGAAAATCTAGTTTCAAACTCTGGTTATATCTATTAAACAAAGAAAGGATCCCCCTATTTCCCAAAACCAACGCAATATCTCGTCTTTCCTAACACTACGTAACTTAGACGCATACCATGAACTGACACTCGTGCGTTTTCACACCTCGCGCGGACCAGGCCAACCGTGAGTGCCTTGTCAGCTTGGATTTCCAGACAAATGTCTCAAACTGCGTCGAGGAGATGTCAGTTATCGCGCCTTTCTGAGCGTTCAGCCGACACCACTCGTTGTGGCAGGTGAAAATGCAGACAAATTTGTCGCCTATATGTCTGGCGAAAGCGAATAATCACAGTTTTGTGTCCTGACATCTAATGCAAATAGAAATGCATTTTAACACTCTCCCGTCTCTGTAGAGACTGACACGTTACGTCATAACTGCGTTCTCAGTTTTGAGAAAGAAATAGGTAAACGTTAGAATGGGAAAATAGTAATGTATATAGTCGCAAACGAACGAATGCGAAAAACACAGGAAAAAGGTAAAGAGCGATAATAAAAAATAGAGGATACGGGTGACAGAAAAGAAGAAGATATAGGCAATTTAATGATCATAAAACCTATGTGACGGGTTCTCAGCATGTTTCACCACAGGGGGAATGCCTGGAATTGTGTGGATGATTTCAAGAGTCCACAAGGCCATGATTAGCCTCCAGACAGAGGTTTGCCAGAGAGAGTCATACTATCCTATCCGCTGCCTTCCTTCTGGCCTGATCTAAATTTGCTGTCCTCATCTCCTCAATCAGCACCTCTTATTTCCAAGTAATTCTCATAATATTCTAGAAGTTAACATCCACAGTTGTATACTACAGCATTGTGGTTAGCTGATGGTCATTTTAAGGATGACTCCAGATATGCCTCCATACATTAAAAAGATGTTAAAACCAACCCTTAAACTTTAACAATATATAAAAACTCGAAGCGACAGAAAACCCCGTACATCAAACATGGGAACATCACTGTGTGTTTTAAGAGTTCATTTTGTAGGTGTGGCCTGTGCATTTAAATTGACATCCTGCAATGATTTATGATTAAAGTATTTTATCGTAGTACCTCCCTTTAATTTGTTTAATTCTCTTGTCAGATGTAGGCAGATGAGTATCTTTGAATGTCTCGGAAATTCCCGTAAGCATCGTTTTAACAATGCATTAGTTGTGTAACATATTTGCTGCTGTTATCACATTTATCTATCCCTTTGGTGATGCAGGAATAATTCATGTGTCTGTTAATATACGTACGCGCGCCCACATACACACACGCTCCCATTTACGAATACATGAAGTAAAAAGAATCGCAAACTTACAATATCATCATCATTTCAATTCGCGTTCCTTACGGATCATGCAGTCACCAAGACAACTGGCTCCCCCTTCAGGAAGCCTTCACCAACATACCACGTGATGTTGCAGCTGTGGTTTCCCTGGCTATTTATTTTGTTTGGTAAGGTTACCAGTCCCATTTTAATCGCCTTCTACGACATGCTATAGTCCGACTTGTTGTCTTTGTCTCTACAGAGACCTCCAGGAAGAATACGGGGAAAGCTTGTAATATACATTAATCCTATATATAAAATCCCTGCTTTTTCTGTCAGTACGAAACGCTAAGGGATGCAACTTCGGTTGAAAGTTAGACATTAATTGTATTGTGTCCCTTATATGTACTCTCCCGAATATAGTAACACTTACCAAAGAAGAATGCGCAAATTACGGTGTGCACAAAAATATTTATAGAATGTGATCCCGTATACACATTGGGATCCTCGCTGCTGCTACGTAGTTCGTGTACAGTGGTGATGCACAGTGGGTGTTTTTAATACTTCTGAATAAGTAAAATTGCCGTTAGGTATTGGTGCTTTTGAATTTAATTCCCGTCTTATGACGGGCTTTTACACTAGTATAATTAGAATAATCGTATTTATTTTGAGCAAAGTGATCACCACCGTGATTCCATACTCCACTTCTAATAGATTTTAAACTAAAGGATTCATTTATTAACTTTAAAATAATTCTTATTTTTAATGCTTTGTTTTTAACGCTTGATGTCTTCATTCTATCACCGTATAAGTTATGTCTATCTCTAACCAACTTCTGCTGCTTTCTCCGCCAATGTTGCCCCAATGAAGGTCATTTAAAAGACAGTTAGTGTATATTTTTGTTTTGGGCATTTATCAAACTGTTTCTTGCACGTGCGCACGTGGTTGTTCTGTATTTGTGTGTGTGTGTGTGTGTGTGTGTGTGTGTGTGTGTGATAAACGTTTCCGGTAAGCTCATTAGTTCTGGCACACTGGAACTGAACGATTAAATCATTTTTACAACCTGCCACACTCTACCACACGTGTCCCTCGATCTGGTATTATCTCTCACATAGTTTCCGTGTTATGCCAACCTGTGTTAGCCACGCCCCCATCAACTTTTCCGACGTCCTTGACTATAAAATAAGGAGATTTAAGTGTACTAGACTAGGGATATCAGTTTTATAACATAAGGCGACCAGTTTCCTTCCTCGCTGCCTTTGTCTTTCCTAACCCAAGAGCAGAGGCAAGTACCCATTTACAACTGTGTAGACCAGAGCGTGAAGCTACAAGGCTGTTAATGCAGTAACTTTTCTCCGAGTGGCATGATATCTAACGACTTTACCAGTCGGATGATCTAGTAAACCAGCTACGTAAGTATATTCTCGAAATATGTTCCCTACCATTTATCTAAACCGTTTCTTGGCAGCTGACCTTCGTAATTTCATGAAACCTAGTATAGAATAAATAACTATCACAATACCTTGTACATTAAATGAAGAGGCTGACAGATTGTCAAAAGAAGGTAGAAAGCAAAATCAACCTAAGACAAGCATACTTTTCGAGGAAGCAAAGCGTTTTACCAGAACTAGATACAGGAACAAATGGGATGCACAGCATCCAGGCCACCAAAACAAATGATGCATATTACCAGCACAGCATCCAGGCCACCAAAACAAATGATGCATATTACCAGCACAGCAGAAGAGAAAAGTGGTAATCTTCAAACTCCGTACGAGCCACAACAGATTGAGATACCATCTATTCAACAAGCTAAAGATAGAAACTCCCGTTGAGTGTGGCACCGATGAAATGACAGCTGAACGTCTGCTTCACTGATGTCCAAAATATGAAGAACAGAGACAGCACATATGGCCGGCGGCACCAGTACTATTCCTGAAACAAACAACTATGGAGATAGAAATAGTCTCAAGCATACCCACTGCTTTCTTTGAACATATTCAAGTAGACGTCTGTAAGTGTACGGACGAACAAGAATATACTCAGTGACCTCTAAACTTTGGCCATTGTTAGATCATCACTGCAGAGCAGGGGAAGCAATCCCGTGACATCAAGGGAAGAAGAAAGAATGTTTCAACTAGGTAAAGTGTATCCGTTCCTTCCTGCTCATAACAGTGCGGTATTGCCATGTTTAAAGGTACTTTCACAACGTTCCCATTGAAAACCCTCAAGTTGCCTTACTAACATTCACTCTATTCGTGAAATGTGTTAAATAGGAAGCGGTATTTTGTTTGAAGTGAAGTTAATGTTCAAGAAAATGGCATTTAGTTTGTAGTGAAGTTAATGTTCGGTAAAATGACATTTAGTTTGTAGTGAAGTTTATATTCGGCAAAATGGCGTTTAGAATGTAGTGAAGTTAATGTTGGATAAAATGACATTTAGTTTGTAGTGAAGTTAATATTCGGCAAAATGACATTTTGATTGTAGTGAAGTTAATGTCGGTAAAATGGTATTTATATTGTAGTGAAGTTAATGTTTGGTAAAAAGGCATTTAGACTGTAGTGAAGTTAATGTTCGGTAAAATGGCATTTGGATTGTAGTGAAGTTAATGTTCCGTAAAAAGACATTTAGTTTGTAGTGAAGGTAATGTTCGGTAAAATGGCATTTAGATTGTAGTGAAGTTAATGTTCGATAAAATGACATTTAATTTGTAATAAAGTTAATATTCGGCACAATGGCATTTAGAGTGTAGTGAAGTTAATGTTCGGTAAAATGATATTTAGTTTGTAGCGATGTTAATATTCGGCAAAATGGCGTTTAGATTGTAGTGAAGTTAATGTTCGATAAAATGACATTTATATTGCAGTGAAGTTAATGTTTGGTAAAACGGCATTTAGATTGTAGTGAAGTTAATGTTCGGTAAAATGGCCTTTAGATTGTAGTGAAGTTAATATTCGTTAAAATGACATTTAGTTTGTAGTGAAGGTAATGTTCGGTAAAATGGTATTTAGTATCTAGTGAAGTTAATGTTCGGTAAAATGACATTTAGATTGAGTGAAGTTAATGTTAGGTAAAAGGACCGTTAGATTGTAGTGAAGTTAATATTCGGTAAAATGGCATTTAGAATGTAGTGAAGTTAATGTTCGGTAAAATGACATTTAGATTGTAGTGAAGTTAATGTTTAGTAAAATGACATTTAGATTGTAGTGAAGTTAATGTTTGGTAAAATGACATTTAGATTGTAGTGGAGTTAATGTTCGGTAAAATGACATTATATTTTAGTGAAGTTAATGTTCGGTACAATGGCATTTAGTGTCTAGTGAAGTTAAAGTTCGGTAAAATGGCATTTAGTTTGTAGTTTCCTCCACTCTGGAGATAAAATTATAATTAGTAGATTTTCATTAAAATGTATTACTCCCCCTGGCACAATACTTCTTGACATTGTGTATATGTTTATGTTATAACAGCGAGGTTGTACCTGTCACGCGTCGTTAGATAAAATATATGTGAATTATGTATGATCAGAAGGGCATGTAGGGTCTTAGAAAATGTCTCGTCAAAGGATAAGACTTCTATACAGAAATGGTCATGATATGGAAAGCGCATGTTCTTACAGTGAGATACAATCGTGTCAGGGTGCTGAAGAATGAATTCAATCACAGGCTCCTCGTGACATGTCTTATCCATATTATCCTCATTTAATATTATGGTTATTATTGTATGTTGTGAACATATATGTCCCCAATCCCATACTGAAATAACACGTGATCTATGAGGTAGAACAGGTACAAAAGTAATCCGATCACTTGATGAAGATTTATAAATATCCGTAAATACATATTAGTTCGTTAATCTTATACGCGACAACTGTTTAAAAAATAAAAAAAATGTAAAGGATCCATTGGCACATATTGGGATTATGGTGTTAGGCCCATATTGTCTTGATGGCACACTAGGGGTGATGTCGTCAGCATCACGTCGGACGCCTTAACCTTCTCAGTGTTTCTCTGGTACCCAATTCATGAAGCTGGATCGACCCCGGAGCCGTTTGCGGTCTAAATAATCCCACATCAACTTGGGATCGAACCATGGAACACCGAGTTAGAAGCCAGTGCACTAACCACTGTGCTACCGCGGTAACTGAAGGAATGATAACACATTGTGAAAATGGTGACGTCATTAACACGTGATAGGTCAAAGTTGTAGTTAGTCATAATGTTTATCTTGGGCACTGGAAAATTGGAGCTGTACTTACATAGAACGTGATAAGGGGTAGAGTTCACTTAGCAATAATATGACCAACCCTTTAAACAAAGTTCCACGATTATTCAGGTTAGACATTATGCTGGGAATTATGCCTGAAACTCTGAGTAAAAATCCGAGTGAAATTCTGGGGGAAAATTCTTCACCTTTTACACTTTTACTGATTCCATTCCATTTTTATTTATTAAAATTTATGTACTTATTTCCTTACCAGTTTTACAACATCCGCTTCGTTTATTGACATATACTATAGCTGTTACACAGCTGTAATCCTGTACTAGCATTTGTGAGGGTTCCGATGTGCTGTCACCGAGTAAGTTTTCACGTTACACATGCAAGCTTCTTTATCTAGGCTTCTTTATGCTTTAAATTTGTCGATGTAGATGGCGTAAGTTTTGCTGATCACTCAGAGACTTGCTAATCGGTTACAACCAGGTGCCAGACACTGGATTCTCCAATCGCGAGTGTTATTCACTCAATAAATGTATGCCATGTCCTCGTGTCACGCCCTGTCATGTTCTTTTCATTTCTGTATCATGTTCTCTTCTCCGTGTGTTTTCCGATGTAGGAGGCAGGAAGTACGTACCTGGCAACACGCAGTGTACAGTGCTTCCTACCGCCAAGTAGGGAACACTGGACAAGTGATTCTTGCCTAGGTAGCAGGCAGTTAACTCAGGGAGGAAGCACTGTACAATAGGAGTAGGAAGGACATACCCGGCAACACTCACTGTACAGTAATTCTTGTCTGAAAAAAATAAAATTGGTTTATCGCACTTCGTTGTAGTTATTAAAATCCATTGGGCAGATATTTCCACCTTTCATTCCTTTATAGGACAGAAGACTGGAGAGATAATGAGTAAAGATGTTTTTATGTTTGCTTCATATGTTATTCATTTATTGTGTGTAAACAAATGTTATGACATTTTTCTAATTTTGTCTAAAATGTACGGCACCTATGCCAAGAGAGACCAGCAGCTCTAACCATTCTTTTAATCGGACGTTCAATAAATAAATAATATTAGATATAATTGTACCTCTAAATTATCTGAGACATGACAACGTTACTAGTTTGACATGAAATAATTTATTTATAATGATAACATACATTATATGTTAAAATATGAAGAAATAAAAGCGTTATGACATGCACTTAGTTGAACTGGTCAGTAATTTTAAACATACATGCAATATTTACAGTACTGAGTGCAAAACATTTTTTAAAATTAAAAAAAAACAACAAACATGTTGTACTTATTAATATGTATAATTCTTTATGGAAAACTGTTTAAGGAGTTTACCACTGTCATTTTAAAGTACATTCACTGTACAGTGTCCGCTACCGTCAAGTAGGAGGCACTATACAGTCTTCCCTACCGTACAGTTCTTCCTACCTCCTACACCGGTGCACTTCTGCTTCTCTTCCCCTGGGTACTCCAGAAGAAGATTGTCTTGTAATGCTATCACACTTTATCCTCATCGTGTGTGTCCTATTCATCTCCAATCTTCTCCTTACCTCTTGTTTCACTGGCACTTGCCTGGTACTTATCATCAGTTCCACATTGGTGGTAATGTCGTACTTTTTTTAAAACTTCTATTCTACTCAAGCACCCATTTATAAAAGTCTGTCTCTTCCCGGTTGTTGTTTTTGTCGTTCTTCATGTTCAGACAAATACAGTATGGCTGATTTAGCAGTTGAACTGAAGATTCTTATTTGTATGTTGAACTTGAATTCTCTAGATCCCCCGCATACTTCACAATCAAATGGAAGCTTGTTATTGCTCACGTGTCACTGATTTGTAAGTAGAATGTAATGAGTCACGCTGTCGTAATTAACTATATGACTGGCACATGTCGCAGGCAGCTGCGTTAAATCCCGCGATGACTCGTCACAGATAATGGGTTGTAACGACCAAAATTTGTTTTCTCCTCACAGATAATTAGTTGTAACTCCCAATATTTCTCACTGGCGCTTTCCTATTATGACTAATATAAACGTAACTATGAAGCAGGGTCGCGTTCCCCGTAACTTGATAGTCTCCTGGTACCTGATTTAGCTGAAATCTGCCAACTTTTCCTTATCATTGTTACGCACAGATCATTTTTTCTAAAGTCATTATATGATCATTTTTTCTCAAGACATTGTATGATCATTTTTTGCTAAAGACATTGTGTAATTAGATTGACTGAAATGTACACTTTAATTTTTTTCGGTCAAAGCTACATAACTCTGGATAATTGAGATTATCATTTAATATGATGTTATCTCCTCTTGTGTCGAGACACGGTCGGTCCATATTTTTTGAACGAGGTGTGACCATTCTCCTTATTTGGTAGTATCGGTCAACTGTTGTTGGAGTGTCTGAAACCTGTGTTGAGGTCTCTGTTCATGACCATATAAGGCTCGATCTAGTATAAATCTTATCTGGAATGTTCCTAGATCGTCTTGTTTGATTCTTCATTCTTGTGTATGGGTTCTGCGCATGTCCGGACGCGAGGCGTCTGGGAAGTTTCTTTATCTTTGGGGTGGATGAAAAGTTGTGAAGCAGAGAAGACGCGTTTTGGCGTCTCTGTGATTTTGTTAGGGAATTAGGAGCCTTTTTGTGAGTTAGTTAGCTTACAAGGTCCTTCCCTTGAGTATTCTAAAAACGCCTGGAGGCGTATGTTTTCTGTGGTGTGGATTTTCGAACGAAGGTGATGCTTCATTTACATCCAATCTGTAACTTAACTTTATATTTGACAATGGTCGATCTCTGCTCACGTATGCATTACAGAAAGGGAGGTCCCTCTAATAGAAGTCACACCCCAGGTATCTTCATACCTGAGATCTATGTACACGGGTCATACTCAGCCCGAAGGACAGTTCTTTGTTCTATGAATGTCGCTGTGTGTCAGCGATTATCCCTACGTCAAGGTTAGACTTAGGAATGCCTGTAAAGGTCAGTTTGACCTGCACTCCTGGAATGCCATCCTCGTGCAACTTATGATTTGACTCATTTAGCACATCTGAACAGTAAGAGGATTTTTTGTTGATGTACTTTTGTATTTGGAGCCAACCATATAATCCCTTGGCGCCATATCATCATTTTGAGAATATGCCAAATGCATTGATGAACTATGTATGCTGATATCACTGACTAACAAAAAAAAACTTTTTTTTTCTTTCTCTAACATTTCTATGTTTTTCGTCAATTGAATGTCATGCAAACGTTTTGCTCTATTGTGAAAACTGGATGTAACGTACCTCATGGCAGTTTTATGCATGAGCATCCATCCAAAGTTATTGAACAAGTTCTCTGTGTCTATGACAAAATTTATATCTGCCGTATCTTGGGCGCTAAAAGTAAAACCGAGTAATTCGCGTGTCCTTGGTATGAGCGAGTCACGTATTAGTTCTGATAGTTCGGATTGGTTAATTACAAAATGACTGGTTTCAAATCCGATTAAAATAAAACTTTTAGGTGAAACCATGGCCACCATTTGTCTCAAGCACGATTCTTGTACTTGTAGGGCGTCAAAATAAATGATGCAAAAAACGTCGAAGATAAGAAAGCAGTTAGCCCCCCATTTATGACTTCACATGTCGTACCCTATGTGCTGTAACTCTGTAACTCTGTTGCGGCTGTCCCATTCACACTACTATATACCCAGTCTGCAGCAATTGCAAACCTTTAACAACACAAAACCAGATAAGACACCCTACATCTTGAACTATAATACCTGGTGTCGATAGGGGTTGTATTGTGACCGGGCTGAAGGTTTTCCAACGAAATTGGACTTATATTTACAACGTCCATGGTGGTCAGTTCTGCCATTATCATTATGGAAGCATCACAATAGCGGCCTTATCACCAAGAGAGGAGCGAGCCCTAAATTCACCCTTATCATTTTTGGTGGCCAGATGTTGGTTTAATTCTGGTACCAGCAGTCAAGGGAATCATCAAACCCAGACAGCATACTTCATCATACAACATTGCAGTTTCAACTAACTTCCTTCGAGAGATATTTTGAAAGTACCCGGCGCTGCTCGACAGTTTGTCGAAGTTTGCTACAGTAAATATTTTGAAAAATCGCGTAACATATGTCATGCATCTTTTAGCAGTATGCATCTAGAAGGACAAGTGCCGCTTGAATCGATTTGCATCACAATAGCGGCCTTATCACCAAGAGAGGAGCGAGCCCTAAATTCACCCTTATCATTTTTGGTGGCCAGATGTTGGTTTAATTCTGGTACCAGCAGTCAAGGGAATCATCAAACCCAGACAGCATACTTCATCATACAACATTGCAGTTTCAACTAACTTCCTTCTGTATCTAGAAGGTCTGCATCTAGAAGGACAAGTGCGCGTTTGAATAGAAGGACAAATTTATCTACATCTAGAAGGTCAAGTGCCGTTTGAATCGATTTCTTTCAATCTAGAAGGTCAAGTTCCGTAACGTATTTCCAGTATCAGAAGCTCTTTTTCCTGCGTCATGGCTGTTCATGGGAGCAGATGTCGATCAACGTTGGATCGTTTATCCTAAGAATGCTGATCACATCCTGTTCTGCACCGTGCTGACGTTTGGGACATATAGAAGTTAAGTGGCCTGTTTGTTTGTGAACTGTGCCCTTATGTTCTAGCTGAGCCTTCTGAATTCTTTCACACACTTTTTGCTATTTGTTTACATGTTATATGTTATTTGTATATGTATATTTATATTTCAGCGGGTCTGGATGGGTGGTGACTCCTATAGATCATACCACGTGACAGAGGTTTTCTATTAAGAGTGTTCTGTAGGGTATGCAAATTTCCTATAGTGAAATTTGCTAAGCGACTTTTGTTGCTATTTCTGTTAGTTGTGATGACATGTGTTAGTGTTGTTATCGTTATTTTTCGCATTCTTTAGTTCTGTTTTGATTTGTTTGTATTCGTAGGTCTCCTCTTTTCTATTATTCAGTTCTTTACACAATTTGTGTTTATACATTGTGACGTCATTTGTTTGTTTACTTTTTCGCATTTGTCAACACATCTTTTGTGATATTTTCCTTAGTTCTGCTGTTTATTTCTTTGACTTTTGCGAATGTTTTCGTATTGACTTTGATCTTTGTTATTGTTTACATTGACTTTGATCTTTGTTATTGTTTACATTGACTTTGATCTTTGTTATTGTTTACATTGTCTTTGTTCTTTGTTATTGTTTACATAGTTCTTGAGTAATTAGCTTTCACTACTGTTTATGTAGTGCAGTTATGATAAATAACTGATGGTTATGCATTGATTTGTGTAGTGCACTGATGAGTAAGAAGTGACTTGTGATATTATTATACATTTAATAATACAAGTTGGTGTCAAGTCTTGTTTCCCACAGAGATTGGGGTAAACATAGTGATTATACAAGCACTTTATTAAGTCTTGTTGCTATTAAGATTGAAATAAGATAATTAATTATTTCAGGTTCTGTACTCACATTTTAGACATCATGTCTACATTTGAGTACTTTATTGAGCAGGGTAAATCCCTTGGAAAGACTGGTGATAAATTAGAAGAATTTGCGACTGTTCAATATGCCAAGGCATTGAAGTCGGAAGAAAAGAAAATGAAAGAACAAACTGAACAAAAGAAAATAAATGCTGAGAATTTAAAACTGCAGATGCAGGTGGAGGAAAAGAGATTCCAAATGGAAATGGAAAAACAAAAAAGAGAAGCAGAAGCAAAATCTGAAGAGAAAAAACTTGAAAGAGAAACAGAGGCTGAAAATAAAAGACTTGAAAGAGAATCTGAAGAGAAAAAACTTGAAAGACAAACAGAGGATAAAAATAAAAGACTTGAAAAAGATGCTGAAATTAAAAGACTAGAAATAGAGACTGAAAATAAGAGACTTCAGACTGAGGCTGAAGAGAAAAGGTTACAAAGAGAGGCTGATGAGAGAAAAGCAAAAATGGAGCATGAAGAAAAACTCTTAGCTTTAGAGTTAGAAAAGATGAAATTGTTGAACACTGGTAATGCTAATAATGCAGATAAGGTGTCAGATAAGACTAGTGCTAATAATTTCAAGCTTAATCTACCAGCATTTAATGCCTCCATTGATGACATAACATTTTATTTAGACAGATTTGAAAGTGCATGTAAGGTGCATAACATAGATAAAACACTATACGTTTATCATCTGTCCAAGATACTTAGAGGTGATGCTTTGACTATGTTGGGCATGGTAGATGTGCCTGACAAGAACAACTATGAGGTTGTCAGAGCAGTCTTGTTAAAGAAGTACCAACTTAACGAAGACGGCTATCGTCTTCAATTTAAAAATATGTTGCCAGAAACTGGAGTGGAATTCTCTGAATTCATCTCAAGGATACGTCTTACTTTTTCATGATGGGTTGAGCTGTCTAAGACAGAAAATACATATGAAGCTCTTATGGACTTACTACTTAGAGACAAGGTTATGTCTTCTGTCAATGAATCTTTTCTTTCTTTTCTTCATGAGCGTAAGCCTAAAAACATAAAAGAAATGGAAGAATACTGTTGCCAGTATATCACTGCTCATCCTCACGTAACCATTAGCAACTCTAAAGTAAAAGAAGGTCTGCCAGTTGCTTCGGCAGCACCTTATGGCCCAAATTTCATGCGTAAATTTCAGGGTAGCCAACAAAATTTTAATAAGAAGAGTAACCGTAATTATGCTCAGAATCATAGCGATCAATTTCAGGGTGATTCTTCTTCGCAGAACTGGAGACAACCTGATACTCCACGTTATACTACTCCCTGTAATTTTAGACATTTTCACAAAGGTAATCAGTATAGAGGCAAATATTTTTCTCGGAGACCTCAAAACCAATATACAGTAGAACTCCATTTATCCGAACCCCATGGGACCGAGCATCGTTCGGATAATCAAATGTTCGGATAATTGGATTACATAATGTATCGAATACATTTACACATATTTCTAAAATTAATTAACCATCACAAGGAAAATACACTATAAAACATATTTACTTGTACTGTAACAATAATACCCACACTGTATTAGATCACTGTATCACCAAAATCTTTCATTACACTGCAGTGCATGTACTACTTGTACAGTATTATTTTTATTTTTTTTTAAAGAAATATTTTCAAAATAACATTACAAACGATTCAAAACCAGGCAAAACTTACGTATACATGTACTTGCACAGATGTAACCCACTATTTAAAATAATGAGGAATTCTCTTTTGCACCAAACTGCATAGTCTCCTTTTGGCTGCTAAGTCCCGCATTCTCTTCAACAGCAGAAGCTGTGTAGGACAGCTGTCATCTTCTTGCTCGTACCAAGCCATCGCTGTTTCTAGTGCTATAAAGGCCTCTTCAGGACTTGGTCGACGTTTTGGGTTTTCTTCATAATTTACAAGTACATCATGTACTTCTGAGGAGCCTTCATTATCGGTCACTACATGCATTTGGTTTTCTTCTTGCACAAAAGACAACATTTCTTCGTCATTCAAAAACTGAAAACCAGAATCATTATCATCTTCTAGCCACAAGTGTGCATCATCTTTGTCACAGTCCGAAAATCCGGGCATTGCTTGAAACAGTTCCACAACTTCATTTATACAATCATCATTTGTGTCCACTGCAGTAGTTATATTGCCTCCTTTTTTCCCAAGCAATCTATTCCAAGCCTTGTTGAGATTATCTTGTGACAGGGTGGTCCAAGCATCAGCTGACATATAGCAGCAGTCTTTGAGATTAAGCTTTTTGGAAAACGCCACCACACTTTCTTCATCTTCAGCCAACAATAAACGACGCAGGACTCCCTTCTTGTACATCTTTTTAAGCTTTGCTACAACACCCTGATCCATTGGTTGAATCAGTGCTGTTACATTGGGAGGCAGAAAAATTACTTTAAAATTTTCATCAACTGCATTCAATGTATCCGTCTCTGGATGAGATGGTGCATTATCCAGTAGAAGAGTTACTTTTCCAGTTTTCTTTTCTTGTTCTTTCAACCTCTTCACATTTGGGATGAACTGATTTGTATACCAATCAAGAAATATTTCACTATTCATCCAAGCACTCATCTGTGCTTTGTAGCACAATGGGAGACATGTCACATTCTTTAAACAACGTGGTTTTTTTTGGCTTTGCCGATCATTAGCATCGGTAAACGATGACTTCCACTGCAATTCGCGGCTACCAAAATTGTTACTCTCTCTTTGCACTTTTTTAAACCAAGGGGCAGCTGCTTCGCGCTGAGATGCAAGGGATTTTTGAGGCAATGGTTTCCAGTATAAGCCAGTCTCATCGGCATTATACACATCATCGAGTGAATAATCTACTTCTTCCAAAAAAGCCAAGAATGTTTCTTTAAAATTTTCAGCGGTAGTTGCATCGCTAGATAAAGATTCCCCTTGAATCTCCAATTCTCGTATGCCATGACGAGATTTAAAGTTTTTTAACCATCCCTGGCTAGCCTTGAGGTCAGGAGGACCGTCAAGTTGATTGTTGAACTGAAGTGCCTTTTCATACAACAGAGAGCCAGAGATAGGTTCTCCTTTGCACAAACCATATATACAAAGCCTCTTCCAATTTCAAATCTTTCGCATTTCTCATGGTTTTACGTTTCTTCGACCCATTTTCACTATCCAATTTCGACGCAAAACTCATAATTTTATTCTTGTTACTTTTGATGTCAGAGACGGTAGCTTTCCCAACATTGAAAATCCTGGCAAGTGAAGACACAGTTTCACCTTTTCCTAGTCTCTTGATAATTTCTGTTTTCGTTTCAATTGACAAAACATTGCGGTTCCTTTTATATGCTTTAGGCCTACTGGAAGATGCCATATCGCACAGAGAAATACTTGTACACAAAAATTATTCTGCTGTAGTAACAGACACAATTATTTTAAGTTCAACTGTCTGTTTAGCCAGTGTTCTGCCTAGAACGCACACGTACACTGGATTGGTAAACCAGATATTAACTGACTTTATGATCTAACTGCCTTCCTGTACGTAAGCGACCGACCATTAGCCTATCCCATCCTCTACAAGTTGTTCGCACACATTTGAAGCTTGCCGCATCAAAATATTCAGAAATGTAGTCTAACGTGACTGGTGGCGCCTGATTTTTTTTTCCTGGAAAAAGTGTTCGGATAATTGGGTGTTCGGATAACTGGGGTTCGGATAAATGGAGTTCTACTGTAATAGAGGTTCTCAACAGTATAGAAATGGTAATGACAGTTATAGAAACTGGAATTCAAACCAGGATAACAATTACAGTAGGGACTGTAATGATAATTGCAGAGGCAATAATGGTCGCGGTAGATCGCAACATAAAAGAAAAAGATATCAACATACAAACTCTGTTCAACAAGAATCTCAGGGAGCAGATAAACAGGTTAATGATAATAAAGACCATAATGCTATCGGATGTTCACCTTTTGATTTTGGTAGAGCAAATAAATGTATCCAATGCAGTACTTTATTTGACCCAACTACCGTAACTACTTTAAGCTGTGGTCATCCTCTTCCCGCTCTTCCTGCTAATGTTGCGCATGACGGGAGAGGTTCTCTTATACTACATAAGGGTCTTGTAAATATTAATCCAGTCTCAGTTTTGTTTGATTCTGGATGTACTACTGTTGGTGTTAGGCAATCTCTTGTAAATCCATCCTGTGCTACAGGAAAGGTCATCAAATGTGTCACATTTGATGGCACTTTGGAAAAGTATCCTACTGCCATAATACATATTGCTACTCCTTTCTTTACGGGAGATGTCCACGCGTGTCTTCTTCTAAATCCTATTGCGGACCTTATTATTGGTCGTATTCACGGAGTTAGGGAATGTACCCCACAGCAAATTGCTGTTTGGGAAGAGCAAAACATGGAAGTTACCAATGCGGTGGTCACAAGAGCACATGCTCTGGATCCACCTCAAACTTCATTAACTGATAATGATGAAGTAGATAGCCAAGATAGTCACTTGATTATTTCACGTGACTCATTTATAAAATTGCAAGAAGAAGATCCTTCTTTACAAAAATTCTTCATTCTAGCAAAAAAGGTGATCCAAATCAGAATACTAATAGAAAGTCTTGGATTTCTATGAAGAACGGCGTACTTTTGCGTATGGTACAAAACTCGTCTACGTCCACTCATTTACAAATTCTTGTGCCTAAGAGTATGAGATTGCAGATATTGCAACATGCTCATGACTCGCAATGTGCTGGACATATGGGTTTTTCCCGTACAAAGTCGAGGGTTCTTGCGGCTTTCTTTTGGCCATTTGTGAGCAAGGACATACGAATTTACTGTCGTTCTTGCAAAGTATGTCAGGAGGTCAAATCTAAAGGACCACGACATGCTGCGCCTATCCAGGCTGCTGACATTCCTATTCGCCCTTTTCAAAAAATGGCAATAGATATTATCGGTCCTTTTAGGATTAAGTCGGCCAGAGGACATCAATTTATCCTTACATGTGTCGATATGTGCACACGTTGGCCAGAGGCTATACCTCTCAAGAGCATCTCAACTGCTGATATCGCAGACGCTCTTTGGCTGATATTTTCTCGCTTAGGTTTCCCCGGAGAAATATTGTCAGACCATGGCACTCAACTTATATCAGACACTATGTCACAGGTAATGTCTATGCTACATATTAAAAGGTCTCTCAGCAGTATCTATCACCCAATGTCTAATGGGTTAGTTGAGCGTTTGAATAGGACTCTAAAAACTTTACTTGGGAAGATAACTGAGGCTCATCCTCAGGATTGGGACAGGGTTTTACCCGCGGCTCTCTTTGCTTATAGAGAGGTTCCCAATGAACACACAGGGTTTTCTCCTTTTGAACTTGTCTTTGGCGCGCAACCGCGCGGCCCTATGTCTTTACTTCACGATCTAATCACTGCCGATAATATTAGCGATGAGACTCAATCTTCTTACGAGTATGTCATTGCTCTTAGGCAAAAGATCATCGAGGTTTGCAAACTAGCAACTTCTTCATCCGAATTTGCTAAAGAAAAGGCAAGGCAGTTTGCAAATAAAAATACATGTCTACGACAACTTTGTCCAGGTGACAAAGCTTTCGTTCTACTTCCTTCAAGGGAGAACAGACTTCTTATTGCACGGAAAGGTCCATATGCAATAGTCTCCAAAATTTCCGATGTCGACTATGTTGTCGATATTGATGGAAAGCATAAAACTTTCCACATAAATATGCTCACGGAATTTCATGAAAGACCTAACTATTTGCAGCCTATTTTCCAGGCAACGGACAATTCTCAAGTACCTCATGGTCATTACTCATCCCTGTCAGTTATACAGGATGAGGAAACTACTTTTTCTGATGTCAATCTTCCACTTCCTATGGTCCCACTTCACTCTACGGAATCTTGGAAAAACGTTACCGTTTCTCCTAATCTTTCCGCTGAGGAACATCGACAAGTTTCTTCGACGTTGCAAACATTTCAGGATGTCCTTACAGACATCCCAGGACACACTCATGTCATCGAACATGACATTATACTAACTGACTATAATCCTATCAGAGTCAGACCCTATCCAATACCTATCCATTTTCAGTCACAAGTCGAAAAAGAATTGGATGAAATGATACGATTGGAAATCATTGAACCATCCACTTCAGCATACTGTTCGTCTATGGTTATTGTTCGAAAGAAGGATAATAACATTCGCATTTGCGCAGATTATCGCAAATTGAACCAAGTTACGAAGTTCGATGCTGAACCTATGCCTTCATTGGAAGAGCTACTAAATAAACTTTCTAATTCTAGATTCTTTACCAAACTAGACTTGTCTAAAGGTTATTGGCAAGTTCCTTTAACTGAACGTGCCAAACCTTTTACAGCTTTTTCTACACCTAGGGGTTTATTCCAATGGAATTTCATGCCTTTCGGTCTTATGAACGCCCCTGCTACATTCGTACGCATGATGCGGCGAATTCTCGCATATCGTACAGATGTCATAGCATACTTAGACGATATCTGTCTGTTCAGTGATTCCTGGGAAGATCACTATTTGGGTTTATACGAATTGCTGTCTACTCTTCGCGAGTATAACTTGTTCTGCAAAACCCTCTAAAGCCTTTATAGGATTTAGTGAGATTTCTTTCCTGGGTCATCGTGTTGGTCATGGTCTTTTAAAGACAGAGGACCACAATGTTTCAAAAATACTTAACATTTCTGTCCCTAAGACGAAGAAACAAGTACGGAGACTCTTAGGTTTGATCCAATTTTACGGACGATTCATTCCGAATCTGTCCTCCATTATGGCACCTCTTTCTACTTTATTGAAGAAAGGATCGCCTAATCTGATCCGCTGGTCTCAAGAATGTCAATCCTCATTGGACCAGGTTAAAACTCTATTTTCATCTCCACCTATCCTTAGGTTACCTACGATTGAGAAGACTTTTGTTCTTCGAAGTGACGCCTCGTCAACTGGGATTGGGGCAGCACTTATGCAGGAGTATTCTGATACTCTGCATCCGGTGATGTATATCTCTAGGAAATTAAATGCTGCAGAAAGGAATTACTCGGTTTTAGACCGTGAATTATTGGCTATGGTATGGTCTATTCTGAAGTTACAAAGATTTCTTCTAGGCACACATTTCATTGTGGAAACCGACCAGAAAGCGCTTACTGCTATTCAAAGCAAAAACTTGAAGAGCTCGAGGTCCACTCGATATGCCATAGCTCTTCAACCATTTCATTTCACGGTGCGAGTTATCCGTGGTTCGGATAATGTGATGGCAGACATTCTGTCCAGGTGCCCACATGATTCCACATAATTCTTCTGTCATATATATTTCCTGATATACAGTTCAATACTATAATGACATATTAGCACATATTTTCTCACTTTTTGGGAATTTACAATATTGTACCATATAATTTCCTTTTTTCTGTTACCGATTTGATCATAACAGAAGAAGGCTTAGTTAGCGATATACGGGCCAAAAGATCACATGGCCACATTTAGTTATTATATTTTAATGATTGTATTAAGAGATTTAACATTTGTCTTAAAGATTTGTGTTATTGATATTTTCGCAGCACATCATTGAAGTCTGCGAGATTTTGTACATTGTGGAACTTTGAAGTTATCAAGTCCTGTCCTAGATTGGGAGCGGATGATGTCCACATCTTCATGTATGGATTATATTTATGTCTACGAGGAACAGCACATGTATTAGTAATGATTAATAATGCATTATATAATGTACTCTCTGATTGAATATGTGTAATATTATAGTGCAGTATATTGTTATATTACACCGCTGTTCGCACAACACTTCATTGTATAATACTATGATAATATATTTAATTTCATAGATTTGTATGACTATAATTTGACTCTCATTATGATGTTGCCATCACTATGGCGTGTGTTAGTGGCACCTTCCTGGAATATATACGCGTATACTTAGGTACATTTTTTTTTTCTCTAGGGATCTGAGATATAATCTCAGTGTCGCTCCATGCGTCGAGCTAGCCTCATTTTTAGGCGATATATCCGCGCATCACACGTGCGTTAGGAGTCCAGGTTTTTCTTTCCCGGCTCCAGGATTAAAAAAAAAAAGTTTCATTTTTTCCCGGGAGGGTGCGGTAATGTTACGCACAGATCATTTTTTCTAAAGTCATTATATGATCATTTTTTCTCAAGACATTGTATGATCATTTTTTGCTAAAGACATTGTGTATTTAGATTGACTGAAATGTACACTTTAATTTTTTTCGGTCAAAGCTACATAACTCTGGATAATTGAGATTATCATTTAATATGATGTTACCTCCTCTTGTGTCGAGACACGGTCGGTCCATATTTTTTGAACGAGGTGTGACCATTCTCCTTATTTGGTAGTATCGGTCAACTGTTGTTGGAGTGTCTGAAACCTGTGTTGAGGTCTCTGTTCATGACCATATAAGGCTCGATCTAGTATAAATCTTATCTGGAATGTTCCTAGATCGTCTTGTTTGATTCTTCATTCTTGTGTATGGGTTCTGCGCATGTCCGGACGCGAGGCGTCTGGGAAGTTTCTTTATCTTTGGGGTGGATGAAAAGTTGTGAAGCAGAGAAGACGCGTTTTGGCGTCTCTGTGATTTTGTTAGGGAATTAGGAGCCTTTTTGTGAGTTAGTTAGCTTACAAGGTCCTTCCCTTGAGTATTCTAAAAACGCCCGGAGGCGTATGTTTTCTGTGGTGTGGATTTTCGAACGAAGGTAATGCCTCATTTACATCCAATCTGTAACTTAACTTTATATTTGACAACGGTCGATCTCTGCTCACGTATGCATTACAGAAAGGGAGGTCCCTCTAATAGAAGTCACACCCCAGGTATCTTCATACCTGAGATCTATGTACACGGGTCATACTCAGCCCGAAGGACAGTTCTTTGTTCTATGAATGTCGCTGTGTGTCAGCGATTATGCCTACGTCAAGGTTAGACTTAGGAATGCCTGTAAAGGTCAGTTTGACCTGCACTCCTGGAATGCCATCCTCGTGCGACTTATGATTTGACTCATTTAGCACATCTGAACAGTAAGAGGATTTTTTGTTGATGTACTTTTGTATTTGGAGCCAACCATATAATCCCTTGGCGCCATATCATCATTTTGAGAATATGCCAAATGCATTGATGAACTATGTATGCTGATATTCGTGAATGTCATGACTTTGCTCTATTGTGAACTGGATGTAACGTACCTGTACTTGTGGCGTCAAAATAAATGATGAAAAAACGTCAAGAGCAGTTACCCATTTATGACTTCACATGTCGTACCCTATGTGCTGTAACTCTGTGAACTGCATCACTACTATACACAGCAACAACAACAACACAAAAACCAGATAAGACACCCTACATCTTGAACTATAATACCTGGTGTCGATAGGGGTTGTATTGTGACCGGGCTGAAGGTTTTCCAACGAAATTGGACTTATATTTACAACGTCCATGGTGGTCAGTTCTGCCATTATCATTATGGAAGCATCACAATAGCGGCCTTATCACCAAGAGAGGAGCGAGCCCTAAATCCACCCTTATCATTCATGTTGTTTTTTTTTTTTTAAATTCCCTGTCTCCTTATAAATGTATAAATTTGACTGCGTTGAAGAAAGCATGGAAATCGAAAGACATCATGTCCAACACAGAAAACGGAATCTTCAACTCAAATGTCAAGTCAGTCCTATTGTATGGCTTGGTAGGGTGTGGATCGCAATGGGAAGGCAAACCCGGTCCTAAAAAATGCCGTGCAGAAGTCGGATGTGTCGACCGAAAGGTGCAGATATCACAGCTTAGGCGTAAACAGACACAACACAACCACCGTCCTTTTCAGGACGAACGAAGAAGAAGAAGTATGGCTTGGTAACATGGATAACAACAAAACACAAGAACCAGGAAGCTACAAACTTTCATAAATGGATGCTTGCGTGGAATAGAAGGATTGAAAAGGGGCGATAAGATCACCAGTATGGAACTAGTGACGAGAAACAAAAAAGTGCCAACGAAAGAAAAGGTGAGAAGAAGACGCCTGTAGACGGAGAGTGAAGACACGGTGATGACAACATATTGATGGCATCACAACGTAGTACTTCTTCTGGAACCCCAGGGGTAAGACAGGAAGAGGAAGATCGCAAGCAGACGAGAAATGACAGACGACATGGCGCCATCTTGAGCCTCCGGCGTAGGGCAAGAGGATTTGGCGGGAATTAGTTAAAGGTCATTAACCCTTAAGGGGCGTAGAAGTAGTGAATGAATTAATGAATTATTGAATGAATGATTGAATGAATTGTTGAATGAGTGATTGGATGAATGAATGTAACAGTTCCACATTTTGTTTCCACCCAGCAGGTAATTCATCAACAAGAATGGATTTGGCCACTGCCATTACGATATTCATCGTGAGCCTAGCGTACACAACTTCTCTGGCGGGTAAGGCTAGTCATTAGTTTTGTTGTTGTTGTTTGTGATGTGCCATTATGACTACGTCTAAATGCCGTGCCACTGTGACTACGTCTTAATGTCGTTGTTTTGTGACTACGTCTTAATGCCATTGTTTTGTGACCACGTCGTGATGCTTTTCTTACTGTGCGTTGAGCGAAGGTGTGAAATGGAGAAGGGTCAACTGAGGATACCTGCTGGAGATAGAAGAAATGTAACAGGTGTTCTCACAATAATGCGATGTTACGTACCACTCACTGGTTGAGAAACGAAAAACTGCCTGGCGTCAGGGTAATTTTGTAACACGTAAAGACGCCAGACAATTTGGTCTCTCAAGCGATCTCGTTTACAACAGCACACAACACGTACACAACAGCACACAACACGTATACAACAATCCTAAGTCACAAGGGCGATATGTCATTTGCGGAAGGAGTAAATGTCCTGCACAGAGAGAGAGAGAGAGAGAGAGAGAGAGAGAGAGAGAGAAATATTCCTATCAGGTCGTTATACAAGCAATATAGAGGTACGTCCTACACAGGAAGGAACTTTTAATGAAGTTTTCCTCAGTAGGACGTATCTTCGACATGTCAGATCTATTTTTAAATCACTTATATGTCCCTTGTAATTCGAGGGGGGTCTCTGGAGAAACAAACAAAGAACATGGCTGATGTACCTTAAGGCAGGGTCGTACAAGGGGGCGCCAATATGAGCTTGTGTTGGGGGGGGGGGGAGGTAGCCTCGTTATGTAAAACAAATTGGCTCAGAATCCACCGCTGTAAGTGTATGCGAGTGCTTGTGTAGGCTTCCTGTAAATGATAAATTATATTATAGTTTTATATTAGATCTGTTATGTTGTACATTATTAACAGTATCTTGTATGTTCTAGGCTTTGTTGTAAACCGTGTATCGGGCCTTCCAATTACAGATGGCCTTTAATGGTAATTTTTCTCCGTTCATTTCCAAAATATGACATGTGGAACTTGCTCCGCCCCAGCAAATTCCGCGCCCTTCGTCCTGTTTATGGTCGTAGACAACTTTGAAGTGATGAGAGTAATGGGCAATCAGTAAACATGCATGAACATTGCTGGTGATGCCACGAGATGTGGTTTTACACAAAAATGTTAAAAGAATACCTTAAACAGTTAAAATATAAGTAATGAGGATGTCCTGAAAGAGGCTAGTTCATTCAAGAAGCTTATTTCTCATGTTAATAAGAAGAAATCCACTTTTTTGGGCATGTTATGAGAAGAAAAAAAAAAGCAGAAATATATTGAGACAACAGGAACGATTGAATAAAAACACAGGACGTCAAAGAGAGTATAATTGTTTTGTCTTTGTCATACCTTTCTAATACTATATACGAGTATATAAACCAATAAAACGGTATTAAATCAGTTCTACAAATAACGGTTCACATGAAACAAGGGACGTTTCGGGTTTTACCCTTCGTCAGCCACAAACAGGTGACAAAGACAAGAATTACATATACGTACTACAAATGCATACGTTAATGAGAAACATACACCAAATGAGCAATACAAGCAGATGGAAAAAGTAAACAACCACAGTGATGTGCGAAAAAAGAACAATAATAATACAATAAAAAATCGAAAAACCTAAAAGAAATACCGAAATAAGAAAGTAAATAATCAACGAAACGAAAAAAAGAATGAACAAAACTATGGAACAAGTAACAGTTCACTTAGCAAAATTCGTATACGCTTGGAAAAGACGATCGATGGTACTCTCTCCATCAAAAACTTGAAGGAAGTGACGTATAAGATACCAAGAATAAAAAAAATACAAAAGAATACGAAACGAACCAAAACAAAAACATAAGCAGATAGATCGAAAAAACAGCGAATAAAGATGAATGAAAAAGAGAAAAGCTACCATAATTTATGCAAAATGATGTTGGACATTTATCCCATCGGGGGATAAAACACCCATTTGAAAAATAAGACGATTCTCCAACGAAAAGCGAGTCCGGTCATCCCCAGCACATGAAACGAGGGCAGTGACATGAATATCGGAATTACCTGAATGGTTAGGCCTATTGAAATGAAGGGCCACCGGTAAATGTTTGCCATGATAGATGTCATTCAAGTGCTTACGAAACCTGTCTGCCAAACGCCTGCCAGTTTCATAAATATAGGTCATGCCACACCTCTTGCAGATTGATAGCATAAATAAAATTTCTTGATTCGCACGTGAAAGACTCTCTAATGATAAATTTTCCTTTAGGAAAAGTGACTGTCTGAGTTTGGAGTACAAACGGACAGCTCTTACATATACGGCGTTGGCGTGGTTTCGTATCAAAGTAAGAAGGGCTAGTATGTTGCAAGCGACTGTGTACAAGAATATCCCTAAAATTCCTATCCCTACGATTTGCCACCAAAGGTGTATCACGAAACAACTCTCTGGTATCAGGATCAGAGTGGAGAATAGGCAGATGTCGAAACAGAATTCTCTTCACCGCCAAACAGTGAGGATGGAAAGTGAGAACCAGTTTGAGTCTGTCAGGTTGGACAGAAGGTTTAGTAGTGAGTGCCATCTGACGAGTGACCCGTGTGATACGATTAAAAGCATCAGATCAAACATGTTCTGGATAAAGACGTCGGTGAAAGAACTCGAGCATCTCTTGAGCTCGCTGATGGAAATCATCGTCATCGTGACATAACCGACGCCAGCGTAGAAGTTGAGAAAAGAGAATGGAATTGTTACAACTCAGAGGATGTTGTTACTATATACGCCTGGGCACATGCTGCTTTAACCCACGGCTTTCATATTCTGAGTTTTATCTGACCTACATACCACCCACGGCATGTCTCTCTATTCTAATGTTTGTCTCCCCTTCAGACCACCCACGCTGCTGTAATCCATATCTTTATGTTCAAATGTTGGTCTGACCTACAGAGAAGCCACGTATTTCTCTTCTAATGTTGTTCTAACCTACAGAGAAGCCACGTATTTTTGTTCTAATGTTGGTCTGACCTACAGAGAAGCCACGCATTTCTCTTCTAATGTTGGTCTGACCTACAGAGAAGCCACGTATTTCTCTTCTAATGTTGGTCTGTGCAACAGATAAGCCACGTATTTATCTTCTAATGTTGGTCTGTGCAACAGAGAAGCCACGTATTTCTCTTCTTTTGTTGGTCTGTCCTACAGAGAAGCCACGTATTTGTCTTCTAATGTTGGTCTTCGAAACAGAGAAGCCACGTATTTTTCTTTTAATGTTGGTTTGACCAACAGAGAAGCCACGAATTTCTGTTCTAATGTTTGTCTGTTCAACAGAGAACCCATGCTGCTCCTACCCTTGTCAGAATCAAGGAATCTGTCTGACCGGCAAGGAGCCTGGATCATATAGTTGTGACTGCAGTACGCACAACTTCTATGGACGCCATTGTGAAACTCGTAAGTATAGAGCTGTAGCTAGGGCGTTTGGCGTCCTGCGAAACAATTTTTCTCATCTGCCCATCTGCTGCTTCAAAGTCTATTTTACACACACGCATATATATATAATAGACTTGCATACAGAGACTCACGCACATAAACTTGCACTTAAATGTGCTATTTGTATACGAAAAAATCTCTGTTTCTCGGAGTTAAAATTCTTGTTTGTTTTACCAATATTTTTTTAGTTCACTTAATTTTACTGTCCTCTCCCCACGTCTGTCCCGCTAGGCGATCGCCTAATTCGTCTAATGGTTAAACCTGCCCTTCGTAAGTATCTACCTACTTATTTACCTACCTACCTACCTGCCAGCCAGCCAACCAACCATCCATCGTATCTATCTATCTATCTATCTATCTATCTATCTATCTATCTATCTATCTATCTATCTATCTATCTATCTATCTATCTATCTATCTATCTATCTATCTATCTATCTATCTATCTATCTATCTATCTATCTATCTATCTATCTATCTATCTATCTATCTATCTATCTATATGTCTGTCTGTCTGTCTGTCTGTCTGTCTGTCTGTCTGGCTAGCTGTCTACCTACCTACTTACCTAATATCTATTTATCCACCTACCTACTTCCTATCCCAGTCGCTGTAACCTCTAAACAATTACTGGATCACGTTTATAGGACCAAAGAGCTAGGTTGCCAGCAACATTTAGATCGTCAAGCTTGTTTGTCAGAGTCCACTGAATTCCATTTATGTAGGTAGTAAAACTATCAACTAGTTTTTTGGATGCGTAACCAATCAAAGGCCAAGGTCATCTCCTCATCTCTTGTTTCCCTGATATTTGTTTCTTTGTTTTACCAGTTCCACATTTTTGATCTTGTCATATTATTTCAAATGTTCTATTCTGAGATAGGCCACGTTTAGTCTCTGGGGATCTCTGACGAGACAAGGACAGAATAGAACCACTACCTCATCAAGCATGTCGTACAAGGCAACTAATGTGAGGTTGTGCTTGCGGCTGGCCACCTCACCATATCAAATTAATTGTTACATTAACCATCGCTGTAAGAACATGCGCATGCGTGGTGCAGGCTTCCTCTAAGGAACCAGCTATAGTGATAGCGCCATGCTCCCTAGGTAATGACGAGTCTGGCGTTATGAAAGTCTGTGACTTGTTGGTTATTGTAGTTGTTCTCCGTGTTTCACAGCCACACAATAGGACTGACTTGACATTTGTGTTGAGCATTTTAGATTTTGTGTTACGTTTGATTTCCTGCGGTCTTCTGATATTTTCCAGTACAAGTTTAGCTCGTCTTGCCTTTAGTATACTTTTACAAATCATAATGAAAAGGATGCAACAAAAGCTAGAAACAGAAATAAATGAAGTACAGGCGGGTTTTCGACCAGGTAGAGGCACTAGAGATCATATATTCAACATGAGGATCATCATAGAAAAGTGTAGAGAATTCAATGTTGACCTACATAATTGTTTCATTGATTACACCAAAGCTTTCGATTGTGTACAACATCAGCAGTTATGGGCTATTATGAAAAATATGGGATTTCCAAACCACCTTATACAACTCATCGCACTGCTGTACCAAGAACAACAGGCAGCCGTAAGAATAGAGGGGGAAACATCAGAATGGTTTGAAGTACAGAAAGGAGTAAGACAAGGCTGTACCCTTTCCCCTTACCTGTTTAACATTTATGCCGAGAATATCATGAGAAACGTAAGAGATGACCAAGAACACACAGAGTTTGACTCATTTAACATCGGCGGGTACCAGATCCCGGAAATCAGATATGCTGACGACACAGTCCTCCTATCGACCAACCCAAAAGGACTTGAACAATTACTTCTGTCCACCAAAAAACACAGCGAGGCCCAGAATCTATACCTAAACACCAAGAAGACCAAAGTATTGACAACAGACAAAGTAAAGACCAAACCAGAAATTGAAATTGATAACGAAGAACTGGAAAGTGTCAATGAATTCGAATACTTAGGATCAATCATTAACAGCTCTGGCGACTGTGCAGTAGAAATTAAAAGAAGACTTGCAATTGCTTCACATAAGCTAATACAGATGAAAAACCTATGGCAAGGCACAAGCAAAGAAACAAAGTTACAACTGATCAGAGCATGTATATTCCCAGTAGCAACATACGGCTGCGAGACTTGGACACTCAATAAAACAGTTGCAAAAAAGATTACATCATTCGAAATGAAATGCTACAGAAGGATGTTGAGAATACCCTGGACAGAAAAAAAGACCAACAGAGAAGTACTGCACTCACTAAACGTACAGGAACATTGGCTCCTAAATACCATCGCAATAAGGAAGCTGAAATTTTTCGGTCATATAAAAAGACATAATAGTCTGGAAAAAACAGTGATGGAAGGCATGGTCCCTGGAAAAAGGGGAAGGGGTCGACCTAGACGACGGTGGACCCAGGACATCACAGAGAGTCTGAACTTGTCTTTGGCTGATGCAGGTCGACTTGCCCAGAATCGTGATGCGTTCAGAGCAGCTGTAATGGAGACAACGTTCTGGAAAGAATATGTCACATGATGATGCCTTTAGTATTGTTGTTTTGATTTCACGGCCGGTTTCTCCAGTTATGTATTTAAAACTGTCAAGATGTATGAATGATTCTACGTCTTGTAGGGGTCTTTCTCGACTATGCTCTGGTTATCATTTGCCGTATTTACTCTCATACACTGTTTGTCTGTTCTCGGTGTATCTTTAAACCCAGTTGCTGGGGCTATCAAATAGTCGTTAGTAGTTTAATGGTTAGCACGCCTGATGAGACGTGGCGAAAACACGGGATTTCCCTGTGACAGGAACCGTGTAACCAGGGCAAACCTAGTGGCAAAATGTGAAGGATACTTTCAAAGTACAAAATAATTTACATTCTCTTATTTCTCTCTGTACAAAATTATTTCTTGTTTTATTATTTATTTGCTTCTAAAGAAGCATAATGTCAAAACAGTTTGCATGCTTGCAGGAAACCAAAATATGTCATCTCCTCTTGCAGTAGTGGTTTCTGTAACATATTTTATAAAGTGGGGCTTCTAGTCCCAGTTACAATCCTCCTTGTCCAGCGTAATGCATGTAAATTTGTACTTTTTTTGGGTAAAAGATTTGTTTCGTTTGATAATGGGTAAAGTTTTGTTTTCTTTAGTGACTCTAAAAAGTGTCAAACTTTTCAGACGTAAAGTGTGTAAACGACTACTACAAGAAAAGGACATAAAGACATATGGCAGGGGCTTCATACAAGTAGGTCATCTGTAAAGGTGATTCCCATGCTCCTTTAAGAAGCAGCAAAGGAGAGTGATGTGTAAACCAGACATGCAGCATGAGACGGCTAATTGACCATGTCAACTTTTATTTTCAGCATCGATTGTGACTAGATTGAAGTTGCTGGTAAAACCATCTAAAGAAACTGTGCACAATTTGTTGATCAGTCCCTGGTTAAAGTGGATATGGGATATCGTCAACTCAGTGGAGTGGCTGCATGACTACTTCACGAGGCATATATATTTGTGTAAGGTTCTTTGAACTATGTTTGTGTTTGCTGGTTTAATGTCCACGTAATTCTATCATGTAAATTTTATTTGAAGATTCTGCCAAACTATTTGCTGGGCCTAGCACTTCTGTAGTGTCTGACTGGTTGAGTGGTTAGAGTGTTTGTCTGTCATGGCAAAGTTATCAAGTTCTGGGTCTGAAACCTGATATCATTCATGCAGTATACCCAGCTGTAAATGGGTACTTGACTCTGCTTTTGAGTTAGGGAAGGCAAATGTAAGTGAGGAAGGCAATTACTTACCCTACCTAATAAAAGGTTTATTCCATGTAATAATTTAGAACAAAACGAACTGAGTACATGTCAATTCAAGCTTTATTCTCTGACATTCCACATCTGGCATCTTCAGTGATTGCCCTTGTCAATAATTCTGCTCATATTTCCGTTGTCAGCTTTTTAAAATATAAACTGCAGATATAATATTTCTGCGTGTGCATTAACTTTGATCTCCACGGATACTTGAGAGGCTAACCTGCCTCGGAAATACTCAGTTCCTGAATAATATGAAATGTGCATACAACTAAGATGAACACCTTGTCCTTCCACAGGCTAATGTCCACTCTTCAACTGACATCCCACTTTCACTCTGACTTCATCCTTATCAACGCATTTTACTTCTTTCATAAAGTCTGCACAAGGATAATTGAAGGAACCCTGTATTGGGAAAACCCGAAGTCTTCAATGATCGTGCACAGCTCTACAACAATAGTTTATTAAAGTCTACAACGCTTCATTCCCCTACAGCAGTACATGCCATGGGACTAAGTTTAATCTGTTTCTGGGAATGAGGGAATAAAAGTTTATGGACATTGTCCATCTTGATGCTATGTAAGAACCTCATGGACATTGTCCATCTTGATGCTATGTAAGAACCTCGATGTGAAAATGGTTTTCTCACTTGAGGATTGTCCGTCATGATGCTATGTAAGAACCTCGATGTGAAAATGGTTTTCTCACTTGAGGATTGTTGTTATTGTTATTGGTGATCAGAATCAATGTCATTGCACTCTGGGCAAACTAATAGATGCTCAATCTTCCTCAGCAAATGTTGAAGGGTATGAATTTTATTTGTTCCTGTTGTGCGCTGGTTGTATACATGATGGATGCATCCTCTTGTATGTCGATCTATGCGGCTCTTATGTTTGATGCCAAATTCCATCAATCTTAGCTTTGATGATTCATCCATTGTGGTGTCATCCTCCAATAGGTGATCATGAATTGCCCTCAGTATGTCTCTCTTATCCATATCCAATGCACCTTCTATGGATGCTCTTGAAGCTAATCTGTCAGCTCTTTCATTGCCATGTACCACTGCATGACCAGTAGTTTCCTCTACCTCCATTCTCATGCTGGAGGTTCTTATCATGTAAACCCCACTATGTTCAGCAACTACCCTGCCCTTAACTAGCCCAGAAAACCCCACCTTGATTTCTCATCATGGATTACAGACCCATCAGTGTACACTATGGCATCAAATTGCTGGTAGTTCATCCAGTTCTCATCTAACTTACTACAAACTTCTGCCTTGAATATATTTTCAATTGAGGTCACCTGTTTAATAGTTGCCTTTGCCTGCACCATCAACCTCACCCATCTCTCTCTAAAGTCTGGCAGGCAATTAGTTGTAACATTAATGAGTTCTTTGTAACAGTAGACACTTCATTGTAACATTAATGAGTTCTTTGTAACAATAGGCTATTTATTGTATGATTAGTGCATTCTTTACAATAAAGGGTTGTAACATTAATGACTTCTCTATAACAATAGACACTTCGTTATAACACAAGTGAGTTTTTATAACAACAGACAGTTTGTTGTAATATTAATGAGTTCTGTGTAACAAAAGGCAATTAACAAAAATTAATTACTGGTAGTTCTTTGAAACAACAGGCAATATGTTGTAATATTAATGACTTCTTTGCAACAATAATTATAGCAATAATACAAACTAATGAGGTGGTTGTTATCATCTGTAATGTGAATGTACGGTTAATGTGTGTTTGCTTGAATGTATGTGCAACACAACTTGTGCGTGTGTGTGTGCCTATGAACTAATAAGTGTGTGTGCATATGTGTACCCTATTATGTATATATTAATTTGTGTGTTGTGTGCACAAGTTCACAATTAAGTGTCTATTACTTAATTTTTCTGAATTTTACGTTTTGCTTGTGTAGGTAATAAAAAAACATGCAGTTTTCATTTTGTCTCATTTTAAAAACATATGCATATTTGTGTCATTTACTTGATCTCCTACATAACTCCTGGCATTCTTTGATCTCCTACATAACTCCTGGCATTCTTTGATCTCCTACATAACTCCTGGCATTCTTTGATCTCCTACATAACTCCTGGCATTCTTTGATCTCCTACATAACTCCTGGCATTCTTTGATCTCCTACATAACTCCTGGCATTCTTTGATCTCCTACATAACTCCTGGCATTCTTTGATCTCCTACATAACTCCTGGCATTCTTTGATCTCCTACATAACTCCTGGCATTCTTTGATCTCCTACATAACTCCTGGCATTCTTTGATCTACATAACTCCTGGCATTCTTTGATCTCCTACATAACTCCTGGCATTCTTTGATCTCTAGTACGCTCCAACATAGTTGACAGTCCCCCACTTTATGAAACAAGACACGAGTATCCAACCATAGCAGCACATACTAACGATACATACTATGCCAGGACCCTGCCTCCTGTTCCCCTGGATTGTCCCACACCGATGGGAACCAAAGGTAAACCAAAAAATTAGACTCATATAACGTACAAAGGAAGAAAATTCTTACCAACATTTCACTGTCAAAATTGATCATCATCTAAAACAAGTGAGAGGAAATTTATTAACTGCAAGATGTGATGTCTTAGACAAGTTGGTAATGTTGCTGTAAGAGACAGATTTGATAGATATTATTTAAGAAATCCTGAAGAAACACAGACTGACGTCAGCTAATGGACTAATAATAATAATAATAGCCCCTTCATCATAACAGACTATGGGAATGTGCCACTGAGGTGACAGCTCTCAGCTGCTTATTTTTCTGATGCTCCTTTCAATGTTTTCTTCTCTTTTCTGCTTACTGTGAGAGCTTCGTTTTGCCCAATCTGAGGTGCGGCCATAGATAGCTTTGCCACTTGGTGTGATCAGCAGCTTCATCCTCCCAGGTTGCTGGATTAATGTCCAGTGCCCTCATGTCTCTCTTGCACTCATCTTTGATCCTCAGCTGCGGTCGCCCAACTGTTCTTTCAGCTAATAGACTACAGCTATAATAAAAACAGAATCTGCATCTTCTTTATGAATAGGGGCACAAGTTAGAGTAGCAGGTTTATGGAAAAACAAAATCTGTAAACTAAATGTAGTCTTGAAGCCAAATACTCTTTAGAACAATCAGGAGTGAACATTTTTCTTTCATCTTTGTTTACTGTCATATGTAAAGTATGTGGCCAGTCTCAGGTTACTGTAATTGCTCTCATATAACCACGTTGATATGTCATATGTAAAGTATGTGGCCAGTCTTAGGTTACTGTAATTGCTCTCATGTAACCACATTGATATGTCATATGTAAAGTATGTGGCCAGTCTCAGGTTACTGTAATTGCTCTCATGTAACCACATTGATATGTCATATGTAAAGTATGTGGCCAGTCTCAGGTTACTGTAATTGCTCTCATGTAACCACATTGATATGTCATATGTAAAGTATGTGGCCAGTCTCAGTTTACTGTAATTGCTCTCATGTAACCACATTGATATGTCATATGTAAAGTATGTGGCCAGTCTCAGTTTACTGTAATTGCTCTCATGTAACCACATTGATTTGTCTCATAAAGTAGCTGGCCATCTCAGGTTTCTCTCATTTCTATTATATAACTGCATCTATTTCTGTCACAGAGGCCTCTCTCACTGCTCACATATGAAGGAGAGAGCCAGAGAGAGACCAAAACACATGAAGGAGAGAGCGAGAGAAAGACAAAAACACATGAAGAGAGAGCAAGAGGTAGACAAAAACACATCAAGGAGAGCCAGAAGGAGACCAAAAACACATAAAAGGAGACAGGCAGAGGCAGATTAAAAAGACATAAAAGAGAGAGCCAGATGAATGAGAGAGCCAGAGGGAGAATAAAAACACACGAAGGAGAGAGCCAGAGAGAGAATAAAAACACATGAAGGAGAGAGCCAGAGGGAGATCAAAAACACATGAAGGAGAGAGCAAGAAGGAGAATAAAACACATGAAGGAGAGAGCCATTGGGAGACCAAAAACACATGAAAGAGAGAGCCAGATGGAGACCAAAATCACATGAAGAAGAGAGCAAGAGGAAAAATAAAAACACATGAAGGAGAGAGCCAGAGAGAGACCAAAAACACATGAAAGATAGAACCAGAGAGAGACCAAAAACACATGAAGGAGAGAGTAAGTGAGACCAAAAACACATGAAGGAGAGAGCCAAATGGAGACCAAAACACATGAAGGAGAGAGCCAGAGGGAGACCAAAATCACATTAAGGAGAGAGCCAGAGGGAGACCAAAAACACATGAAGGAGAGAGTGAGACCAAAAACACATGAAGGAGAGAGTAAGTGAGACCAAAAACACATGAAGGAGAGAGCCAAATGGAGACCAAAAACACATGAAGGAGAGAGTCAGAGGGAGACCAAAACACATTAAGGAGAGAGCAAGAGAGAGAATAAAAACACATGAAAGATAGAACCAGAGGAAGACCAAAAACACATGAAGGAGAGAGCCAGAGGGAGAATAAAAACATGAAGGAGAGAGCCAGAGGGAGAATAAAAACACATGAAGGAGAGAGCCAGAGGGAGAATAAAAACACATGAAGGAGAGAGCCAGAGAGAATAAAAACATGGAGAGAGCCAGAGGGAGAATAAAAACACATGAAGGAGAGAGCCAGAGGGAGAATAAAACACACACAGGAGAGAGCCAGAGGGAGAATAAAAACACACACAGGAGAGAGCCAGAGGGAGACTCAAAACACATGAAGGAGAGAGCCAGACTGAGACTAAAAAAACATAAAGGAGAGAGGCAGCGGGAGAACAAAAACACATGAAATAAAGAGAAAGACCAAAAACATATGAAGTAAAGAGAGAAAAAGACCAAAAACACATGAAATAAAGAGAGAGAAAGACCGAAAACACATGAAGGAGAGAGACAGAGGGAGAAGAAAAACACATGATGGAGAGAGACAGATACAGACATGACAGGGATACCTTATACATGGAAAGACCTCAAATGGATAGCACAGGACTGGAAGGCATGGCATGTTTTTGTTGGACTTGTACTTCACAAAGAGCTGAAAGGTGATAAAAGGCTTTGAGCATGAGGCTGACAACTATGTTGTGGTGGTTTCTATAGCAACTTATTGTGTATGATGACAGCCTTATGCACAACCTTGACCTTGGTTACCTCTTTTTTAAGGTCTTTTGTGGGAGCAGAGTTTCTATTCTTTTTGTCTTAATATAGACACCTCAGAGAACCCCCACCACCAACCTCAAAGCCCCCTACAAAAGTAAAAGTCCCCCCTCCCCCCAGAAGTAACATATCTACAAAATATTTGTTGAATGAATTATTATTCTTATGAATTTTTTATTTGTGAATTTAAAAAAAATTATTATTGTTTAAGATTATAAGAATAAAAAAAAAATATATATATATGGTGCAGAAACATGGACAATGAACAAGTAGTTGAAGGAAAGAATTTAGGCATTTGAGAAGTGGATATTTAGAAGAATGTGGCACATCTCATGGGAAGAGAAGAAATCAAAGGACCCAGAAATCTAGGAGTAAAAAGATAATTAATGAAGGAGATTATTAGACAGCTTAAATATATTGGTCATGTAAACAGACATAACACCGGACACTGAAGATCATAATGGAAGGATGAGAAGGCTAACGTGCAAGAGGAAGACAGCACTATAAGTGGGAAGATAACATCAAGAGATGGACAGGAAAGTGTCTATCAGAGTGGACCACCAAGACAAGAGACAGAAGACATTCTAGATTGACCTTTATTGTGGAGATGATGATACACAACATTTTCATTATGTTGTTTATGTTTCCCTATTATATGCCTAAATCCGTATTATTCCTGTATTCTTGCTATGTTATTATTTAATGATCTGCATGCTAGGAAAAAAGGTGCTCCCAGATGTGGACAAACTAATTAAGACATTCTTCATACGGACAAAACTGCGACCCGAGCCGATGGGAAGTAGTGTCTTAATGGCTTACTTTGCTCAGCACTTTACTCACATGTTCTTTAAGACAGACTTCAAGAAAGGACCTGGCTTTTCCTGGAGTGGTCATGGGGTATGTTATTTCAGTGTACATTTAATTGCTTCATGGTTAATTTTTTCATATCCATACCTGTCAACCTCCTAAGACAAAAACCTGTACGCCGGACCAAAAAAATCCTTACAAACACCCAAAAATCCTTAAGCAAAAAATATTCTAATAAATTATACACAATACAGTTTTAAAACGAGAAGTGACATATACAAATCTATTAGCATTTGAATTAGTGTGATATAAAACATGCTAATAGTCTCATGCTGTTCTTTACATATAAAAAAACTTTGTGATGGTGAGGTACTGTTCTTTTGATGCACAGGTTTTGTATTATAATCAACAAATGCACTTTTAGCACTTTGCAGAATTGCATTTGTGGGCTTAAAGTCTGCACAGCATGTAGCATGTATCAATGTTAATCTTACCCTGTAAAAAAGAAGTGAGTGTGTCCACATTCATGGACCTCCTGCAGTCTGTGTGGATTTTTTTATTGAAAAATAAAGCAGCGAAGTTTACGCAAACAAACTTTTTTTCTAGTTATTTAGGGCCGACACAGAATATTATGACATTAACTTATTGGAAATATTTAAATGATCAAAATATAATTGGAAAAATTAAGAGAACGACCACAAAAAAAAAAAAAAAATACAACAAAGCAAAGCACAAAAAAAAAAATAAAAAATTACCAAATTGTGAACAGAATATCAAATCTAGAAAGAAAAGCATACCATCAAAAATTTACACAATTATTATTTAAGAGTTGGTAGCCTAGACCAGTGATAATAGATTGCCACTTTATTAAAAAATAAAGCAGCGAATCTCAACCGTTGGAATAAAATAGGTAGGCCTACTCAAAGCAAATAAACTTTTTTTTTTCTTCTTTTCTAGGGCCTACACATAATGTTATGATATTAATTTACTGGAAATATTAAATGGTCAAAGTATAACTGGAAAGATTAAGTCAGCGATTAATTTGTAACAAAGCAAAACAA
>JAMPIV010014463.1:162500-238014 GCA_024509875.1 Oreohelix idahoensis
TGATCTAATGTTGTAGGTTAGCTAGGTGATCTAATATTGTATGTTAGCCAGGTGATCTAATGTTGTATGCTAGCCAAGTGATCTAATGTTGTAGGTTAGCCAAGTGATCTAATATTGTATGTTAGCCAGGTGATCTAATGTTGTATGCTAGCCAAGTGATCTAATATTGTATGTTAGCCAGGTGATTCAATGTTGTATGCTAGCCAAGTTATCTAATGTTGTAGGTTAGGGAAGTTATCTAATATTGTATGTTAGCCAAGTGATTTAACATTGTTAATTAGCCAAGTGATCCAATGTTGTAGGTTAGCCAGGTGATCTAATGTTGGATGTTAGCCAAGTGATCGAATGTTGTAGGTTAGCCAGGAGATCTAATGTTGTTGGTTAGCCAAGTTATCTAATGTTGTAGGTTAGCCAAGTTATCTAATATTGTATGTTAGCCAAGTGATCTAATGTTGTAGGTTAGCCAAGTTATCTAATATTGTATGTTAGCCAAGTGATCCAATGTTGTAGGTTAGCCAAGGAACTTAACATTGCAGAGCACCCTTGATGAAGTGAATGGAATTGTACCGCATGCATGAGACCAGTCCTGGAATATGGCATCACAGCATGAGCAACAGCAGCTAAGTCAAACTTTGATAAAATAAATAGACTCCAAAATCAAGCAATGAGAATCATAACAAAAGGCACGAAGACAGCGCCTATTAAAGAACTCAAAAAGATTACATACCTTCAACCAGTGGAGGATAGATGAGATAGCAGGGCCCAGAAACAAACGAGAAATTCAGGAGACTACCAGACCACCCAATGCACCATAGAATAAATGGTCTTGGAAGTTGAAGACTCAAGCGAAGCAACTTTATAGAATCAGCCAAAACCAAGACATGAGCAGATCCCATGAATGCGATATCAACAGCTAAACTCATCTACACTGCACACAAGTTCCCAGCTTGGAAAGAAAAGCGCTTACCAGAAATGATAGAAAATATTCCTAGTATTGAGAGAAAGAAGAGACAGACTGCAACAGAGAGACGAGCCATAACTACAGAATACATATAGAAACAATACTCAAGCAACACCTGGACCCATGCCTACACAGATGGATCAGCAACAAGTGCAGCAGAAGATGGAGGTTGAGAAATGTTGCTGAACTTAAGCACTGGTACACAAAAAAGGATGTCAGTGGCAACAGGAAAATTCTCAAGTAACTTCGGAGCAGACTCAGAGGCCTTGAAAACTGCAACAGAGTTCCTAAAAACAGAGGAAAGCACCAAGAGACAAGTTGTTACATATGAGCTGTCAGTAATTGCAACACTGAGAGACAAGTTGCTGTCTTTACAGATGAGCTGTCAGTAACTGCAACACTGAGAGACAAGTTGCTTTCTTTACAGATGAGCTGTCAGTAACTGCAACACTGAGAGACAAGTTGCTGTCTTTACAGATGTGCTGTCAGTAATTGCAGCACTGAGAGACAAGTTGATGTCTTTGCAGATGTGCTGTCAGTAATTGCAGCACTGAGAGACAAGTTGCTTTCTTTACAGATGAGCTGTCAGTAATTGCAACACTGAGAGACAAGTTGCTGTCTTTACAGATGTGCTGTCAGTAATTGCAGCACTGAGAGACAAGTTGCTTTCTTTACAGATGAGCTGTCAGTAACTGCAACACTGAGAGACAAGTTGCTGTCTTTACAGATGTGCTGTCAGTAATTGCAGCACTGAGAGACAAGTTGATGTCTTTGCAGATGTGCTGTCAGTAATTGCAGCACTGAGAGACAAGTTGATGTCTTTGCAGATGTGCTGTCAGTAATTGCAGCACTGAGAGACAAGTTGCTTTCTTTACAGATGAGCTGTCAGTAATTGCAACACTGAGAGACAAGTTGCTTTCTTTACAGATGAGCTGTCAGTAACTGCAACACTGAGAGACAAGTTGCTGTCTTTACAGATGTGCTGTCAGTAATTGCAGCACTGAGAGACAAGTTGATGTCTTTGCAGATGTGCTGTCAGTAATTGCAGAACTGAGAGACAAGTTGCTTTCTTTACAGATGAGCTGTCAGTAATTGCAACACTGAGAGACAAGTTGCTGTCTTTACAGATGTGCTGTCAGTAATTGCAACACTGAGAGACAAGTTGATGTCTTTGCAGATGCACTGTCAGTAATTGCAACACTGAGAGACAAGTTGCTGTCTTTACAGATGTGCTGTCAGTAATTGCAGCACTGAGAGTCAAGTTGCTTTCTTTACAGATGAGCTGTCAGTAATTGCAACACTGAGAGACAAGTTGCTGTCTTTACAGATGTGCTGTCAGTAATTGCAGCACTGAGAGACAAGTTGATGTCTTTGCAGATGCACTGTCAGTAATTGAAACACTGAGAGACAAGTTGCTTTCTTTACAGATGAGCTGTCAGTAATTGCAACACTGAGAGACAAGTTGCTGTCTTTACAGATGTGCTGTCAGTAATTTCAGCACTGAGAGACAAGTTGCTTTCTTTACAGATGCGCTGTCAGTAATTGCAACACTGAGAGACAAGTTGCTGTCTTTACAGATGTGCTGTCAGTAATTGCAGCACTGAGAGACAAGTTGCTTTCTTTACAGATGCGCTGTCAGTAATTGCAATACTGAAGATCCAGAACAATGGAGATCTGGATGACCTAAGAGTAGTTGTAAAGGCTCTTTCAGGTCCAAATGACTGCCAACTGGAATCGTGCTTCTATTCTGGTAGGGCTGACTTAAATTACAATCAGCTACGGTCAGGCTTACATATGGCCGACAAATTTAAATAATACGAATGTATTCATCGTGGGCCGAAAACGTGGGCCAAGGTTAATATCAAATAATGTGGCACTGTCAAAATATTCATCTTGAAAATCCGATCCTCACAATAGACATCACTTTTTATTGACGGACGTAAAACAGACGATTATGAACATCATTATAGGTATTATATCAACAGTTCATCTTATAATCTCAGGACATCTTATTTAGTGTATGTATGTTCATGGATGATCAACATATAATTTCAAAACGGCTGACCTTTCAATTGCAGACGTACATCTTATGGTCATGAGGTATATCAGACATCACAGAAAATCCCATCTTTAAACTGGCCTCGTAAATAATATACATGTAGGACATTCGATCATCATCATGGGGCGTCATGGTAAATAGTGCCTTTTCAATCCTAACTCCTGACTTCAATTTACCTCTCGTCATCTGCCGTATTCCGTAGGTTGGCGGGAATATACATTATATTTTGTATTCACGTTTTGGAAATACAGTTCTTTCAAAATGGTACGTACGTAAAAAATACTAGGCTGGCTTCACTGACTTTACTTCATCGTTGATCCATTTCAGTACACTCTCATTGAATGTGCTGACTAGATTCCAACATGGCAAAAATTGCATAAATATTTATCTTCATTTTACTTCAATAAAAAGACTTACGATGAGAACCACACGGCGATAGCTTCCACTAGGAAGGCCGTATCAAATAGTAATCACTTGAAGTTTACCCCCAACATGGGGTTCAAAAAAAAAAACATACGAATGTCTGACTTCTGTACCAGCCATTCCATCTCTCCCTGAGGTCACTACGTCATCTACCGTTTAGCAACAAAAAACGCGAAAATACTTATGCACAAATATGTGCGCTTCCATGCGTGATGAATTTAAATTACCAATATATTCTTACCACATATGTTGATGCGTACCCTCTTAACAGAAGTAGGACCCATGACTACTTTATTACTGTTAAGGACCCAAAAAGTACGCAACAGTTACCTTACAACCCCCGTGAAAAAAATAAATTTATTTATTTTTATTACTTTAATAACCGCGGAGAGGTAAATCAAATTAACATCTACATATAATATCATTCTAAATATATTAAACAAAATATTACTAGTGGCAGAATAAATATGAAAGTGAATTCAACTCAAATAAACAAAATGCAATGTAAGTAAATGTATAACCACTATGAACCAACATGAGGTAAATGTGGCAACACTAGATAATATTAAATAATAAAGAAGATGAAACACAAATAAAATGTTAACAGAAAGAAAAAATGTCAATAAATGAATTGAAATAAATGGAATATGAACGCATCAAAACGATGAGTGACAAAGAATGGAAATAAAACACGCGAAGTAATCAACACACTTAGCGGTACTAAATAAGTACGAGTGGTGATATGCTACCGAAGTTATGCGTGAAAATCACTAGCGCTATGAACTAGAAATAATCTATTTGCTTATAAACATATTAAATATTAGACATTATTAAATATGATTAAGTAATAGTATAAGTTTAGCGTCCATGGCCTTAAAATGTTATTAATTTACACTGAGTTCACTATTAATTAAAGTGACGAAGTTGCAATGTTATATTAGAAAACAGTCAACACTTTATAAAGTTCCGATTGACTTAAAAATGTTATCACTGTTAAATGTTATATTCACACACTAGTCCAATTTATTTAAGTTCATATTATTTTAACGTTAAACTGTATATGCTAATTTACTACAATGTCAATGTAGACACAAAACTAGTGTAAAGTTAATAATAATAACAATCTCGATGAATGAAGTAAAGTTCTTTGAGTATAAAGTCACAATTAAGGAACTGATAGGCAGAGGCGTCACTCTTCATAGGGCGTAGAAGCTCGCTTGACTCAAAAGGACTGAATAATTGTCCTCTGTAAGCATCAGTTTTCTGGACACTTACATAACAGGATGCAATGTACCAGAGTATTCTTGAAATAATGCGCTTCCAATGCCGAAATTTGACTCGTCGCTGCGGAGCACAAAAGTTCTGTCTGCATGAGGCAACCGTAAAACAGGTGCGGCAGACAAAAGTAATTTAATAGGATCTAACGTGATTTGATGTTCTTGCGACCACCGAATCATGTTAGCTGCGCCCCTCTTTAAAAATGTAGAGAAAGGTGCAGTGATAATAGATAATAACAAGAAACGGAGTTGACAAAGGCATAGATCTCAAAGGCTGAACAAAAGTCATAGCCTGTGTAAAAGTAAAGAAGTGTGACAAAAGTAGTTGACTAAGAAAATATTGAGCTAATCGGCCCAATAAAAGAAAAAATAAAGATAGATATCACACGTGAATACAGTTGCAACAGACAGGATATCTGAAAATAAAGACATGCAAATATGCAAGACATAAATGATATAAAGAACAGAGAAGTATCTGCAATAGTAGAAAAGACAAGTACAAAACATCCGGAAGAATGAAAAGTAACGCACCCACAAACGCAACTATAAAGTGCGTGGTGCAGAGTTATGTACCAATTGCACATCTAGAGAATGGTGCGCAAAAGGAGAACCATGTATTAAATTAATAGCTCTGTGAGCGTTACGATAATTATTAAAGCGCACAAAAGCAAGCTGGTTAAAAGAATTTTGAAGTTTGAACAAGCGAACCAACTTAACATTACCGATTTTCTGAAAAATATGTTTCAGTGCATACCAAGTGGTATGAGACGGAATGTTGCGCCCCAGATCAGTGCGATTCAGTGATATATGATCTCGGTCAGATCGCAACTGAGCCCGAGTATCATTCAAATTATAATGTGTCGCGTGTGCTAAACGTGATGAAGAAAGAAGGTACATATGTTTTTCCTTGTATGATGTAACAATAGGACAAAATATAAATGTTAGAAAAAATATTTTCTATAGGAAAAGCCTAAAATAACAAAGTCATGAAGAAATATATGACCCAGAAGAGAAAAAATGATGACTGAACGAGCCGAGTCATCAAAGAAATGTGGTAATAACTCCAAGTATCAATGGGCTAATATTTGCGCGAAGCAGAATTAGGCACCAATTGTAAATGAAGAGAATGGTGATGAAAATATACACCATTGTCTCGCTCGATAACCAAACGAGCATCTCTATTGGTACGAAATGTAACCACAGCGTCACCATACCTGTTATTGGTAGCTGGCAACAGATGCACAAACTTAACGTCTGCAGTATAGTTAAGAAAATCTCCTAGTGACTGCCATGTCGTACCTAGTTTCAGATTGCGCACTAGAACGGTGCGAGAATATGCACCTTTACCAATATAGGTAGTATCGCTGTCAGTAAAATGTGAACGAGAACCATGTGAATGTCTAGTCATATGAGGAACATTTACCTTTATCCTTCTCATATATATATATATCATCTTTATTCACTGGTGTATCGTCCTGATAGCACTTAGTATGATACCTATCAGTATTCAAAGCAGTAGGTTAAAAGCATGTCGATGACCACTGCTTAGTAGGCAAAGTTAAAACTTTGCTGATAGATTGATTTGTCTTAATTTTATTATTCAGGTTCATTTTAACCCCAACATTATGTCTCTTTTTAGTAAAGTCCTCTTTACCGTTGACCATCTCAACATTTTTCTTAAGATCAGTTTCAATCTGATCATGTCACCAAGACTTATCTCCCGAATTGGCAGTAATATTTCGTTGAAGAAGGTATATCTCCCCCAGAATGATTTTTTTGTAAAACCATGCTGACTAACAGCATTGAGTTCTTGGGGCTGACTCTTAGTTTTAAGGTGTTGATCATCAAAATTATGTCTAATTCTGTCAATCTTGACAGCAGATAACCCCTTGTTGTTCAAGACAGCGTCCAACAGACCATCAATCCTGTTGCGAAGTTTCGTAATTGTTAATTCAGCAATTTCTTTCTCCTTAGCCAGAGCCATGCATATTCTAACTTGGGTCTCAACTTGAAGTTTATCATAATCGTGCTTTAAGTTACTTAATTGAGAATTAAGAATTTTCTCGTTTGCAATTTTATCATTGAGATCTACTTTCAATTTTTCAGTCTGAGATGTGGTCTCCAGTTTAAGACTCTCAATTTCTTGTTGGAGATTTTGGATAGTTGCTAAAGACTTAGCCTTCTCAAGATAATATGGGCCTAACACCATATTCCCAATATGCCTCAATGGGCGTGTAACGGGTTCCTTTACCTTTTTTTAGCCTTCTCCCGTACAAGTTCAAGTTTGAGCTCATCAAGTCTGGACTGTAACGAGTCCATATCTTCTAGCTCCTTTTTCTCCTTCTCCAGTTTAGATTGCATTAATTCTTTCTCATGAGGAGGTAAATTTTCTATTCTCATTATCTCAGCCAATTTCTTAACATGCCTTATATCCACCAACTGCAATACTGCCTGACTTTCTTTAGATAATTCTTCCTTACTGTTCAATTCATACCACTCTGGAGTAATTCTTCTCCTCTCTTTCGATGCCCAGACTGCATATACTACTAAAGCTTCACCCTTCAAATTCTGCGATCTTCCAAACTCCATTAAATGTTCTACTATAGACATCTTGTCTAATTTATATAAGTTATCCATTAAATGTTCTAGTATAGACATCCTGTCTAATTTATATGAGTTTCCAACTCATTCATATAAATATTTCTTCAAGAAATTCAAATTACCACTCAATTACTGTGTAACAAGTTCCTGTCCATAGAACTGCAACAAATACTTGCCAATTATATTAATAATGTTACTAATCAAATAATTAAATTATGCATCAAAATATTATCAGAGTACAACAGAAGTAGACAATTGAACAATAGCGACAAAGACAAGATAATAAGGACAAATGAAAACGTTCGCAGGAATCAAATGAACAACAAAGTAGAAATAAAAAGAGAACTTTGCAAAGAATGCAATGACAACTGCGAAGAAAAATAACAAGACAAGTGACAACACAAGGTATAAACACAAATGGTGTATAGAAATAAACGATAGTTAGATTGAGGGTGACGTTTACAAACAAAATACATCATGCAAATAAAGTACATATAAGAATTTACTACGAAAACAATAATAAAAAACTTGACGATACAGCTAAACAGTTGGTTGTCACAGACAACCAAACGCAGTGGACTGAAAAATCCTTCAACACTTATGTGTTGGAACATCCACTTGCGGGAGGTCTGCAAAAATATGTCCCTACAGAACACTCACGAAGGCCCTGGGGTGAAACTGGGATGTTTCCTTCGTAAGCCACCAGACCCAACCGCCCACATAATACATTGAACATGAAACATGAAATAGAAATATGGACATGTAACGGTAAGAAAGAACAACAGTTTCGTTACTTATCTTTATAGCAGAAAAAATTTCCCGGTCCTCACGAAGCTTGCAATTTCGGCATCCGGGCGCTGCATGTATGAGCCATAATAGAAGTAAAACAATACTGATGTCCAACGTTGGTGGTGGTAGTTGAGGTCCACTTGCCCTTGGATAAACGTTATCTTGAATCCCAGGTCAACGATGTTATCGCCTTGAAAGCTCACGTGATTTCAAACGATATTTTCCGTTGAAACTGCGCCACCAAACTGTAAAGGCTCTTTCAGGTCCAAATGGCCGCCAACTAGAATCGTGCTTTTATTTTGGTAGGGCTGACTTAAATTACAATCAGCTACGGTCGGGTTTACATAAGGCCGACAAATTTAAATAACACGAATGTTTTCATCGTGGGCCGAAAACGTGGGCCAAGGTTAATATCAAATAACGTGGAACTGTCAAAATATTCATCTTGAAAATCCGATCCTCACAATAGACATCACTTTTTATTGACGGACGTAAAACAGACGATTAAATGAACATCATTATAGGTATTATATCAACAGTTCATCTTATAATCTCAGGACATCTTATTTAGTGTATGTATGTTCATGGATGATCAACATATAATTTCATAACGGCTGACTTTTCAAGGGCAGACGTACATCTTATGGTCATGAGGTATATCAGACATCACAGAAAATCCCATCTTTAAACTGGCCTCATAAATAATATACATGTAGGACATTCGATCATCATCATTGAGGCGTCGTGGTAAATAGTGCCTTTTCAATCCTAATTCCTGACTTCAATTTACCTCTCGTCATCTGCCGTATTCTGTAGAACGGCTTGAATATACATTATATTTGGTATTCACGTTTTGGAAATACAGTTCTTTCAAAATGGCACGTACGTAAAAAATACTAGGCTGGCTTCACTGACGTTACTTCATCGTTGATCCATTTCAGTACACTCTCATTGAATGTGCTGACTAGATTCCAACATGGCAAAAATTGCATAAATATTTATCTTCATTTTACTTCAATAAAAAGACTTACGGTGAGAACCACACAGCGATAGCTTCCACTAGGAAGGCCGTATCAAATAGTAATCACTTGAAGTTTACCCCCAACATGGGGTTCAAAAACAAACAGACGAATGTCTGACTTCTGTACCAGCCATTCCATCTCTCCCTGAGGTCACTACGTCATCTACCGTTTAGCAACAAAAAAACGCGAAAATACTTATGCACAAATATGTGCGCTTCCGTGCGTGATGAATTTAAATTACCAATATATTCTTACCACATATGTTGATGCGTACCCTCTTAACAGAAGTAGGACCCATGACTACTTTATTACTGTTAAGGACCCGAAAAGTACGCAACAGTAGTACTCCACAAACGGTGTCAGCGATTCAAACGAGTTGTAGTACAGTGGATCCCATCTCATTGCAACATCTCCGGCAATGAAGAAGCCGAGAGACTGGCAAAGGAAGGTGGAAACTTACCACAGCCTGCACAAGTATAACTTTAGAAGAGGCAAAGAGTTTTATCAGAAGCAGATACAGGAACAAATGGGAAGCAGAACATCCAGGCCACACAAAAAATGATGCATATTACCAGCTGAACAGAAGAGAACAAGTGATAATCTTCCGACTCTGCACGGGCCACAACAGATTGAAATACCACCTATTCAGCAAGCTAAAGATAGGAGCTACCGATGAGTGGGACTGTGGCACCGATAAAATGACTGCTGAACATCTGCTTCGAAGATGCCCAACATGTGAGGAACAGAGAAAACACAGATGGCCATCACCAGTACCATTCCTGATAAAGCTGAATGGAGATATAAATAGCCTTAAGCTGGCCACTGCTTTATTTGAACATATTCAAGCAGACGTCTGAGAGTGTACGTAGAAGAAGAAGAAGATGTCTAAACTGTTCATAAAAGTAGAGACAAATTTGTCACGTTTAACCAGGTGTGGTTTCAACTCTTTGAAAGTAGTGGTAAGTCCTACAATGTTTTTGTTTGTATGTTCAATTTAAGAATGGCAACAACAAATATTTGCACCACATAGGAAGTTTATAGTAGTCTGCTCCAGTCATAACAGACAATGCTGATGATGCAGCCTTGAAGAGATAGCCCATAGCTGCTTATTTTACTTGATGTTTCTTTCAGTGTGTTCATTTTTCTTCTGCTTGTTGTAAGAGCTTTTTATTTTTTTTGCCCAGTCTGAAGATGGCAGATGTGAAACAGAAATCAAGAAGAGAATAGGAATGGCCAAAGCTACATTCAACAACATGAAACATATACTGACATCCAAACAGTTATCTCACAAATTAAAACTGAGAATCATAAAGTGTTATATATATTCTGCATTTCTGTATGGTGCAGAAACATGGACGATGAATAAGCATTTGGAAGAAAGAATTGAGGCTCTTGAAATGTGGATATATAGAAGAATGGGGCGTATCTCATGGAAAGAGATGAAAACAAATAAGGAGGTCCTAGAAAATCTAGGTATGAAAAGAGAACTAATGAGGGAGGTCAAAGTTCGGCAGTTAAAATACTTTGGCCACATAAAAAGGCATAACACCTTGCAGAAGACCATAACAGAAGGGAGAGTTGAAGGCAAACGTGCAAGGGGAAGACAACGCTATAAGTGGGAAGATAACATCAAGAGATGGACAGGAAAGAGTCTATCAGAGTGCACCACCAAGACGAGACAGAAGACGTTGGAGATCCATTACAGCCAACCTTCGTTGTGGAGATGGCAACTGATGATGATGAGGGGGTGCTGTAGGGAGCATCTCCACTTAGAGTGATGGCAGCTTCATCCTCCCAGGCTGCTGGATTTATGTCCAGTGCTCACATGTCTCTCTGACACACATCTTTGAACCTGAGCTGTGGTTGCCTGGCTGTTCTTTTGCTATCTGCCAGTTGTCCGTAGAAAATTATCTTTGTGGATGCAATCATCTTTTATAGGCAAGCCAGTGTAATCTGTGCTGTCTAAGCAGTGTATTTTAGCTTTGAATGCCAGCACATGGCAGCACTTTGACACTTTGTCCTTCCATAAAATACCAAGTATGTGGCATAAACACTGCAGATGGAAGTTATAGAGTCTTTTTCCTTGCTTAGCATTGGCTGTCCATGTCTCGCTGCCTTATAGAAGCATACTGGTGATGCAGGCATCATAGGCCACAGCTTTGGTCTTCATCGTGAGTGTGGGTTTCCTGAAATATGTGTTGTGAGGTGGGGAAACATGGTTGCAGCTCTGCCAATGTGGCTATCAGTTTCTGTGTCCAGAGAGAGCTTGTCATTGATGGTAGACCCCAGGTATGTGATGTAGTGCACCACTGTCAATTCATTTCAGGGTACAAACTTTCACAGTTATTTGGAGATCAAGCTGTTGCCCATGCAGCATATTCCCCCACTGCACATAGCCAGTAGGTCCATAGGAAGGGCAGTAGCTGCTACAGTTTTGAAACAGTGATGTCGCAGGAGTTGCCAGAATAATGTTGAATCAACATTAGACTGCCTTAAGCACTCCGGCTTTTGCTTTATCATCAGGGTTTACTCCCGAAGTCTGTCCCATAAACAGATATTCCTACAAGGCAGCGGAAGTTTGAAATCAGAGTTTCTCCTGGAGAGGCTACTGTCGTGGAATATTCTAATCCACATATATAAATTATCTAGTAAATATAAAGCCTAATAAATACATATAATAAATAAAGGAAGAAGAATGGTAAAGAACAGTGCTGTCACAATGACAGTACTCGAAATCCCCTTTGTTTTATGCTTCGTCTGCAAATTGTAACGTTTCCACGTTAAATATAGGCCTTCTGCAACATACACGCGTTTCCCAAACACACAATAAAATGTGCTGCCTTTCTAAGAAAAACCTTGAAACATGCAAGTTGACCTAAATTTTAAATTCCATTCATGTCTTTTTCTACACTATGTTACCAAAAACGAACGAACAGATGGACTCAAGTACAAAGAGAGAGAGGGGCGAATGAAATCGGGAACGCATGCAAAATTAAACACGCTTCGCGCGATACACAAATGCTGCCATCACGCGTGTAAGACTACATGCACTAACTTTTTTTCAGACGGACAGTGATAAAATACATTACCCATCCCAGAGTTAGGTTTATAAATCCTGAAAAACTCTTATTAGAAAAGATAACAATAGATGGGTTTACGGTTGAAAACATAACAGTACCCAGACAGCACATCTTCGAAACAGGAGGTAGAAATTGCATATTTTGAACGCAGCCACGTAGCTCTTTTAAATTTGGATATTTGGGTTCCTTAGGGTTTGCTGACAAAGAATATGTAAAACGTTACGCAAATAGTCTAGGAATTAACAAGTTATAACCAAAATAAAATATTGGGGATGCCTGACAGCATGAAATCATTTCTGCTCATAAAATTTTTTTATAACGTGTTTGAAAAAACCTTGCGTTACAGAAATAGCCTACCATGTAAACTCCAAATTGATTGGAGCGCAACAAATGAAAGACGAACCACGATTGGTCGGGCTATAAATACTATCTTGGTTGTTAGGGAGACGTAGAAAGGTAACATTTTTTCAAACACTTGTCGAAACGTGGCCTCATTGGCTAGACTCGCTGATATACTCACTTAGGAGCGTTAGTTCGAGACCACTAGTGCAAATAAGCTTGAAAAAGCGACAGTGCGTTGAAGCCAGCTCACATTTTTGCTAAAATAAAAGCCTGGAACATAAGCAGATGGGAATTTGTGCCAGTAATTGTGCCAGAATTCATTGCTAATCAACGTATCTGTGTTTATTTCCATGAAATTGTGGTAAGCTTGAACCATTCAGTATCTTTTAATGAAAATTGAATGTAAATTGTTAATTTATGCCTGTATATATATGTGTAGTTCAGTGGCAAACAGGAGATAAAGCCTATAATGCTCCAGCCTGAACAGAGGGTGTCGGAGGGAAGTAAAACGGCATGGAATGGCCAAATAGTACACTGACACCTGGATGATTGATTAGACAGAAATAATGCTGGAAGTGCAGAGGCGTGGTAACCATTAAGGAGGTAAATACTGGTATAAAGTATTTCAGATGAAGCTGACAGTTGGCCTAACGCTCTGAACTCAATGTTTGTGTTGTATTGTGCTCCGTGTAGAACTAGAGTATCAATTAGTTATGAAGTAGAAGGTACATCCTTCTTGTTTTCAGGGACCGTGGTCTTGATGGTACTGAGCAGCACCTGGTCAGAGCTTTGCTGAATCCAGAGTCGGACAGCATACTCCTTGGTCTTTTTAGCTATCAGTGAGGTGTCTCCAGAGCCCAGGGGAGAATTCGAGCAGAGGAGTCCTTTCCTGCCACCATCACGCAAGATAAGCTGATTTGGCCAGCTGAGCTCAACATTATGTCCCCTCATCTTGAAATGACTTTGTAAAAATAACCTTAAGAGGGGAATTTAATTGTCTTAATATCAGGAACTGAGAACATCTCCAATACTAGTCCCTAAAGACAAACTATTGAAGTCATGATGACAAATACCAACAGAGCTTGAACAAAACAAAACCAGTATTACCTCATATTGCCACTACACAACTGACACACATAGAATATTTTAATAATATATGTCACTACAATATTCATATTGATAAATTCTGTACATATACTTGTAATTTAAATTGCTTGTGATTCCTGGTTCCCTTTGTAGTTGAATCAGGACACATATTCATTCATGCCAGTAATAAATACATATTGTTATTTGAAAAGTTATCAGTGACTCTTTTAAGATATTCTCATAGAGTGTTATATGTATGTGAGTGTCACAGTGTTGTCAAGAGTAGTGGATTAAATTAAATTGTTTATCTGTCTGTTGTTGTGACCTACACTTCATCATACACATACCCTAGACACATAACGTAGTCATCACACTATTGCAGAATAATTCTGACTGAGATATATAGATATGTGGTAGCAAGTAAGGTTATCTATAATACACTACTCTTAATAGATATAGATACCTTCACAGCTGATCTCAGTCAGTACACTAAGTCCCCTATAAATATTTATAACATCCCACTTCACCACATATATTGGGGTCTCGCTCTTGGGATTTTGAATCTTTCCCTATTATAAATATTGGGGGTAATTCACTTCAGGGAATATAAGAATTAAAAGGTATCCTTGGGTGGAATTAAATAAGGTTGAGCTCACGGTGCCTGTGTTGTCCATTAGATATACTTAGAGATTAAAGTGTTGGTTAGACATTGTAGAAATTTACCTGATAGACAATGGCGGACCTGGCCAAGTTTCGATCTGCTGCTGTACAGACTGCAAAAGAGTTAGGATTAGATGGGCAAGTTATGGTTGCCTATGTTACTACGGAATGTGACAAATTTATTGAACGCGAAGAAAGAAGGTTTGAAGCCGAAAGAAAGTTAGAGGCTGACAGGGAAATTAAGAAGTTACAATTTGAAGCTGAGGCTGAGACTAAGAGGTTGCAAGCTGAGGCTGAGACTAAGAGGTTGCAGATTGAGGCTGAGGCTAAGAAATTGGAAGCAGAAGAAAGAAGATTGACTGCAGAAAGAGAAGAGAAGAAATTAGCTGCAGAAAGAGAAGAGAAGAGATTAGTTGCAGAAAGGGAAGCAGAAAAGGAGGAGAAGAGATTACAAAGGGAACATGAGTTACGACTAAGGGAGTTTGAGTTTCAAGGCCATGCTCCTGAAAATGGTGCCAGTCCCTTTGCCTCTGATGCTACGGTTACTCAGGGAGCCTCAACCTCAGCTATGAATTTTCATTTAGATCATTTTGTTGAGAAAGACGATGATATAGAGAGCTACCTAAATAGGTACGAACTATTAGCTACCACGTATGGGTTAGAGAGAGAAAGGTGGAGCTTAAAGTTATCTCAGGGACTTCGTGGGGCAGCTTATGAAGTTTTTGCAAAAATGAGCAGAGGTGATCAGGAAAATTATGACATGCTAAAGCAGGCTCTTTTGTTAAGGTATGAAAAGAATGCAGAATTTTATAGGAAAAAATTTAGGAATGCTAAACTACTGTCAGGTGAAACCTATCACCAGTTCTCTGCACGAATAGAGACATACTTGGAGAAATGGACTTCTCTGGGGAAAACCCAAGATCTTAAGGAAATGGTCCTTATAGAGCAATTAAGAGAGTCCATGGCTCCAGACCTGAGAAAGTTTCTCATGGAACAAGGTGCAGAGAGGCTGGGTGAGTTGCTAAATGTTGCTGAAAGGTATCAAGCAGCTCAAGCAGAGGTAACAGGTAATAAAAAGAAACAAGTGGATAACTTTAGGGCACCACAGAACTTTAATAAATTTGATCCTAGGGATCAAAACAAAGGTAAGCACCAATTTGATAGGCCACGGTATGAAAATAAAAATAAAACCCCACAATTCGATGAAAGGAAATATGATGAAAGAAAATCTTTCAACCAAGGAAAAAGGTGGTGTAAAAATTGTAAGATGAACAATCATGACACTGACCATTGTAGAAGGAAACCTCCTCATTTTGCTGCTATGACATCGGGGAAAAAGGAAAAGAAGGGCAAACCTGAAGAATTACAGGAACCATACCATCCCCCAGTGTGTGAAGATGTCATCTGTAATGGTGTCACTATAAGATGTTTATATGATACCGGTTTAGATTACGATTCCGTTGTGAGTTCTCACCTGGTGCAGGCCGATCAATACACCACAGAAACAGTGGAGATTCAAACTGCAACCAAGGATGTAGCTACCATGACACTTCCCGTCGCCCGAATAAAAGTGAAAACGCGATATGTGGAAGGAATCATAAAAGCAGCAGTGATAAATGAGCCAATCTACCCTCTGATATTGGGGTGTAGATATGTCTTCTTGGGGAATCCCAAGAGACCTGTGATATTGGCAACAGTGCAGACCAGATCACAGTCAAACAAGGAGGAGGATAATCCAATAAATACTCATCCAGATGAGATGAGGAAGGCACAGGCTGAGGACAAAACACTCAAGCCATGTTTCAAGAAGTTGCCCAAATCTCATACACCTCCAGGCAAGGGAGAGTTTTATATGAAGAACAAACTGATATATAGGAAGGCTGGATCTGAATCCAATGGTCACGGACAGCTGGTCCTTCCCACTTCATATAGGACTAAAGTGTTGGAACTAGGGCATGCGATTCCCTTCAGTGGTCATATGGGGATCAGCGCAACAGGACAGCGAATAGCTTGTCACTATTTCTGGCCAGGAATAACTGAAGATATCAAACGATATGTAAAATCCTGTCCAGAGTGCCAACGAGTAGCACCTAAACATTGGACTGCACCAGCAACTCTGGGGGAAATGCCCATAGTGGGAACACCCTTTGAGAGAGTTGCCGTGGATCTTGTGGGACCTCTCACCCGAACCAAGAGAAGGAACAGCTACATTCTGACTCTGGTGGACACTTGTTCTATGTGGGGAGAGGCAGTAGCCCTGTCATCGATTGATTCTAAACATGTGGCAGAGGCATTGCTCACAATTTTCACAAGGTTAGGATTTCCCAATCAAATCTTGACTGATAATGGCTCTCAGTTCAAGGGGAAACTAACTGAAGAAGTTTTCAGGATCTTCCAGGCCAAACACTTCCATTGTAGTGTGTATCATCCCCAAGGGAACGGCCAAGTGGAAAGATTTAACGGCACATTGATGTCGATCCTGAGAAAGTTGACACACGAAAAACCAGATACATGGGACCAGTACCTGCACGCCGCCCTCTTTGCTTATCGGGAGGTACCCCATAGTTCAACCGGTATGGCCCCGGCAACATTATTGTTTGGAAGGCCAATAAAAGGTCCACTTGAAGCTTTGTTAAGAACGTGGACTGATGAAAAGGCAGAGGAAAACATTACATCTTCATACCAATATGTGAATGAGCTGACCACTCGGTTAAAAACTGGCTGGAAACTTGCCAATGAAAATTTGAAACAAGCCAGGAAGAAACATGCTGCCTATTATAACAGGAAGGCGAAAGACAGAAATTTGGCTGTGGGAGAGAAAGTACTGCTTCTTTTGCCCGGGAGTCAGAATAAGTTACAAATTGGATGGCAGGGTCCATATACAGTTTTAGAGAAGGTATCTAGAACAAATTATAAGATAGATAAGAAGGGGAAAGAAAAAAATCTATCATGTGAATCTCCTGAAGAAATATTTGGAAAGAGAACATCAGGAAGAGACACACTTGTTGACCTTGTCCATCGCCATGGAGATGAAAAAGGAACCACTTTCATCATTTGAATATCCATTACACCCATGTGAGACAGCAGCACAGGTGAAAATCAGTACACATTTAACGAAAACTCAGAAAGAGAGAGTGCAACAGGTTCTAAATAATCATGCAGAGGTGTTAACAGACCGACAAACCTATTGGAATATGATATGAAATTAATAGACTCCACACCTGTCTGTATGAAACCATATTCGATTCCGTTTGCTAAGGAGAAAGCTTTGAAGGAAGAGATAGACTATCTATTGAAGGAAGGAATTATTTCGCACAGTGAGTCTTCGTATAGTTCCGGTGTTGTACTCTTAAGGAAGCCCTCTGGAGAACATAGACTCTGTATAGATTACAGGAGACTGAATGCTATTACAGAAGGACAGGTGGATCCATTGCCGGATACAAATCAGCTGTTTGCCAGACTAAATAAAGCTAAATATTTCTCAAAAGTGGATCTGAGTAAAGGATACTATCAGATTCCAGTAAAGCCTGAGGTTAGACCATACCTAGCTTTTAGTACCTCAGAAGGACACTATGAGTTTAATAGATTGCCATTTGGATTGAAGAATGCGCCTAGTGTCTTCTCTAGAATGATGAGAAAATTATTGGATCCTCTGAATAATCCCTGTATAACAAATTTTATGGATGATATCCTTATAGCAACAGAAACATTTGAGGAACATATTGACTCTCTGAACATGCTGTTTAATCGACTTAGGGAGGCAAATTTAACAGCCCGACCAACCAAATGTTGCGTTGGATGTAAAGAATTGGAATTTTTGGGACACACAGTTTATCAGGGAAACATGACCCCTGACCCAAAGAATTTAGAGAAACTACAGAAAGCCCCGAGACCACAAACCAAGAAGGACGTGAGATCCTTTGTCTCATTATGTGGTTTCTACCAGAAGTATATCAAAAACTTTAATTCCATATGTGCACCGTTAACTGAATTGACACGGAAAGGACATCCAGATCGCATTACATGGACACCACAATGTGAAATGACTTACCAAGAATTGAAGGAAAAGCTCACAAGTAAACCCATTTTGAAATTACCTGACTTAAGTCAAGAATTCATAGTAAGGACGGATGCAAGTAATATTGGGCTAGGTGCAACTCTACTACAGAAATCAGATGCCTTGGATGGAGAATTAAGCCCAGTGGCATATGCTAGCAGAAAGTTGAATAAAGCTGAAATCAACTACTCAACTAGCGAAAAAGAATGTCTTGCAGTAATATGGGCGATAAAGAAATTCAATATTTATCTATATGGGAAGGCATTTAAGTTGCAAACAGACCACAAACCTTTATTGTTTCTAGCACAGGCTAAGCATGAGAACTCTAGGTTACTCCGATGGTCTTTACTTCTGGCTCCATATAATTTTAGCATTGAGTATATATCTGGAAAAACCAATTTGGGAGCGGATTTTTTAAGCCGCCATCCGTGTGATGAGAATCACCTTAGACCCCAGAAATAATAATAAATTTCTCTATGTGTATATAGAATAAAGGACTGACATATAATGTCTGTTTTAAGAGGGGAGGTGTCGTGGAATATTCTAATCCACATATATAAATTATCTAGTAAATATAAAGCCTAATAAATACATATAATAAATAAAGGAAGAAGAATGGTAAAGAACAGTGCTGTCACAATGACAGTACTCGAAATCCCCTTTGTTTTATGCTTCGTCTGCAAATTGTAACGTTTCCACGTTAAATATAGGCCTTCTGCAACATACACGCGTTTCCCAAACACACAATAAAATGTGCTGCCTTTCTAAGAAAAACCTTGAAACATGCAAGTTGACCTAAATTTTAAATTCCATTCATGTCTTTTTCTACACTATGTTACCAAAAACGAACGAACAGATGGACTCAAGTACAAAGAGAGAGAGGGGCGAATGAAATCGGGAACGCATGCAAAATTAAACACGCTTCGCGCGATACACAAATGCTGCCATCACGCGTGTAAGACTACATGCACTAACTTTTTTTTCAGACGGACAGTGATAAAATACATTACCCATCCCAGAGTTAGGTTTATAAATCCTGAAAAACTCTTATTAGAAAAGATAACAATAGATGGGTTTACGGTTGAAAACATAACAGTACCCAGACAGCACATCTTCGAAACAGGAGGTAGAAATTGCATATTTTGAACGCAGCCACGTAGCTCTTTTAAATTTGGATATTTGGGTTCCTTAGGGTTTGCTGACAAAGAATATGTAAAACGTTACGCAAATAGTCTAGGAATTAACAAGTTATAACCAAAATAAAATATTGGGGATGCCTGACAGCATGAAATCATTTCTGCTCATAAAATTTTTTTATAACGTGTTTGAAAAAAACCTTGCGTTACAGAAATAGCCTACCATGTAAACTCCAAATTGATTGGAGCGCAACAAATGAAAGACGAACCACGATTGGTCGGGCTATAAATACTATCTTGGTTGTTAGGGAGACGTAGAAAGGTAACATTTTTTCAAACACTTGTCGAAACGTGGCCTCATTGGCTAGACTCGCTGATATACTCACTTAGGAGCGTTAGTTCGAGACCACTAGTGCAAATAAGCTTGAAAAAGCGACAGTGCGTTGAAGCCAGCTCACATTTTTGCTAAAATAAAAGCCTGGAACATAAGCAGATGGGAATTTGTGCCAGTAATTGTGCCAGAATTCATTGCTAATCAACGTATCTGTGTTTATTTCCATGAAATTGTGGTAAGCTTGAACCATTCAGTATCTTTTAATGAAAATTGAATGTAAATTGTTAATTTATGCCTGTATATATATGTGTAGTTCAGTGGCAAACAGGAGATAAAGCCTATAATGCTCCAGCCTGAACAGAGGGTGTCGGAGGGAAGTAAAACGGCATGGAATGGCCAAATAGTACACTGACACCTGGATGATTGATTAGACAGAAATAATGCTGGAAGTGCAGAGGCGTGGTAACCATTAAGGAGGTAAATACTGGTATAAAGTATTTCAGATGAAGCTGACAGTTGGCCTAACGCTCTGAACTCAATGTTTGTGTTGTATTGTGCTCCGTGTAGAACTAGAGTATCAATTAGTTATGAAGTAGAAGGTACATCCTTCTTGTTTTCAGGGACCGTGGTCTTGATGGTACTGAGCAGCACCTGGTCAGAGCTTTGCTGAATCCAGAGTCGGACAGCATACTCCTTGGTCTTTTTAGCTATCAGTGAGGTGTCTCCAGAGCCCAGGGGAGAATTCGAGCAGAGGAGTCCTTTCCTGCCACCATCACGCAAGATAAGCTGATTTGGCCAGCTGAGCTCAACATTATGTCCCCTCATCTTGAAATGACTTTGTAAAAATAACCTTAAGAGGGGAATTTAATTGTCTTAATATCAGGAACTGAGAACATCTCCAATACTAGTCCCTAAAGACAAACTATTGAAGTCATGATGACAAATACCAACAGAGCTTGAACAAAACAAAACCAGTATTACCTCATATTGCCACTACACAACTGACACACATAGAATATTTTAATAATATATGTCACTACAATATTCATATTGATAAATTCTGTACATATACTTGTAATTTAAATTGCTTGTGATTCCTGGTTCCCTTTGTAGTTGAATCAGGACACATATTCATTCATGCCAGTAATGAATACATATTGTTATTTGAAAAGTTATCAGTGACTCTTTTAAGATCATCATACTATTGCAGAATAATTCTGACTGAGATATATAGATATGTGGTAGCAAGTAAGGTTATCTATAATACACTACTCTTAATAGATATAGATACCTTCACAGCTGATCTCAGTCAGTACACTAAGTCCCCTATAAATATTTATAACATCCCACTTCACCACAGCTACTGACCAAAGATCATAAGCCCTATCTGCCAGAAGCAGCTGGGTTTAAGGCACCAGTGGCTTACCTTTGCCCCCCTTCTCCTGTCAATGGAAACAGTTCTGCTGGGATCAAATTGCACCACAAGTGAAGGCCAGGAGCTGGACTTGGTTGTCAGAAGCTGTTTGAGGCACGTGCCACAAAATCATTTATCTGTAGTGGGAGCTTATCCCAACATCATATGTAGTCAACAAGAAGCACAGTCATTCGTACACAGAAAAGGAGTTTTAGCTGTTAATGAATTTGAGGACTTTGATTTTGAAAAACATGCAGACTTTTTTAAGTTTGAAGCTTTGGAAACGCTTTGAGATAAGTTGCTTCTTTACCTACTGATGAAAAACTTCAACAGTTTCTCAACTAGACAAACATTCTGTTTCTGAAATCTGAATCATGCTTATCCAATTTCAGCTTCTAAATAGCATTTCAACATTTTTTGTATGTGATCAATTCTTACTCAAAATTTCAAATTCTAGAAAAATCATCACAATGCTGTCTGCTGATAAACATGATTTTTACTTTGACATCTTGTTCTGCACAGCCTGGAATACTTTGAGTTTAATTAAAATATTGCTCTGTCACTGATTTATAGGAATCATTCTTGATTGAACAGAAACTACTAACAGTCAAATCTGGGATTTCAAAAATATTCTTAGTGTTGGGGTCACAGTGGGCATGAGAAATAACACTTTATGTATTGGGATTTATTGAATCCAATACTGATCTTGATTCCAGTTTAGAGTTACCATGTACAGCTAATTCAGCCAACAATTACACACCTCATCATAAATGGTCACATTCTGCATCGGTTTTAGTTTATGGATAAGACTGGACAACAGCCAAAATGTATCCGAGACAAAAGTAGCTATTTTAAACTAATTTGGACATGCTGATCATGAATATGAACTTTAAAATCGTGAATTAGCTCTAGTTTTCAAGATAGGGGGGGGGGGGGGGGGGTCCAGTAGGCTGGTGGCTTCACCTTCCTGACGCGCATGACCCAGTCCTTCTCTTTTTTATAGCCCTGGCACGTGATTCCCCATGAGACGGATAGCCTTGTGCGTCAAGTGGATGATGCAATATGTAGCAGTCATTGCAACCACATTTCCTCCTTGTCATCATTTATGTTGTGGATTCTGTGAGTGCAGACATGCCCTTCAAGATGCCTCATGAATGTGTGAACAGTGCGGATTATTTTTGCTATATTTGCGGACTAATAACTTTGCTATCACAAAGGCGACCCATTACACTGATGATAAAGAAAGCTTATAGCCTTTATTTTGGTTGTGAGATCGGTGACCAGGACCGGTATTGGGCCCCACATATATGTTGTCAATCCTGTGCAACGAATCTGCGCTGCTGGTTGAACCAAAAAGGACGATCGATGCGTTTTGCAGTTCCAATGGTGTGGAGGGAACAGACAAACCATCTTAATGATCGTTACTTTTGCATGACTCCTCCTATTGGACATGGTATTTCTAAGAACAAAAAGCGGCCTGTGGCCTATCTGAATATTCCCTCTGCTATGCAGCTAGTGCCTCACGGGGAAGAACTTCCTGTTCCAGACCCACCAGAATCTTATACTCTGGATGATGAAGAAGATAATAAGGCCAGTATTCATCCGTCACCCGTGAAAGCATCTACATCAAGAGATCCTGATTTCGTGCCTATTGAAGAGTCTGTACAGCCACATACAATTACCCAGAGTGAATTGAATGATCTAGTGAGAGATCTGGAATTGCCAAAAAATAAAGCAGAGCTGTTGGGGTCCAGACAGCAGCAATGGAATCTTCTAAAAGAGAATGTGCATGTATCTGTGTTTTGTGCTCTGCAAAAAAATATGCTTCCATATTTCAAAATGACAGATAACCTCATTGCTTCCATTGATATAGTGGGTCTAATAGCAGCACTACAAATCAACTACAAAGATGACGATTGGAGGCTGTTCATTGATTTGTCCAAGTTGAGCTTAAAAGCTGTGCTGCTCCATAATGGTAACGTTTTACCATCTCTTCCACTCGGGTATGCAGTCCACATGAAAGAAACGTACAACAACATGAAACAACAGTTACACACCATCAACTATGACAAGTATAAGTGGCAGATTTGTGGTGACTGAAGGTCATTGCCATCTTGATGGGGCTACAGCAGGGTTACACAAAGTTTTGCTGTTTCTTCTGTCTGTGGGACAGCCGTGCCAATTCCCACTACAAGAAAAAGGATTGGCCCCAATGACAATCACTTGAGCCGGGGAAAAAGAATGTACTTTATGAACCACTTGTAGAATCCCACAAGATCTTACTCCCTCCTCTCCACATCAAACTTGGACTAATGAAGAATTTTGTAAAGGCCATGGATCGAAATGGGGCAGGATTTTTATACCTTCATGATAAACTTCTAAGACTTAGTGAGGCCAAAATCAAGGAAGATGTATTTGTCGGTCCACAGATGCATCAGCTCTTCTGAGATCAGCATTTTGATGATATCCTCACAGGTGATGAAAAGTTAGCTTGGAATGCTTTCCAGCAAGTGGCCACAAACTTTCTAGGAAACAATAAGGCTAACAATTACCAGGAGCTTGTAGAAACCCTCTTGCAGCGTTACGAGATACTAGGGTGCAACATGTCTTTGAAATTACACTGTTTACACTCTCATCTGGATTTCTTCCCTGCTAACTGCGGTGCTGTCAGTGACGAGCATGGGGAATGATTTCATCAGGACATTACTACCCTCGAAAAAAGGTACCTAGGGAAATGGAATGCAGCAATGCTAGCAGACTATTGGTGAACCCTTGTGAGAGATGCTCCAGAAACTCATTACAAGTGACATGCAAAAAGGCATCGCTGTGAACCATTTCCGCTACGAGCATTATTATCATATGGTATATGCAAATGTATAAAACTTGTTTTATAGATATTTAAAAAACTAGAGCTAATCTGGTGTTTTAACAACCATTTTCATATTCAGCAGCCCAAACAACAGTGTAATTGTTTTGAGTGCAAGTAATGATCCAGAATTGTTTTACTAAAATATTTTCAAGCTTTGTATTCATTATTTTTATTGCAATTAAACGTATAAAACTGCATAGTGTAGCAAGTTTCAATTCTCATTACCATACCTGTAGCAAGTTTCAATTCTCATTACCATACATGTAGCAAGTTTCAATTCTCATTACCATACCTGTAGCAAGTTTCAATTCTCATTACCATACCTGTAACAAGAAAAGCTAATTGGGTTTCTTACCCATACATTCTTGAAAGATATTGTGATTGGCCTCAATGCTGTACAGCTTATATTGGATAAGCTTGTGGTGCATCAAATCTAATGAATTTCTCTGTTCCTTAATTTCATAAAAGAGCTATGTAGAAGAATAATAATATGGCAGATTGTAAATAACACTGGCTAACAAAAAAAAAATTTTTTTTCTTTCTCTAACACTTCTATGTTTTTCTGGTCAATTTTAATGCGCTGTTTTTAAATCTGCAAACCGTTTTTCTCTATCAGGTCGGGATCTCTAGAAATACGCAATTGAAGTTTTTTAACAACGCATACAGTATTACAACATCATTTGTACAAGAAGTATAACAGTTATGTAGGCTTGAATTTATTTGCAGTCGACTTTCGTCGGTGAATGGCATGTGGTACATCGCGATGAAGCATCCAACAATAATCGGCAAGCATGGTCACACTCCACCGTCCTTGATAACGTGACTCCATTACGGCGATATCTTGATGGAATCGTTCTCCATGTTCATCGCTGACTTCGCCAAGGTTGTCAGGGAAAAAGTCAAGATGCGAATCGAGCAAATGGATTTTGAGGGACATGTTACAGCCCATAATTCTGTATGCATCTATGCACTGCTTAACAATATGCACATAGTCGACAGATTTGTGATTTCCCAGAAAGCTATCGACGATCGATTTGAATGCCATCCATGCGCGAAGTTCACTACCATGTAACAAGTTCTCGAATTGTTTGTCTGCAATAACTTTCCTAATCTGAGGTCCTACAAAGATACCTTCCTTTATCTTTGCATCGCTAATTTGCGGAAACTTTTCTCGAAGATAAGTGAAAGCTTTGCTCGTTTTATCTAACGCTTTTACGAAATTCTTCATGAGCCCCAACTTTATATGTAACGGTCGTAAAATGATGCTGTCTTTGTTAACTAATGGCTCGAGTATTATATTTTTATGCCCGAGCTGCATACGATCCCTGATAGGCCACACCTTTCTTGCATAATGTTCCTGTCTGTTGCGGCTGTCCCATTCACATAGGAAGCAACAAAATTTAGTATACCCAGTCTGCATGCCCGTGAGAATTGCAATGACCTTTAGGTCTCCACAAATCCGCCATTGGTAGTCATTGTACTTTATTTTTGCCAAAAGTATAGCCACATTGTCATAAGTTTCTTTCATATGAACAGAGTAGGCGACTGGAATTGATGAAAATAAATTTCCATTATGCAATAACACGGCTTTTAGACTAGTCTTGGAAGAGTCGATGAAAAGTCGCCATTCGTTGACTATGTGCTCATGACCGAGGTGCACCATTAGACCTTTTACATCTTTGCAATAGCAAATGTCATCATCCATCTCAAAGTATTGAACAAGTTCTCTGTATCTATGACGAAATTTAGATATCAGAGTATTGGGCGCTAAAAGATTCCATTCTTTGAGTCGCGAACCGAGTAATTCCGCTTGTCCTTTGGTGAGAGCAAGATCACGTATTAGATCTGAAAGTTCTGAATGGTTAATTAAGTGAACACCATCATTCACCGGTATATAATCCGAGTCAGAATTAGTTTCTAAAGCAGGTAAACTATCACTTTCTGATGTTCATTCACATCCAATGGATATTGTTCTGGTGGAGCTGGGATCGGACACGTGATTGGATCATGAGGCACTGGTTTCAAAACCGATTCAATATTTGGATAAACCACAGACTTTCTAGTTTTAAAAGTGAAACCATAGATATTTGTCAAGCAGAAGTAACAATCAGTAGCGTGATTTATCGGTTCATGCCATATTACTGGCACTCCAAAAGGCATCAACTTATGCTTCGGCGATTTTCGTAACCAACCTGCCAATGTATTTGCACAAGTCGAACAAACTGCATTTGGCATCCAAGATTTATTTGCATCATCAACTTTCGAATCGAAATAAAGTTCATATGCTTTCTTTAGCAATGTTGTAAAGTTTTTCTGGTGAACACGATCGGTAAAATATCCGCACACGTAACAGAACAGATCAGCCAAATTTCTACAACTTCTAGAAGCCATATTTCACTCAGAATTATTTCAAAATACAGTAACTATTTGAAATATAACGTAACATATGTCATGCATCTTTTAGCAGTATAAAAAGTAGAATTATTTTGCATTTTATTAATTTTAAAAAAGTTATATAGTAAAAATGAAACGGAGCAAATAACGGTTTCCCAAAAATATATTTATTCACAAATATCTTAAGAACCTGACGTGATAGAGATAAACGGATTTCAAATTTGAAATCAGCGCAAGAAACTGACCTAAGAACACTTATTCTTATATAAGAAAGAAAAATGTTGTTTGTCAGTGTAATTAGTATAAAAATTGAATAATGTTGATGACTATAATATTTTTGGCAACATTAGAATTACAATCTTTTATGATTATTATCTTATATTACAGGAGAGACAATCAAAATTGTGATAGAGGATTATGTAGAACATTTAGCTTACTACAACATTAAGCTAAAATTTAAGCCAGAAGTTCTGTTCGATGAAAGTTTCCAGTACCAGAACAAGATCAATGTAGAGTTCAACCACTTGTATCACTGGCACCCACTTATGCCTGATGAGTTTAACATTAATGGGACCGTCTACTCAATGAAAGACTACATGTTTCACTCTGAGCTGGTGCTGAAGTATGGGACTTCTGTGTTTACAGACTCCTTGTCCCGACAGAGGGCAGGTCAAGTATGTTAAATTACTACATTGTTTTTGTCTTGCTGTATTTTGAATACATCATGTCAAGTCAGACATGCAGATTTGATTGTCTGTATTTGTTGATTGTTTGATAACTTGTTTCTGTTTTGGTGAGGGTTTTTGTTTTCTGGCTGTTCAAGATGTATTGTGTTTCCTTCCATTAACCACATATCTGTAGCCTTTAATTTTTTTTATTTGTCTGTAATGTTGACTTCATATACCACAGCAAACTTTCTTTTCCATGGTAGTGTGTTTAAAAAAAAAATAACATTTACTTTTCATGCTGTGGAAAGCTGCCTTAGCTTCTTAATGATAATGTATGTCACTGTCACTTGTGCCTAGATTTATTTACGTTATTCTGAGATCTTTCTAAAGCATCCCTCCCCCCTTTGTATTGGTTTTTTTTTTTAATTTTACATACAGGGTGTTCCAAAAATCACCACTCCATTTGGAGATGTTGAAACTTGTTTTGTTTAAGTTTTCTTGCACATTATAAAAATTCAGCCCAAAACTTAATTTATGAAATAATTTTAATGTTTATCCTATTCTATATTTTCTTTTCTTTTCAAAAGCTGTAAACAAAATAAACCAGGTAAGAAAATAACAATGTTTGGCTGAAATCAGACTATGCCAGACTGACAGGTACTGAAATCTCAGTAAGGTACTGATATCTCAGTAAGGTACTGATATCTCAGTAAGGTACTGATATCTCAGTAAGGTACTGATATCTCAGTAAGGTACTGATATCTCAGTAAGGTAACTGATATCTCAGTAAGGTACTGATATCTCAGTAAGGTACTGATATCTCAGTAAGGTACTGATATCTCAGTAAGGAAGGGATATCACAGTAAGGTACTGCTTTCTCAGTAAGGTAGTGATATGTCAGTAAGGTAACTGATATCTCAGTAAGGTACTGATATCTCAGTAAGGTACTGATATCTCAGTAAGGTAACTGATATCTCAGTAAGGTACTGATATCTCAGTAAGGTAACTGATATCTCAGTAAGGTAGTGATTTCTCAGTAAGGTACTGATATCTCAGTAAGGTACTGATATCTCAGTAAGGTACTGATATCTCAGTAAGGTAGTGATATCTCAGTAAGGTAGTGATATCACAGTAAGGTACTGATATCTCAGTAAGGTAGTGATGTCTCAGTAAGGTAGTGATATCTCAGTGAGGTACTGATATCTCAGTAAGGTACTGATATCTCAGTAAGGTAGTGATAAATCAGTAAGGTACTGATATCTCAGTAAGGTAGTGATAAATCAGTAAGGTACTGATATCTCAGTAAGGTAGTGATATCTCAGTAAGGTAACTGATATCTCAGTAAGGTAGTGATATCTCAGTAAGGTACTGATATCTCAGTAAGGTAACTGATATCTCAGTAAGGTACTTATATCTGAGTAAGGTAGTGATATCTCAGTAAGGTAACTGATATCTCAGTAAGGTAGTGCCATCGGTTTGGCAATCAATCTGAGGAGTCCGGCTATGCAGAAAGAATGCTCAGCCTCAAGCCTCAAAGGGAATATGAGCTAATGTAGAAGAAGACAATACTGTTATGTTCTACTTATCCAAGATAATGAACAATTAATTTTGCATTTTAAATATACAACTTTTCATAACAACACTCATGAACCTTTTTTTTCACTTTAAAGTTGTATCTCCTTCTTCTTCCTCATTCATCCTCAAAAGGACGTTGGTTGCGGTGTGTCACAGTTTACAGCGAAGCTGGGACATTTGCACCTTTCGGCCCAACACATCTGACTTCCACACAGCATTTTTTGGGACTGGGTTTGCTTTCCCTCTTCGATTCCTACTCTCTCAGCCAGACTGCAGTGATGCAGCCTGTTTCCAGGACCACCACTTGGAGATGGAGTAGGGTCTTGGTCAGCTCTGGTTCGCTGACCCTGATGCAAACAGTCAAGCTATGAGTCACTGACTGCATTCATCTCTTTTGCTGCGTCTTCAGTCCCAAGTTGTATCTAATTTAACAGAAACGTTTGATACAACACTCATGAGCCTTTTTTTTCCTTTAAAGTTGTATATAATTTAACTTAATCTTTTGATAAACACTCATGAACTTTTTTTTACCATTAAAGATGTATATAGTTTAGCATAAACTTTATTATTTGCTATAGCTGTTCTACCGTCAGCACGAAGGTACCATAATTTACCACATTTTCAGATTTTACACTTGTGTTTTACTTCTGCCCATAGATGTCTCATCACAACCACGGCACGTATACAATTCCTGTTCTAAGGGACTTAATACGTCATGGGAGATCACTGAGGCTGCAACCATTCAATAACTACAGAAAAAGGTTTAACCTGGAGGCCTACACATCTTTTGAGGATCTTACTGGTGAGATATATCCCTGAATTGAATCATAGATCAGTCTATGCAGAGCAAAAAAAAAAGTTCATTGCACACTATTGAAACAGTGGGTCGGCAAGAAATCAATCATGATTATAGGTAGATCACAGAGGAGGATCTGGTTAAATCTAGTTGATTTCTCATGTCAAAAATTTTTTATACCTTGGTTATATAATAACAGAAGATGGCAGATGTGAAACTGTCATCAAGAAGAAAATAGGAAAGGCCAAAGCTACATTCAACAACATGAGGCAGATGCAAACATCTAAACAGTTAACTTACATTCAACAACATGAGGCAGATACAAATATCTAAACAGTTAACTTACATTCAGCAACATGAGGCAGATGTAAACATCTAAACAGTTAACTTACATTCATTAACATTAGACAGATGCATACATCTAAACAGTTAACTTACATTCAACAACATGAGGCAGATGTTAACATCTAAACAGTTAACTTACATTCAACAACATGAGGCAGATGTAAACATATAAACAGTTCACTTACATTCAACAACATGAGACAGATGCAAACATCTAAACAAATAACTTACATTCAACAACATGAGGCAGATGCAAACATCTAAACAGTTAACTTACATTCAACAACATGAGGCAGATACAAATATCTAAACAGTTAACTTACATTCAACAACATGAGGCAGGTGCAAACATCTAAACAGTTAACTTGCATTCAACAACATGAGGCAGATACAAATATCTAAACAGTTAACTTACATTCAACAACATGAGGCAGATGCAAACATTATGTAGGACTAATATTTGTTTCGGCTTCTGCACAGTTTTTTATTTCTGATTTTAGTGAAAGCCTATCTGGCCTTTTGTACTCTTATATAAATATTGTTGTCTGTTCCTCCACCTGTCTCCACTGTTTCTATAATAATAGCCATTTTCTGCCATTACAGGGGAACAGGATCTGTCTGCTGAGTTGGAGAACATGTATGGGGACATTGATGCGCTGGAATTTTATGTTGGGATAATTATGGAGAAGCGACGATCAAGAAACCTTTTTGGATCCACAATTGTAGAAATTGGGGGCCCCTTTTCTGTGAAAGGTCTCATGTCCAACCCGATTTGCTCCAAGCAGTACTGGAAACCTTCAACGTTTGGTGGCGATGTTGGTTTTAATATTGTCAAATCAGCAACACTGAAAAATTTGTTTTGTGATAACATCAAGGGACCATGTCCATTAGTGTCTTTACGAGTGCCTGAGTTTTATGATGGAGATGTTGATGAATTTAGTACATACAAATTCAAGAGGTTGAAAGATGAGTTGTAGTGGTTCATAATTTTAATTTAGACTTAGAGTAAATGGTGGTAAATAAACTGTGTTAACAGATGTGGGTGTGTTTGTAAGTAAACATTGTTAACAGATGTGGAGTGGGTGTGTTTGTAAGTAAACATTGTTAACAGATGTGGAGTGGGTGTGTTTGTAAGTAAACATTGTTAACAGATGTGGAGTGGGTGTGTTTGTAAGTAAACATTGTTAACAGATGTGGAGTGGGTGTGTTTGTAAGTAAACATTGTTAACAGATGTGGAGTGGGTGTGTTTGTAAGTAAACACTGTTAACAGATGTGGAGTGGGTGTGTTTGTAAGTAAACATTGTTAACAGATGTGGAGTGGGTGTGTTTGTAAGTAAACAGTGTTAAGAGATGTGATCCATTATATACGTACATATTTGCTAAAGATGGGATGAGTAGCTTATATATATTTACTAAAGATGTTGCATCCGACTGGCTTAGCTGTTAGAGTGCTTGCCTCCCATGACAAAGTTAAGGGCTCTGTGGTTGAAACCTGGAGCCATGCTCCAGTCTATCCACCTGTAAATTGGCACCTCACTGCTCTTGAGTTAGGAAAGGCAAAGATAGCAAGGAAGGGAACTGATCACACCACCTCATAAAGCTGGACCCAGTTTAGTGAAATCTCTAACACTTTATTCCCTTACAGCAGTGGCACTGACCAAATGATTTTTCAAAATCTGCTACAGGTGGTGCTGCACATATGAAGATATGAGAATGGGCACATTGCTGACATAAGTACTAGTCCAGGAGAAACTGCATGGTGATGTCAGTAACCTGAAGCTAACCACTGTTTACTTCAAGCACATTCAAGTTAACGTCTGGGTTTATTCAAAGAAGATGGATAGTAGGTGGTGGCAGACGTGTGACTGTGACAGTTTAGTAACAAAAAAAGAAATAATTAAGCATCAATATAGCTAGCGTTGATCCATTTAAATGTATAATAAACAGTTGTATTATTCACCCACTGAGTATCTTCAAGTCTGCTGTTGGTTAACTAGTTATGTGTGTTTCTGTCAATGTGCATGTAACAGGTCGTGTGTTGTTAATCATTCATGCATGTTTGTGTCTATGTGCATGGAACAGATTGTGTGTTGTCCATCATGTTTGTATGTTGTCAAATCAATCATGCATGTTTGTGTCAATGTGCATGTAACAGGCTGTGTGTTGTCAATCATTCAAGCAATGCCTTCTGGCTACACTGATATCCATACACACAAGAAAGGCCTCTGCTGATCTGTTTCTCGTTGCATTTATTGATTTCTTGTTGTGATAATGCATATCATCACGTAAACAACCCAAGCTGCAATTTCTACAACAATAAACAATGATTTTAAACACCTGACCCTCCCCCAAATAAAATGAGGATAACATTTGGGAGTCATGACCTACGTGGGGGCCACACCCCACATCATCAAATATCTGAAACACTTGTCTGAAGTAGAATTTATGTCTGATGACCAGAATACGTACTGCTGTATTGCTGTGTATACAGCTTCCTGTTACTGTACATCCATAGTCACATTATCTTAAATAGTCAGACAAGTACAGGACAAGTGATGGTACAGGACAAGTGATGATACAGGACAAGTGATGATACAGGACAAGTGATGGTACAGGACAAGTGATGGTACAGGACAAGTGATGATACAGGACAAGTGATGATACAGGACAAGTGATGGTACAGGACAAGTGATGGTACAGGACAAGTGATGGTACAGGACAAGTGATGGTACAGGATGACAAGTGATGGTACAGGTCTGTAACCTTTTTTCTGAAATCTTTGGGGACAGTTTTGTTTCGGACACAAGTTTTTTTCAGATGTCGCATTTGACAAGTAGCCAAAACACCTCGGAAAAGAAATGTCAGTGATTCTCAACCTGAGGGTGAGAGGCCTTCTACGCGAGAAACTGTTATATGAACGGGACTTCCACTTATTGTTTGTTTGATAGAGGTTTGAGCTTTGATTGTATTGTTGCAAGGCATTTGATCAAACCAGGTCAAGAAACGGAAGAAACCGTCAAATTATGTTGAGTTTTTAAAGGAGATGCACCCATAACACTGCCAGTTGCACTTGTGGAGATACACTCGGATTTCGTCCGTGGTGTTATTAAAGTGGCTATAATGGAGGATCCGATCTACCCAGTCATACTAGGTTGTAGGTACGTGTTTGTATGGAGATCGAAAGAGCCGGTTGTGGCAGCAGTAACTACAAGAGGGCAAACCAAAAAGGAATGGGAGCCTGCACCTAACATGTTACCTAAGGAACTGAAAGAGGCGCAACAAAAGGACCCTACCTTGGAGCACTGCTTTAAGAAACTGCCCATGGCCAAGGACCCCAGACGCAACGGAGACATTTTTCCTAATGATGGAGTGCTGTTCGAAGAACGGGCGACCATGAACAGAGACATAATCAGCTCCTAGTACCGACGCAGTACAGAGAACAATTCTTGGAAATGGGGCACTCTCTTCCCTTTAGCGGACATTTGGGACAAAACGCCACTATACAGCGAATATCTACTCACTATTGGTGGCCAGGAATGAACACTGATATCATCAGATATGTTAAATCCTGCGCCAAGTGCCAACGTGTGGCACCCAAGCATTGGACATCCCCAGTTCCTATGGGAGAAATGACAATAGAGGGGACCCCATTTGAAGGGGCAGCAGTCGACATTAAAGGACCCCTTGAAAGAACTAAAAGAAGGAACAGGTTTATCCTGACATAAACGACACATGCACTATGTGGGCCGAAGCTATACCGCTAACATGCACGGATTTCAAGCATGTCGCAGAAGTCCTAGTGCAGATTTTTACACAGTTGGGATTCCCTCAACAAGTTTTGACAGATAACGGATCCCAATTCCGTAGCCTGTTAATGGAGGAGATCTTTAAGGGACCAGCACATCTATATCAGCCCCTACAATCCGGCCGGAAGTGGATTAATAGACCGTGTCAACGGAAGCCTCACCATGATGTTACATATGCTGGGACAGGAGAAACATGAAGATTGGGACATTTTCATTCTTGCAGCATTACTAGTCTACAGAGAAGGCCCCCAGGCCTCTACAGGGCTACCGCCAGCTACACTTTTATTCGGCAGACCTATTAAGGGCCCGCTGGAAGCCTTACTACTGTCACTGACAGACCAGAAGGCTGATGAGACAGTCATCTCAGCATTCAAGTACGTATCTGAACTAAAGGAACGGTTACAACTAGGATGGGATCTAGCAACAACCAACCTTAAGCGCGCACGCATGAAGCACACTAAACAATACAACAAAGCAGCGAAAGAGAGGTAATTGCAACCAGGAGAAAAAGTTTTGTTGTTACTTCCTTCCGGAAACAGCAAACTATGCATCAGATAGCAAGGGCCGTTTACCGTCCTTAAAAAGATCTCGAGAACGAACTACAAGATTTCTATAAAAGGTAAGGAAACAGTCTACCATATAAATCTGTTACAGAAATATTTGGAAAGTCTGGTGCCTTCTCTCGAACATCTCTTGGTGGTTGCTATAGCAACCGAAGATGAGGAAGATGACGATAGTTGCATGGAATACCCCATACAACAAACGGAGTCATTCAAAGACGTGAAATTCGGCGACACTCTCTGAAAAGCACAACAGACATAAACTAAGGCGTTACTGAAACAGTATTCATCAGTCTTAACGGACATACCTGGTCGTACACATCTCGTGGAGTTTGATATGAAGCTGACAAACGAGACACCTGCAAGAACCAGAGTTTATCCGATCTCGTATGCGAAAGCAGACACGTTACGTGGAGAAATAGACCAATTGCTACAAGCTGGGATTATTAGTGAGTCTATTCATTCATTCATAACCTTTCACTCCCAAAGGAGCATAGGCCTTCAACAAACACATGCCAAGTCCTCCTGTCACACGCCATCATCTCAAGTTCTTTACACGTTCTCCTCATCATTTTCATCTCTGTTTCCAGCTCTCTTCTCCATGTGCTTCTTGGTCTACCTCTGCCTCTCTTGCCCTGGGGGTTCCAGAACAAGGACTGCCTTGTAATGCTATCAACAGGTTTCCTCAGCGTATGTCCTATCCATCGTCGTCTTATTATCTCTTGTTCCACTGGCACTTGTCTGGTGCTTGTCATCAGTTCCACGTTGGTAACCTTGCCATACCATTTTAATCCCTCTATTCTACGCAAGCACCCATTTATGAAAGTTTTTAGCTTTTTGGTTGTCGTCTTTGTTGTTCTCCATGTCTCAGAGCCAAACAATAGGACTGACTTCACATTTGAGTTGAAGATTCTTATTTTCGTGTTGGATCCGATTTCTCTTGATCTCCATATATTTCCCAATGCAATGAAAGCTTCTCTTGCTTTTTGTATTCTTATTTTGATATCACGGTCTGTCCCTCCAACTTTGTCTATATTGCTGCCAAGATATGTATACGCTACATCTTGTATTGGTGCTTCTTCAAGTTCAACCCTGTTATCATTACTTGCATTTATTCTCATTATCTTTGTCTTTTCCCTGTGTATTTTCAGTCCCAATTGCTGTGACCTCTCATCGAGTGTTTTCAATTTGTCCTGCATCTGATTACGGCTATGGGACAGAAGAGCCAAGTCATCAGCAAAATCCAGATCATCCAACTGCTTAGCCAGAGTCCACTGGATTCCATTTCTGTTGTGTGTTGTCGATGTTCTCATAACCCAGTCTATTGCTAGAAAGAAAAGAAATGGAGACAAGAGGCATCCCTGTCGCACTCCTGTTCTTATCCCAAATGGTTCTGTAAGCTGTCCTTCATGAAGAACTCTGCTTGTCACGTCTTTATATGTATTCTTTATTAAATTAATGATCTTCAGGGGAACTCCATAATGCCTTATCAGTTTGCAAAGTGATTCTCTGTATACACTGTCAAATGCCTTTTCGTAGTCCACAAATCCGATGTTTAGCGGTGAATTCCATTCCAGACTTTGTTCAACTATTATTCTCAAAGTGGCTATCTGGTCTGTACAGGATCTGTTTTGTCGAAAACCTGCTTGTTCATCTCTCAGTTTCTTGTCTATGGACTCTTTTAATCTCTCGAGGATAATCCTGTTTAATACTTTTCCTGGCACTGATAGTAACATTATTCCTCTATAATTTGTGCTTCTTCTTCTTCTTTGATCCTTAGCCGCCGACTGTCAAAGCAGTCAGTGACCATCACGCCTGGTGGCGTCTTGTAGGGCAACAACGAATTGATTCCACTTTGCTCGGTCGGCGGTCATTCTTCGTACAGTGCCCCAACTCTGGTTCATTCCCTGCATCTCAGCCTCCACAGTCCTCCGCGAAGTTGTTTTTGGTCAGCCTCTCTTTCGTTTTCCTTCAGGAGTCCATAGCATAGCTGTTCTTGTGATGGCATCGGGGTCTCTTCTAAGGACATGGCCAACCCAGCTCCAGCGTCTGCCAGCTATGATGGTGTGCATTGTTGATGTCTTTGCTTGCTCCGCCGTCTGGTGTTACTATGCATCCTAGGTATGTGAAGGTGTCTGTCTGTTCCAGTTGCTGATTCTTTACGGATGATTTTAAGATCTGTATAATTTGTGCATTCTTGTAAATTTCCCTTCTTAGGCAACTTAACCAGATATCCTTCCTTCCATTCTGCTGGTATCTTTTCCTTTTCCCAGACTTTACCAAGTAATTTATATAACATCTCTGCAGCCGTGTCGATATCTGCTTTGATGGCCTTTGCTGGAATGCCATAAGGTCCAGACGCTTTTCCATCTCTTAGAAGCTTTATGGCTTTCTTTATTTCTTCCTTCGTTAGTCTTTCACCGTTAATTTGTAGCTCTTCTTCTGCTGGCTGGATGTCCGAGGGGTTTTGTGGAGCTGGTCTATTGAGAAGGTCCTCAAAATATTCTGTCCATCTCTTCATTTGCTCTTGTATATTGCTGAGCAGTTTTCCATTCTTGTCTTTTATGAGTGTGGTGAAGTGGGATGTTATAAATACTTATAGGGAACTTAGTGTACTGACTGAGATCAGCTGTGAAGGTATCTATATCTATTAAGAGTAGTGTATTATAGATAACCTTACTTGCTACCACATATCTATATATCTCAGTCAGAATTATTCTGGAATAGTGTGATGCTACGTTATGTGTCTAGGGTATGAGTATGGTGAAGTGTAAGTCACAACAACAGACAGATAAACAATTTAATTTAATCCACTACTCTTAACAACACTGTGACACTCACATACATATAACACTCTATGAGAATAGCTTAAAGAAGTCACTCGTAACGGTTCAAATAACAATATGTATTCATTACTAGCATGAATGAATATGTGTCCTGATTCAACTACAAGGGAACCAGGAATCACAATCAATTTAAATTACAAGTTATGTACAGAATGTATTTAATATGAATATTGTAGTGACATATATTATTACAAATGTTCTATGTGTGTCAGTTGTGTAGTAGTAAAATGAGGTAATACTGGTTTTGTTTTGTTCAAGCTCTGTTGGTATTTGTCATCATGACTTCAATAGTTTGTCTTTAGGGACTAGCATTGGAGATGTTCACAGTTCCTGATTTTTAGATAAGTAAATTCCCCTCTGAATAGTATTTTTATAAAGTTATTTCAAGATGAGGGGGCATAATGTTGAGCTCAGCTGGCCAACTCTGCTTATCTTGAGTGATGGCGGCAGGAGAGGACTCCTCTGCTCGAATTCTCTTCTGGGCTCTGGAGACACCTCACTGATAGCTAAAAGGACCAAGGAGTATGCTGTCCGACACTGGATTCAGCAAAGCTCTGACCAGGTGCTGCTCACTACCATCAAGACCACTGTCCCTGAAATCAAGAAGGATGTACCTTCTACTTCATAACTAATTTATATTTTCTTTTTACACTGATCACAATACATCACAAACATTGCGTTCAGAGCGTTAGGCCAACAGTCAGCTTCATCTGAAATACTTTATTCCAGTATTACCCTTCCTAATGGTTACTACGCCTCTGCACTTCCAGCATTATTTCTTTCTAGTCAATCATCCAGGTGTCAGTGTACTGTTTGGCCATTCCATGCCGTTTTACTTCTCTCCGACACCCTCTGTTCAGGCTGGAGCATTTTTGGCTTTACCTCACGTTTGCCACTGAACTACACATATATATACAGGCATAAATCAACAATTCACATTCAATTTTCATTAAAAGATATTAAATGGTTCAAGCTTACCACAATTCATACGAATAACACAGATACGTTGATTAGCAATGAATTCTGGCACAAATTTCCATCTGCTTATCTTCCAGGCTTTTATTTAGCCAAATATATGCTGGCTTCAACGCACTGATGCTTTATCAAGCTATTTTAAACAAGTGGTCTCGAACTAACGCTCCCAAGTGTGTATATCAGCGAGTCTGACCAATGAGCCACGTTTCGACAAGTGTTTGAAAAAATGTTACCTTTCCCCGTTTCCCCTAACAACCAAGATAGTATTTATAGCCCGACCAATCGTGGTTAGGCTTTCATTTGTTGCGCTCCAATCAATTTGGAGTTTACATGGTAGGCTATTTCTGTAACGTAAATTTTTTTCAAACACGTTAAAAAAAATCTTATGAGCAGAAATGATTTTATGCTGTCAGGCACCCCCAATATTTTATTTTGGGTATAATTTATTAATTCCTGGACTATTTGCGTAACGTTTTACATATTATTTGTCAGCAAGCCCTAAGGAACCCAAAAATACTAATTTAAAGGAGCTACGTGGCTGCGTTCAAAATATGCAATTTCTTCTACCTCCTGTTTGGAAGATGTGCTGTCTGGGTACTGTTATGTGTTCAAACGTAAACCCATCTATTGTTATCTTTTCTAATAAGAGTCTGTTATGATTTATAAACCTAACTCTGGGAAAGGGTAGTGTATTTTATCACTGTCCGTCTGAAAAAGTTAGTGCTTGTAGACTTACACGCGTGATGCCAGCATTTGTATATCGCGCGTCGCGTGTTGCATGCGTTCCTGATTTTCAGCCCTCCCCTCTCGCCATCCTTTTGTCCATCTGTTCGTTCGTTTTGGTAACGTAATATAATTAATGTTAGGATTAATTTAGGTCATTACGCAGTCTCTCAATGTTTTTCTTAGAAATGCAGCACACGTTTCATTGAAGAAGGCGGGTAATAATACAGTAAGCTTTTATATCAACGTGAAAGCGTTACAATTTGCAGACGAAGCAGAAAACAAGGGGATTTCGAGTACATTCTTTGTGACAGCACTGTTATTTTACCATTGCTCTTCTCTTTATTAATTTTATTTGTTAGGCTTCATATTTACCTAATAATTTATATATGTGGATTAGAATATTTCATGACAATGAGGCAACTTGTTTGCTTGTATTTCCCTGTCAGCTTTTTTGTGCGGTTATACAGTTCTCTCATATTTCCTTTGGCTGCAGCATCTTCTGCCTCTCTTCAATATACTTCCTCTTGTCTCTTTTGATACTTCTTTGTTTGCTTCTGTATACACTTCTTGAGCCTTGGCTTTGGAACTTCTGGTTTTTCTTGTGTTTAAATCTGCTTTCTTGTTTTTTCTGTCTTTTATCTTATTGATGGTTTCTGTTGTTATCCATGCTTTTTCTTGTCGTTCCCTTTTCTCCAGTATTTCTTCACATGTCTCATTCCATACCGTTTTGGTTTGCTGCCAATAGTCTTCTGTAGTCTCTACCTCTTCCAGCTGTTGGAGCACTTGGAATTTGTTAGATATTGTGACCGCAAATTTGTCTCTTGTTTCGTGATTTCTTAGATGTCCTACATTAAATTGTTGTCTATAGTTTTGCATTGTTGCATATCTCTTGAGTTTTATTTTTACTTTGGCTATCAGAGGGTGGTGATCTGATGCCACATCTGCTCCTCTATATACCTTTACATCCTGCAATGATGATCTAAACTTCTTGTTTATGCATATATGATCAATCTGATTTTCCGTTCTATGGTCTGGTGATATCCATGTTGCCTTGTATATTCCCTTATGTGGAAACAGGCTTCCTCCTATAGCCAGTTGATTTGAAGCACAGACGTTTGAGAATAGTTCCCCATTTTCATTCATTATTCCCAGCCCATGTTTTCCCATGACTTCTTCAAAGCCGATGTTGACTATACCTATCTTTGCATTCATGTCACCCATCAAAATTGTGATGTCTCTTCTTTTTACCTTTTCCATAATTTCCTCTAGTCTAGTATAAAATGCTTCTTTCACAGACTCTTCTTTGCCATTAGTTGGTGCATAACATTGGATGAAATTTACATTTATTTTCTTTTTAGCTGTTTTAAAAGTAGCTGTTATTATTCTGGGTCCATCGGCTTCCCATTCAATGAGTGCTTTCTGTGCTTCTTTAGATAACATAAGAGCTACCCCTTTACTGTGGTGTGAACTTACGTCTTTATGTCCTAAGGACAGCACCAATTCACCTGTGATGAGTTTCTTCTTGTCTACTCCCTTCCACTTTGTTTAACACAGTCCCAGAACCTCGATTTTATATTTCCTCATTTCTGCTGCTACTTGTGCCACTTTCCCTTGTTCGTTTAATGTCCGAACATTCCAGGTGCCAAATCTGGAAGTTCTCCTAGAAGAAAGAAGGTTAGTCAGTAACACTGACTCCTTTCGGCTTTCTCTGTGTTGCATCATAGGCCTCCCTGCGAGAGGACCTTCCCCTGTCTTGGACGGCTGTGTTTTATTTTCCTTAATTGACTTGTCCATATTTGTTGAAGTTTTTTGTGGTTTAAATTTTTAACACGATTAAGTAACCAGCCCCATGCCCAACCCTCCTTAGTCGCTTCTATGACATGCTTGGCAGGGAACAGTGTTACTATTCTTTGCTCCCCTTTCGGGCCCCGGTAACACACGGGTGAGCGAGTGTACATCTCCCTATAACTCAAGCGTCGTACTGTTACAGAAACCGAATAAGGAAGTTCGGCTGTGTATTGACTATCGTCTACTCAATACCGTAACAAAGTTCCAGCCTAAACCACTCCAAAGCGCCGCAGAACTGTTTAATAAACTAAGCAAGGCCAAAATGTTCTCCAAGATTGACCTGAGTAAAGGTTATTACCAAATACCAGTCAAGGAGGAATTAAACCTCTGTTAGCTTTTAGCACCAGCGAAGGACATTATACTTTTAATGTTATGCCTTTTGGATTACATAATGCACCAGGAGTCTTCACTAGAATGATGAGAAAGCTTTTGGAACCTTTGCAAAGTCCAAACATTCACAATTTTATGGACGACATATTGATTGCAACGGATAACTACGAAGAACATATTGCTACGGTCACTATGCTCCTCGGGAGACTGAAGGAAGCCGGGTTAACCGCCCGACCTAGCAAATGTTTAATCGGTTTTGAAAAGCTTGACTTCCGAGGTCATACCATTTCTCACGGTTGTATGTGGCCAGCGGCGAAAAACATTGAGAAAATACGAGCAGCAGCAAGACCTGCCAATAAGAAGGACTGCCACTCATTTCTTTCACTCTGCGCATACTACTAGAAATTCATTAAAAACTTCAACGGACTTACCGCGCCATTGACAGACACCACGCAGAAAGGAAAACCGGATAAAATTGTCTTGACACCAGAGTGCGAAAACGCATACGTCACTCTTAAGGACCAGCTGACCTCATATCCTATTTTAAGGTTACCTGATCTCAAGAAACATTTCGTGTTACGAGTCATGCAAGTGGGAAGGGAATTGGATCGACACTGCTTCAGGCAGACGACCAACATCCTAACCTGTTGTTTCCAGTTGCTTATGGCAGCCGCAAAATGAATACGGCAGAAAGTAATTATTCCACCGCTGAAAGAGAATGTCTCGCACTTGTGACCGGAATCACGAGACAACATGAATATTTATATGGAGTTCCATTTGTGGTACAAACGGACCATGCTCCATTAGTGTTCCTAGCAGCCAATAAGGATTTTTAACGCAAAAAGTATGCGTTACGCGCTTCTCCTAGGAGTTTATTCGTTCAAAGTACAATACACATCAGGGAAAGAGAATGAAGGAGCAGATTTTATGAGTCGTCATTGGAGTAACGAAGAGAATAATGCAATTGAGGATAGCAATCACTATGTAGCTACGGGTGACAGTAGTTCTGTTTCCATAAATTATATATGAATGGGTTTCACATCTTCAAGCCCGGACGTTATGTGATGTATAATGGAAATAGAGCCTGCAGTAATCTAAGAGTCTTTTGCGACCTCGTAGCGTTCTATGATTGCTAGCAAAACCATGCAATTTTTCTGCCTGTCTTACTTACACAAGCTTATTTTCACCCACGCCTCTTGTCTTCGAACAATAGCAAACTAAGCGTTTACCAACTTTCGTGACCTGCCCGTCATAACAGGTAGCGAATTAGATTTGTTTACCTCGTATTATCACGCGAGCTTATCTGTCAGTCATACGATACCTGACAGACCGCACGTGAATAACACATAACATTTTGAAGTTTACGAAGTATTCCCCGAGTACGCTTTGAAGTAGACTCACGGGAAAAATCTTCGAGAGACTCGTTAGACGTAAGAATTCTTCTGATGTCAATTAGCAACGCCCGACAGAGCGACAGTAAAGCCTTTATCTTGGGAACTCAGTTTCTGATTCTCTCGATACACATGGTAACGTGAAAAGTAACATCATCTATAGATCAGAGAAACAATAATATATAAACTGTGTTTTCTCAAACCTGCTATCAGTTGTCACTCAGAATTTTGGATAGTCTAAGCACGTAGTTCTAAAACCATTGTAGAAAATGTGTTAATAGCATTCGTGGGGATTTTCATTCTGATTTTCTGACCTCATCAAGGGTGTCCAGCGGACTTTTCTTCATTTACTGTTGGTTAATGACGTCTTTTTCTTGGCTTGTGCGTCACAATTTTCATTTGTGAGCAAGTGTGCCAACGATACATGAGAAACATTTTAACTTGTAAAATTTAACTGGACTTACCATACCCAGATATATTTCCAATTTTACCAGCCCACTGGGTTATATAAAATAACACTAACACTCCCGACTCCCGACAATCGTATTCAAGCGGATTTATTCAGAAAGTTGCGCTGTTTTAGAGTCGGCACTCTCCCATAGAGTCAGCAGATGGGATTACCATCATCATCATTTGTAACATTTTTTGCAACCAGATGCTTCCCAATACTGGAAGTATTTCCTCTTTTTTTAACTGTGAACCTCAAGAGCACGGTTTGCTATTCGCGGTGACCTATTGTTCATCCAGGAATAACCCACACCAGATTCGGCGTCCACCTCATTAATCTTATTTGTTAGAGGATGGACTGGGGCCAATTTGGAAAAGAAACCTGACATTTTTATATTCAGGAACCATTGTGATTCCAGGGGATATCACCAAGAGTAGGTAAGCGTCATTGAGTGGTCACTGCATGACAGAGAGAGAGTGAATAATTTTCTCTGTTACAGGAACTTTAACAACATTGGATTTTGCTTAAACTTGTTTACTTTACTGGGTAGCATTTAGTAAGAATTTGTTTCTTTACTGTCTACTCTGTAACAAAGTGCTAACCTTTGACCTTGGGTTATTAACTTTTTGGGTTCTTTTTCTCAATAGGGGGAGGGCACCTTCATTCTGCTATTTCATATGTATGTAAATCTGATTTTTTTTATTTGATCTTTCTTTAGATATTTGATGTTGTCAAGTTTAATGATAATAAACCAGAACGAATGTATATGTCCTGCTCTCATTTGATCAAAACCATGATTAAGGAATGAAGTGGATCAGGGCTTTATTTATGACCTTCACCCTCATGTTTCAAAATATCATTTTAAAATGTGAACTACTGACCTCCTCCATGGCTCCTTCCGTTACTCTTAAGTAACCTTTCAAATCAGACTTGCAAGATGGTGTCCTCGATAATTTGTCTCGCCAGATGGGTTTATCTGTAATAATTATTACAAAAACTTATGGACGGAAGTGCTTATGCATTTATCACCCGTACTTGAATTACTGGATAATCGCTGGCATTCTCCCACTTATTGATAAGAACGTAATAGATGACAAGTTTAGTCTTATTACAGAAAACAGGCGCCACGATATATCCAACCAGATCTTCGTTACACGGACCAGGCACTAAAACACAGTACAGCAAGGCAAGAGAGAATAATTTAAATGCATAATCGAGTGCAGTGTTTCTTAACCAGGGGTACATGCACCACCCAGGGATGCGAGACCCACCAAATAGGGGTGCAAAAATAACGTTATGGGAGTGCGAGATATGGCAGATATTTTAAGGCGAATCTTTCTAAACAATAAAAAATACATAGATCCCAAATGTATTTGTACAAAATAGAACAGTGACAACATGAATTAGAGATAGCGAAACGTCGTCAAATTTTGTACACAACATTTTCTCAGAACAAACTATTATCCTTTTTCTTATTTCTAGAATATTTCTCGACCTAGAAGATAAAGGGGTGCGAGGTTTCTTAAGATATTATAAAAGGGGTGTGAGGTTTCTTAAGATATTATAAAAGGGGTGTGAGGTTTCTTAAGATATTATAAAGGGGTGAGAGGTTTCTTAAGATATTATAAAAGGGGTTTGAGGTTTCTTAAGATATTATAAAAGGGGTGTGAGGTTTCTTAAGATATTATAAAAGGGGTGTGAGGTTTCTTAAGATATTATAAAAGGGGTGTGAGGTTTCTTAAGATATTATAAACGGGATGTGAGGTTTCTTAAGATATTATAAAAGGGGTGTGAGGTTTCTTAAGATATTATAAAAGGGGTGTGAGGTTTCTTAAGATATTATAAAAGGGGTGTGAGGTTTCTTAAGATATTATAAAAGGGGTGTGAGGTTTCTTAAGATATTATAAAAGGGGTGTGAGGTTTCTTAAGATATTATAAACGGGATGTGAGGTTTCTTAAGATATTATAAAAGGGGTTTGAGGTTTCTTAAGATATTATAAAAGGGGTGTGAGGTTTCTTAAGATATTATAAACGGGATGTGAGGTTTCTTAAGATATTATAAAAGGGGTTTGAGGTTTCTTAAGATATTATAAAAGGGGTGTGAGGTTTCTTAAGATATTATAAAAGGGGTGTGAGGTTTCTTAAGATATTATAAAGGGGTGAGAGGTTTCTTAAGATATTATAAAAGGGGTTTGAGGTTTCTTAAGATATTATAAAAGGGGTGTGAGGTTTCTTAAGATATTATAAAAGGGGTGTGAGGTTTCTTAAGATATTATAAAAGGTGTGTGAGGTTTCTTAAGATATTATAAACGGGATGTGAGGTTTCTTAAGATATTATAAAAGGGGTGTGAGGTTTCTTAAGATATTATAAAAGGGGTGTGAGGTTTCTTAAGATATTATAAAAGGGGTGTGAGGTTTCTTGAGATATTATAAAAGGGGTGTGAGGTTTCTTAAGATATTATAAAAGGGGTGTGAGGTTTCTTAAGATATTATAAAGGGGTGAGAGGTTTCTTAAGATATTATAAAAGGGGTTTGAGGTTTCCTAAGATATTATAAAAGGGGTGTGAGGTTTCTTAAGATATTATAAAAGGGGTGTGAGGTTTCTTAAGATATTATAAAAGGGGTGTGAGGTTTCTTAAGATATTATAAACGGGATGTGAGGTTTCTTAAGATATTATAAAAGGGGTGTGAGGTTTCTTAAGATATTATAAAAGGGGTGTGAGGTTTCTTAAGATATTATAAAAGGGGTGTGAGGTTTCTTAAGATATTATAAAAGGGGTGTGAGGTTTCTTAAGATATTATAAAAGGAGTGTGAGGTTTCTTAAGATATTATAAACGGGATGTGAGGTTTCTTAAGATATTATAAAAGGGGTTTGAGGTTTCTTAAGATATTATAAAAGGGGTGTGAGGTTTCTTAAGATATTATAAACGGGATGTGAGGTTTCTTAAGATATTATAAAAGGGGTTTGAGGTTTCTTAAGATATTATAAAAGGGGTGTGAGGTTTCTTAAGATATTATAAAAGGGGTTTGAGGTTTCTTAAGATATTATAAAAGGGGTTTAAGGTTTCTGTGACGTACGTCTAAGTATGACAAATGAATTTCCCTGACTCGATGGATTATAACAGAATATTGGCCTCTCATAACTTTAGAACCCCTGATCATCTATTGTAACTTTAACCCGCATGCAGCATTTCCACGAGAATTTTACACGCTGGATCATTAATATGTAGCCTGCTATCTTCTGTGAACTTTTGAGATCGCATGGCCTTTGATGGGAGGTTAAATCACGCCCACGACCATCTCTGAGAACGATTTATAGCAATCTTTTCCTTAACGCCGGCCCAAAAGAGGACGTGGCCAGAGACTCACTCCTGTTTTTAGAGCAATTAACAACAGTTCATTTTCTTACCTGGCTGTCGCCCCGCCTGGTGGGAGTTGCCAAAGCTTCTCAGAACAGCGGTACCATCAAGGACAGGCTGATCTTCAGAATTCAACGTGGAGCGGTATACGATCTAAAGAAATCAGGGAACTCTCAGCTAACGTAGCTAGTTTCTCGAGAATTTTTCGCACCCTCATGCGAGCAGCCTGAGACGAAGAAGATCGGTAGACCGGGGAAAACGGAGGAAACACAGCGGTTAACACAACGGCGTTGTACCTCGGATTTGCTATACTTCAAGAAGGGTGTGAAAATCCAACACGTCCCATTTAAGTTACATTCGAGATAGTATAAATAAAGAACTCCGAAAACTGCATTTTATCGTTCGTTCTGACAGAATCCTAGTTTCACTAGCATATAGCCTAGTCGGATTCCTGCTAGATTTCATCTACCTTTGTTGACTATTGGAGTGTATTCTTTTCTGCACAGACGGTAATTTATACATTAGCTTCGAGTGATCAGTGGTCTAGTTATTTCAATTTATTTCAATGGATTGTGGTGTAAATTTAACCTTATTAAATAAACCCATTTTCAAAGTTCTAGTGCAAACTAAATGTTACTTCTAAAAGTATTTCCTAATACAATTGACGCGTAAATTAATTTTGCAGACGTTAAAGGGAATTATAACGAGTAAATACAGTTTAGTTCTGTATAGATAGATGTGCTTTTAATTATTTTTAACTCACGGGGAGTTTTCCTGATTTGTTAAATTGACGACGCTAATAAAGTAAATAGGCTAACTGTAATTTATCGCGTGTCAGATTATATGATTTGTAATGCATTTCATGTTTTGATTATCTTTCATTCAGAACGATCATTCAACCTGCATCCCAGCAATAATTAATTATATACAGAGTTCTGCCAACTCAATTCGATAACTCCAGTAACATATGAACTTTATTAAAGCTAAACTTGTGGCGACCTGTAATGAGCCCCGCTCCTCTGAATTTAACTGAGAATAAAGCCACCCAAGAAACACTTTTAAAATACTAGTTCATATAGTCCTTAAAGTAAACTGGAAGCAGAACACATTTTATTCACTGCCCTATTTGTGAGGAAGAACATAGATCTATCAGAACACTGTCTGTCAAGTATATTCAGTGGATTTTACCCACCCCCGAAGAAGAACTTACCTCAGTGTTTTTAACTTGTGACAGTACGGAAAAAGAAAGTTATCTCCACCAGCTGTGCTCATTTTAGGAACCACACCATACCTCACGCCTAGCCAAGTGCCTGTGCCATTCATTAGGAACTTTATCTAAACCAACAGTAGCCTTTACGCTTCACCGTCTGGCGATTTTTTGAGACTATTTGTTACCTCGTTAAATCTGGGGCCTGACACGGAAGAAATAAGAAGACCAGTCCATTATTCCACGGTATTAGCTGCTGTGGTAAATAATTCCTAGAGTGCCAGAATTCACCATTTGGGTAAGTCTGCGTGTGTGTCTGTGGGATGGCCAACCCTAGTGTGTTTTTTTGAATGAAAGGAGATTTAATCTTTTCTTTACCCTTTTAATTAGTTCGACCTAGTATTAAGGTGCATTATATTCCTTGTACGGGACTTCTCCTAGCGGGATTGTGTAACTGTGTTCATTCCCCCCTCCCGTAAAATTTGTTGATTAAAGGGAGACATTTGAGAACCCTAGCTTTTCCTCTACCCCCTCTTTACTGCAACCCCTTGCCTCAGAGTAATAAATTTACCAGTTGGTTAAATTGCCTATCTCTGATCACCCCCCCCCCCCCCCCCCTTTCTTGTCTTTTGGACCGGGTCTTGTCTGTTAGTAAATACAAACGGGAAACGGTGGATGGGATATTTCTCCTCAAACCCCCCTCTTCCCTTGTCATATTTGTATTCCGTAACCTTTGATTTTTGACTGTAAATGTATAATTATTTGTGACTGATTTATGATAACACATCCAGGAAAAAACGGATAGACTTAATAAAATTTAGCCAGCAGGTGGGCTTGAACATCAATTTAAAGAAGTCTGAGGTCATGACGCTCAATGTGAGCAACCCTGAGCCCATATCAGTAAGGAATCAGCAACTGGTACAGACAGATACCTTCACATACCTAGGAAGCATAGTAACACCAGACGGTGGGGCAGGCAAAGACATCAACATCAGAATGAATAAGGCAAGAACAGCCTTCTTTAGCCTAAATAACATCTGGAAGTCCTCCCAATACAGCACAAGCACAAAATTAAGATTATACCAGAGTTGCGTGCTTTCTGTGCTTCTCTATGGCGTGGAATGCTGGAGAGTCACAGAGAAGGAAATGTCAAAATTGTCCTCTTTTCACACAACATGCCTAAGAAAAATTCACCGAATCTTTTGGCCGAATACCATCACCAACCAAGATCTGCTTACTCGTAGCAAGCAAGAGGACATGCATACCATCATAGCTGGCAGACGCTGGAGCTGGGTTGGTCATGTCCTCAGAAGAGACCCCGATGCCATCACAAGAACAGCTATGCTTTGGACCCCTGAAGGAAAGCGAAAGAGAGGCCGACCAAAAACAACTTGGCGGAGGACTGTGGAGGCTGAGATGCAAAGAATGAACCAGAGTTGGGGCACTGTACGAAGGATGGCCACCGACCGTGCAAAGTGGGATCAATTTGTTGTTGCCCTACAAGACGCCACTAGGCGTGATGGCCACTGACTGCTTTGACGGTCGGTGGTTAAGGATCGAAGAAGAAGAAGAAGAAGAAGATTTATGATAATAAAGGTATTAAACTTTATTTGTATTGGTTGTCGGCTGGCCCAAAACTCCAAACATTTCCCATCTGTGTAGGATGTATTCATGTACGTTGTGCGACAGAATCACCAAATCGGTGAGTGCGCCTGAGCGACTGGAACTGACAAACAATTGTTTGTTCAGAAGAGAGATAGGAGTAGTCTGTGAGAAACAGATATTGTCGTAATAAGAGACTGTCCTTGCTCTTCCCAGTGCTTGTGAATCTACTACCTCATTCTCCTAAATCCTTATTCTCACAGAGCCTTCAATATCACTCTACACTCTAAAGGGACCAATATCCATCAGAACCCTCTCAGATAAAAATTACGACAGTTTCTTAAGATATTATAAAGGGGTGTGAGGTTTCTTAAGATATTATAAAGGGGTGTGAGGTTTCTTAAGATATTATAAAAGCGGTGTGAGGTTTCTTAAGATATTATAAAGGGGTATGAGGTTTCTTAAGATATTATAAAAGGGGTGTGAGGTTTCTTAAGATATTATAAAAGGGGTTTAAGGTTTCTTAAGATATTATAAAAGGGGTGTGAGGTTTCTTAAGATATTATAAAGGGGTGTGAGGTTTCTTAAGATATTATAAAATAGGTTTCTTAAGATATAAAAGGGGTGTGAGGTTTTTCTTAAGATAGGTTTCTTTATAAAAGGGGGAGGTTTCTTAAGATATTATAAAAGGGGTGTGAGGTTTCTTAAGATATTATAAAATAAAAAGGGGTGTGAGGTTGTGAGGTTTCTTAAGATATTATAAAGGGGTTTTGAGGTTTCTTAAGTAAAAGGGGTGTGAGGTTTCTTATAAAAGGGATAGGTTTTCTTAAGATATTATAAAAGGGGTGTGAGGTTTCTTAAGATATTATAAAAGGGGTGTGAGGTTTCTTAAGATATTATAAAAGGGGTGTGAGGTTTCTTAAGATATTATAAAGGGGTGTGAGGTTTCTTAAGATATTATAAAAGGGGTGTGAGGTTTCTTAAGATATTATAAAAGGGGTGTGAGGTTTCTTAAGATATTATAAAAGGGGTGTGAGGTTTCTTAAGATATTATAAAGGGGTGTGAGGTTTCTTAAGATATTATAAAAGGGGTGTGAGGTTTCTTAAGATATTATAAAAGGGGTGTGAGGTTTCTTAAGATATTATAAAAGGGGTGTGAGGTTTCTTAAGATATTATAAAAGGGGTGTGAGGTTTCTTAAGATATTATAAAAGGGGTGTGAGGTTTCTTAAGATATTATAAAAGGGGTGTGAGGTTTCTTAAGATATTATAAAGGGGTGAGAGGTTTCTTAAGATATTATAAAGGGGTGAGAGGTTTCTTAAGATATTATAAAAGGGGTGTGAGGTTTCTTAAGATATTATAAAAGGGGTGTGAGGTTTCTTAAGATATTATAAAAGGGGTGTGAGGTTTCTTAAGATATTATAAAAGGGGTGTGAGGTTTCTTAAGATATTATAATATATTATAAAAGGGGTGTGAGGTTTCTTAAGATATTATAAAAAGGGGTGTGGTTTCTTAAGATATTATAAAGGGGTATGAGGTTTCTTAAGATATTATAAAAGGGGTGTGAGGTTTCTTAAGATATTATAAAGGGGTGTGAGGTTTCTTTAGAAAATGAAAAGGGGGGAGAGGGTTTTTAAGATATTATAAAAGGGGTGTGAGGTTTCTTAAGATATTGTAAAGGGGTGTGAGGTTTCTTAAGATATTGTAAAGGGGTGAGAGGTTTCTTAAGATATTATAAAAGGGGTGTGAGATTTCTTAAGATATTATAGATGGGATGTGAGGTTTCTTAAGATATTATAAATGGGGTGTGAGGTTTCTTAAGATATTATAAAAGGGGTGTGAGGTTTCTAGGTTTCTTAAGATATTATAAAAGGGGTGTGAGGTTTCTTAAGATATTATAAACGGGGTGTGAGGTTTCTTAAGATATTATAAAAGGGGTGTGAGGTTTCTTAAGATATTATAAAAGGGGTGTGAGGTTTCTTAAGATATTATAAAAGGGGTTTGAGGTTTCTTAAGATATTATAAAAGGGGTGTGAGGTTTCTTAAGATATTATAAAAGGGGTGTGAGGTTTCTTAAGATATTATAAAAGGGGTTTAAGGTTTCCTAAGATATTATAAAAGGGGTTTAAGGTTTCTTAAGATATTATAAACGGGATGTGAGGTTTCTTAAGATATTATAAAAGGGGTGTGAGGTTTCTTAAGATATTATAAAAGGGGTGTGAGGTTTCTTAAGATATTATAAAAGGGGTGTGAGGTTTCTTAAGATATTATAAAAGGGGTGTGAGGTTTCTTAAGATATTATGAAATTGATCTTAAGATATTATAAGGGGTTGAGGTTTCTTAAGATATTATAAAAGGGGTGTGAGGTTTCTTAAGATATTAGGGGTGTGAAAAGGGGTGTGAGGTTTCTTAAGATATTATAATAAGGGGTTTGAGGTTTCTTAAGATATTATAAAAGGGGATATTATAAAGGGGTGTGAGGTTTCTTAAGATATTATAAAAGGGGTGTGAGGTTTCTTAAGAGGTTTCTTAAGATATTATAAAAGGGGTGTGAGGTTTCTTAAGATAGGTTTCTTAAGATATTATAAAAGGGGTGTGAGGTTTCTTAAGATATTGAGGTTTCTTAAGATATTATAAAAGGGGTGTGAGGTTTCTTAAGATATTATAAAAGGGGTGTGAGGTTTCTTAAGATATTATAAAAGGGATGTGAGGTTTCTTAAGATATTATAAAAGGGATGTGAGGTTTCTTAAGATATTATAAAAGGGGTGTGAGGTTTCTTAAGATATTATAAAAGGGGTGTGAGGTTTCTTAAGATATTATAAAAGGGGTGTGAGGTTTCTTAAGATATTATAAAAGGGGTGTGAGGTTTCTTAAGATATTATAAAAGGGGTGTTTTAAGAGGTTTCTTAAGATATTATAAAAGGGGTGTGAGAGGTTTCTTAAGATATTATAAAAGGGATATTATAAAAGGGGTGGGAGGTTTCTTAAGATATTATAAAAGGGGTGTGAGGTTTCTTAAGATATTATAAAAGGGGTGTGAGGTTTCTTAAGATATTATAAAAGGGGTGTGAGGTTTCTTAAGATATTATAAAAGGGGTGTGAGGTTTCTTAAGATATTATAAAAGGGGTTTGAGGTTTCTTAAAATATTATAAACGGGGTTTAAGGTTTCTTAAGATATTATAAAGGGGTTTCATTTCTTGTGAGGTTTCTTAAGATATTATGATTGGGATGAGAGGTTGCTTTAGAGATTATAAAAGGGTTGTGGGGTTTCTTAAGATATTTTAACAGGGGTGTGAGGTTTCTTAACATATTATAAAAGGGGTGTGAGGTTTCTTAAGATATTATAAAAGGGGTGTGAGGTTTCTTAAGATATTATAAAAGGGGTGTGAGGTTTCTTAAGATATTATAAAAGGGGTGTGAGGTTTCTTAAGATATTATAAAAGGGGTGTGAGGTTTCTTAAGATATTATAAAAGGGGTGTGAGGTTTCTTAAGATATTATAAAAGGGGTGTGAGGTTTCTTAAGATATTATAAAGGGGTGAGAGGTTTCTTAAGATATTATAAAAGGGGTGTGAGGTTTCTTAAGGGGAGGTTTCTTATAAACGGGGAGGTTTCTTGTAAAAGGGGTGTGAGGTTTTTTAAGATATTATAAAAGGGGTGTGTGGTTTCTTAAGAAGGGGTGTGAGGTTTCTTAATTATTATAAAAGGGGTGTGAGGTTTCTTAAGATATTAGGTTTCTTAAAAGGGGGTTTGAGGTTTCTTAAGATATTATAAAAGGGGTGTGAGGTTTCTTAAGATATTATAAAAGGGGTTTGAGGTTTCTTAAGATATTATAAAGGGGTGAGAGGTTTCTTAAGATATTATAAAGGGGTGAGAGGTTTCTTAAGATATTATGAAGGGGTGAGAGGTTTCTTAAGATATTATAAAGGGGTGAGAGGTTTCTTAAGATATTATAAAGGGGTGAGAGGTTTCTTAAGATATTATAAAAGGGGTGCAAGGTTCCTTAAGATATTATAAAGGGGTGCAAGGTTTCTTAAGATATTATAAAGTGGTGCGAGGTTTCTTAAGATATTTGCAACGAGAGGTTTTTTTTTAAGTTAAAGTTTATTTGTAAGTATTTTATATTTGATAGTAGATGAATATCCAGGTGTATCAGATGATACCAGGATAGTATGCCAGTCAAGAGTTCTGGTCTTAAAAGTAATACCCCAATCTTAGAAATAAGCACTGGTGTATGGATATCATAGAAAAAGTCAGACTGTGAAAATCCTGGCCCAGATGGTAAGAATTAGTACCAGGATTTAAGGTGTCTCCTCCCTGTGACTTTTCTATGATTAATTAATTTCTAGGGGATAACTAAAATGAACATTTACTTTAAACACAATTGTAAAAAGTGAATAAGTCCTCAGGTACAATTATAATCTTTTAATATTTACATTAATCGTCTTTTTCTGCTATTTGGAAATGAGCATTAAAATATACACAAAATATTCACACCATTAATGTTATTTATTAACTAATGTGTTGGTAGAAATGTCTTTTCTTCTGGAAAATTTATTTACTTGAAACAGTCCTTTAGAAATTTTAATAAGTATTATTGTCCTTTACACTTCTGGATCTTGAACAAAATCCTCTTGCATAGTAAAGTTAATGAATACTGGAATCACTATTACTATATCACTGTTCTCTTAGTCCTGTGACTTTACAAATTACTGTCATCATTTGACTGAATTCTGTTGTAGAAGTTTGTTTCATATCACAAACAATGGCTGTTGGTTCATATATGGATTCTGTCAGTGCCTTAATTGACACTTATCTTTGACTCTTGATATTGGTGACACTGAACAGTCACTGTATTTATCAGTATTGGCAGACCCAGCAATAGGGGTACCAATGACCAGCTGTAGTTCACTCTTTGGGGTCCTGCACTTTTGTGGGATTGCCTCTGAAGAACAGCACAGGCTTCTGATACTTGACAGTCTAGTTTGAGTTATTACATGGAACCTGAAACATCATATCAACCTTGGCTAGTATCTGGCTAGACTTGTGACTGACTAGCACAGATGTCAGACCAGTCAGTCATCAGATGTCAAATTATACAGTCATAGTAAGTAATGACATCATTTCAGTGATACAAAATTAGTATTAACATTTCAATTATTTATAAGTAGTAACCATCATCTGGTTTGATCCTCTCCTGTACATTTTTTAATATTTTATAGTTTGATCCTTTCCAAAATATCTATATACGCTCATATATATATATATATATATATATATATATATATATATATATATATATATATATATATATATATATATATATATATATATATATATATATATATATATATATACTACTGCTGAAGGAGCCGCACTAGCGTAGTGGTTACAACACCGCTCTGGCGACCGGGTGATTCAGGATCAAACCCGGGCGACGGCATTTGAGGATTTTTCGTCGACCGGGAATTGGACTGGATTAACTCGAGACCTGGCGAGAACATTTGAAGGAGTGTCATCACCAGGGATTGGCGGCTCCTGAGCCGACCCAGCTGCAATGGGTACCTCCGAAATCGGAGAGTATTTGCCTGAATGGCGAGGGACACCTGTCTCTGTACAAGAAAAAAGGGATACTCGCGTAAAATCAATGTCAGGTTAGACATTAGTAATAACCTGAGATTTCGCCTCGAGTATTAGCGGGCGTACGAAAAAAAAAAAAAAAAGCTACTGTTTCTATAACCCATATATCAGTCGTCACTCAGAATTTGAGAAGAATCTAAAGTGCAGTCTTAAACCATTTCTTTTGGATTACTGGTTAAAAAGTGAGTCGTGGAGATTTTTATTCTGGAATTTCTGACCTGATCCAAGTGGACGAACCAGCGGTCTTTTCATTTCCTTTTCCATTTCCATGGTTAAGCGTATACAAGCCAAGATACTGGACTTACCAAATTCAGGATACTATTTTATCAGCCAACAGTGGCGTATACCTGAAACATTATTATTTTCTTTCCCAACTCATGACAGTGTAATTCAAGTAGAGTACTAAAATATTTGCTGTGTAAGGACAGGCACTCTGACAAAGAGTCGGCCGATATAAAATCCATCATCATCATTTGCAACAACCGGATATTTTCCAGATTGTCTAGAAGTGTTCCCCTCTCTTAAAACGGTAAACACCAAGCACCCTCACATATTCAATATTTGTAGTAAACCATATATATATATATATATATATATATATATATATATATATATATATATATACAAATATATATATATATATATATATATATATATATATATATATATATATATATACAAATAAACGTTCCAGCCGAGTGGGAAACAGGACTGTTTTCCCCACCCACCCTCAACACTGCAAGAGTTGTCACAACGAAATTATTCAGTTGTAGTTCCTGTATCTAGAATCATATTCCCCTGTGCACCCATCGGAGGAACAGTGCTATATAGTTTGTTTAGAACAGTGAAGACACCCCTTTATGACTCATATCGTCACCAGGATTTATCGTGGAAGTAAACTTATTCGGCGTTCTCTTCATTAGTTTTTTTCTTTTTGTGATGAACTGGCACCAATGTGTATCCTCGGCAGCTGGGATGATACATTAGTCAACAGAACCAGTAGGGATTATGTTCATGGAATAAATGTACCAAAGGATAACACAGACCCAAGGGAAGAAATACAAAATAGGTAAGAGTGTGAGAGGTGGCCACATGAATGAGAGTGTGTGTGTTGATTTTATTGTTGCTGGAAATTATCTATTAATCTTTAGTTGTTTGATTTGAATCTGTTTCGCTAAGTGATCAGAGCTAGTATCACTTTGTATCTCCCATTTACCTGTGTGCTACATTTGCTGTCACTATGCTAATGTCTATTGCTGAATCAGGCTGGTTTGCACAAGGGTTGCTTTTAATTGCTGACCCATCATTTAGTATTATTATTTCATTCTCTTCAGTAAAGTCTAGCAGTAATTTTCCTGATTTATCTATTTTTTTTTCTCCCCCATGCTTTGTGATGGGCATTAAAGTCTCACACTATTACTGATTTGTGATGGGTATTAAAGTCTCGCACTATTACTGATTTGTGATAGGCATTAAAGTCTAGCACTATTACTGATTTGTGATGCATTTTTGCTCTAATCGCTTTTACCGGTATATCATTTTCTTGTACATTTCCAATGGGATAGCATAAGTTTTATTATTTTTAGTACTTCCTTGCCACTATGTGAAGTAATACTTATTCAGTCATGATTCGTATAGCTGTGATTTATCATTAGTTGCCTGTACTAGAAAGTATCTGTACTGTAAGCAGTTTTCTATGTATTTGCACATATTTCCTGTTATGTTAATGTTATATAACATGCCTTCTCTCCAGCATTCATTGTCTGCCCTTGTTACATCTAAGAATACGGCTACTTTTTTGGAATGACTTTCAATCTTCATATTACCCCACGTGATAGGGTGATAAGTTGGTCCATGTTATAGTGTGATATGTTGGTCCATGTTATAGTGTGATAAGTTCATCCATGTTCTAGTTTGATAAGTTGGTCTATGTTATAGTGTGATAAGTTGGTCTATGTTACAGTGTGATAAGTTGGTCCATGTTATAGTATGATAAGTTGGTCCATGTTATAGTGTGATAAGTTGGTCCATGTTATAGTGTGATAAGTTCATCCATGTTCTAGTGTGATAAGTTGGTCTATGTTATAGTGTGATAAGTTGGTCCATGTTATAGTGTGATAAGTTGGTTCATGTTATAGTGTGATAAGTTCGTCCATGTTATAGTGTGATAAGTTGGCCCATGTTATAGTATAAGTTGGTCCATATTATAGTGTGATAAGTTGGTCCATGTTATACTGTAGTGTGCTAAGTTGGTCCGTTATAATGTGAAAAGTTGGCCCATGTTATAGTATGATAAGTTGGTCCATAGTGGCAGCTTCGTTATTTGGTCAGAAAAAGATGAGCAATACTGTATATGTGTAATTTATTATCACAAATTTGTTTCCTTTTACAATTGGGCTTATAATAAATAAAGAAATAATGGAAATGCAGCGCAGAACAGACACAACACCAATTAGTGATGACAATTTTAATTTTGTAGAAGGTTAAAGTACAAACAACTGCTAATATAATATAAGAAAAGTATAGATGACCAAAGAAGTGAAACTGATCTATATTTTCAGCTATATAGACAACACTAAAACAATTGATAAAGTTTATCATAGGAAAATTATCAAAATGTTAAAAAGCATAAACATCTGTGGTAAAAAAAAACAAAAAAACATTAAATCCGTGGAGGACATGCCAGACATATCTGTTCTTGGACATAATATAAATAACTTGAGGTTCCCTGATGAGACAGTCAAGATGGGAAATAGTGAACATGCGTTATAGGAAATGATTGATATAGACAGGATAGAAAGTGAAAATAAAGGCCTTTTTTGAATAGCAAAAAGAACATAAGCTACAATCAACTCGGAGTAACTGACTAATCCAGAATGCTTTTTCACAGTAAATGGACAAGTTTTAAAAATGGCCAGTACATTCGAATACCTGGGTACATCAATAAAATTTGATGGAAGATGTATATTACAAGTAATTTGTAGAAAAGGCAAAGTAAAATCAACATTCTATTCTAAATAAAACCATGTTTTGTATCAACTCATTTTAATACACATTGTTTATTTACTTCAGAAGATGATAAAATAACTACATAAGCAAGAAGTGAAACATTGTGATGTGGAGCAATGTTATGAAACTTCTATTTACAACATAAGCAAGAAGTGAAACATTGTGATGTGGAGCAACGTTATGAAACTTCTATTTACAACATAAGCAAGAAGTGAAACATTGTGATGTGGAGCAACGTTATGAAACTTCTATTTACAACATAAACAAGAAGTGAAACATTGTGATGTGGAGCAATGTTATGAAACTTCTATTTACAACATAAGCAAGAAGTGAAACATTGTGATGTGGAGCAATGTTATGAAACTTCTATTTACAACATAAGCAAGAAGTGAAACATTGTGATGTGGAGCAATGTTATGAAACTTCTATTTACAACATAAGCAAGAAGTGAAACATTGTGATGTGGAGCAACGTTATGAAACTTCTATTTACAACATAAGCAAGAAGTGAAACATTGTGATGTGGAGCAACGTTATGAAACTTCTATTTACAACATAAACAAGAAGTGAAACATTGTGATGTGGAGCAACGTTATGAAACTTCTATTTACAACATAAACAAGAAGTGAAACATTGTGATGTGGAGAAATGTTATGAAACTTCTATTTACAACATAAGCAAGAAGTGAAACATTGTGATGTGGAGCAATGTTATGAAACTTCTATTTACAACATAAGCAAGAAGTGAAACATTGTGATGTTGAGCAATGTTATGAAACTTCTATTTACACCATAAGCAAGAAGTGAAACATTGTGATGTTGAGCAATGTTATGAAACTTCTATTTACACCATAAGCAAGAAGTGAAACATTGTGATGTTGAGCAATGTTATGAAACTTCTATTTACAACATAAGCAAGAAGTGAAACATTGTGATGTGGAGCCATGTTATGAAACTTCTATTTACAACAAAAAGTGATGACACAAGAAGGATAACAAACAAATGAAGTGACATGTCATGTACATCCACATTGTTTATCAAAGATTATCATTGATTATCACAGAGAATGGAAGGGCTGTATGGCAACTGTGCTGGTAGTTTTATGGAATGGATAAGTCAATAAATAAAGGTCATTAACAGGTACTCGTTGGACATAAAGGATGACACTAGACAACAGAAAATAAAATATAAGTGATAGGCTTACTGAGAATGGAACCTAGGACCAACCAAACGGCGCCATCGCCTTGTTGTAAGAGTACATCGTGAATGGACACTCAGCCGGTGCAAAATTGGCAGCAACTTCCACAGGAAACACTTCCCTGACTCCCTCTACACACCACTGAACACCCAGTGTCCTTCCCACCAGGTACCTCTGTGATATTTTCTATGAAAATACTTGCTTTCATCAATTTCTACTATAATACGTCCTCCATTAGCTTTAAAGCCCCCAATCTGTCGTGGTCGTCGCGACAACCACTTTTTTATTACACGCTTTTATTTAACTTCACTTGTATGTCCCTTTCATGTCTTGCAATCAATTTTTCAATCACTTCCAGATGAGCAATAGCTCTGAAACTTGGAATAGTTGTTTATTTCCGATGACAATACAATAATCATCAATTATTTAATAATTTAACATTGTAATTATGACATTATGAGTAATTAGTTTTTAGTAAAGAAATGTAAACAAATCAGGGGCCATTATCAAGTTAATTAAAAATTCAAGAGTACATGGTGTGCTTTATTTCTTTCTATGTGTAAAACAGGGCAGTACTCAAACAAGTGTCTAGCTAAATCAATGGAAACAATCCAAATTATAAAATTATGAATCAAGGGGAAGTTGAGTTCGATGTCTATGATGGCCATCAAAATGAAGAAATTGATTGCATCAAATTATCAGGCACAAAGCCATGTAATATAGATGCTCTGAAAGAAATGGATCGCTTAAGAACTTTTAGACAAGATTTACAAGAAGTAAAAATATTGTTTATGTTTTAGTATGTTATAATTTTCCTAACACTAAAAAGAAGAAAATTTTAAAAATATTTTAAACACAAGCTTTTAATGCACTAAAAACCAAAAAAATAATTTTTCAAGGAGCTTGCAGTAAAAAAATGTAACATCAAATTGACAAAAAGCACGTGGGCACTGATTCTGCATGAAATTAACTTCTGCTTTATACTTCATTAGACACTTATGGATAAAATATATCTGAAGCGCCCCACGCGTTTTGCCAATTTGATGTTACATTTTTTACTGCAAGCTATAAACTTCTTGAAAAATTATTTTTGGGTTTTTAGTGCATTAAAAGCATGTGTTTAAAATATTTTTTATTACACTCCTCACTCATAAAGTGGCACCAGTCAACTACAGTGTTTCCAGTCACGTAAACCTCGTGACCAATGGTGGCCTATGGAGTATCAGTGCATAAAAAATAAATAATTAAAATAATCTGTAAAAGTGTCACGTGACTTCTTTCAAAAAATGTATCTTTTCTGACACTAAATGTGGCCATACAATTGATGCACTTCCATTGTCGCCCATCGGTGCTCGGGAAAGATTGTGCAGCTGTGCGGTTTGCAAACATCTGTTGCACGTCGTGGAATTTTTTAAAATAAACCTCTTCGGGCCAGCCACTCCAAGCACCAGAAGGGTTGCCTCACTTCATCATTCAAACTGAATGAGTCCCACATCTCCGCATGCCTGGCGGAAACAGTCAAAATGCTGTTCACATCAACTATGGTAGTTAGTGCAGCCACTGCGAAGCGTGAACTGAGATTTAAGATGATAGGAAACTCTATACAGAGCAATACAACAGGAGGCATTCTGATCATCAAAAGGAGTTTCCCCATCGAACAAGTCTTTCGGCCCTATACTCTTTTACACTCTAAAGGGGGGTGGGGGGAGGGGGGGGCGGGCCCACTTGGGTCATGACTTCCAAGTGTCTCAGCCTCCTGTTAACTTGTATCGAAAATGAACCCATTTCACCTTGGTTGCAACTTTAAAATCCACAACTCCGCCAGCCGTGGAGGCAATTGTGAAAGTAACCAAAGAGAAGACAAATTATTCCGTTCATTCTGCTGCACACCACGACCAAGGACAGACACTGACACACCTGCATGAAGTCGATGAGGCCAGCAACTGTAACCCTTGCCCAACACCTCTTATAATAAGCCGCGTGTTGCCCGTCAGTCACAGCCCTTTCACCAGTACACCAAAAAACTCAACGTATTGTGGATGTAGAAAACTTCTTGATGTTTCCTGTACCACAGAGTTTACTGTCCCGAGTTCCATAGCCCATTGCGGTTGTTCCACAGCCAGCATGATGCCTTTTCCGCAGTTTCACTAAGCCTCTTCAGTGCCCTTGTTCTTGACTGTCAGCCCCAACTGTATCAATAAATCATACACTGATGCAGCCACAAGCCCTCTTGCGCCCACCTCAACAGTTATGACCCTTGCAGTGAACCCATCGTGTGTCAGATCCGCAGCCAGATCACTATACTTGGCCGCTTTGAACAAATGTTGCTCTTCCAATCTGGATTCAAATGGCACGGTCAGTTCAATCAATATAACCTGGTGCGATGATGAAGAATGCAGCACTATATCCGGCCGTCTTCCAAATTTCCTGATACTCTCTGGATATGCCCCTCGTCCAGGTAGATCTACTGCCATCTCCCAGTCATTTGCACAGTTGTCGTGAAATATTCTAATCCACATATATAAATTATCAGGTAAATATAAAGCCTAATAAATACATATAATAAAGAAAAGAGAAATGGTAAAAGAACAGTGCTGTCACAAAGAATGTACTCGAAATCCCCCTTTGTTTTATGCTTCGTCTGCAAATTGTAGCGTTTCCACAACACATTAAAACGGGTATTGCATTTCTAAGAAAAACATTGAGAGGCACACTGCGTAATGACCTAAATTAATCCTAACATTAATTATACTACGTTACCAAAACGAACGAACAGATGGACTAAAGGATAGAGAGAAGGGAGAGGCAGAAAGCCGAACACGTGCAACACTAAACACGCGTCGCGCGATACACAATTGCTGCCATCACGCGTGTAAGGCCACATGCACTAACTTTATTTCAAATCGACAGTGATAAAAGTCACTACCCTTCCCAGAGTTAGGTTTTAAAAAACCTGGAAAACGCTTATTAGAAAAGATGACATTAGATGGGTTTACGTTTGAAAACATTACAGTACCCAGACAGCACATCTTCGAAACAGGAGGTAGAAGAAATTGCATATTTTGAACGCAGCCACGTAGCTCTTTTAAATTTGTATATTTGGGTTCCTTAGGGTTTGCTGACAAAGAATATGTAAAACGTTACGCAAATAGTCTAGGAATTACCAAATTATAACCAAAATAAAATAGTGGGGATGCCTGACAGCATGAAATCATTTCTGCTCATAAAATTTTTTTTAACGTGTTTGAAAAAAACCTTACGTACGGAAATAGCCTACCATGTTAACTCCAAATTGATTGGAGTGCAACAAATATAAGACTAAACACGATTGGTCGGACTATAAATACTATCTTTCGTTGTCAGGGGAAACGGGAGTAGGAGTATTTTTTGAAAAGATGTGTGGACAGGGTTTCATTGGTTAGAGCTGCGAATATACACAATTCAGAGCGTTAGTTCGAGACCACTAGTTCAAATAAGCTTGATGAAGCAACAGTGCGTTGAAGCCAGCTCATATTTTTGCTAAATAAAAGCCTGGAACATAAGCAGATGGGAATTTGTGCCAGTATTTGTGCCAGAATTCATTGCTAGTCAACGTATCTGTGTATTTCCATGAATTGTGGTAGGTTTGAAATATTCAATATCTTTTAATGAAAATTGAATGTAAAATTGTTAATTTATGCCTGTATATATGTGTAGTTCAGTAGCGAACATGAGGAAAAGCCTATAATGCTCCAGCCTGAACAGAAGGTGTCGGAGGAAAGTAAAACTGCATGGAATGGCCAAACAGTACACTGACACCTAGATTATTGATTAGACAGAAATAATGCTGGAATTGCAGAGGCGTAGTAACCATTAGGGAGGGAAATACTGGTATAAAGTATTTCAGATGAAGCTGACAGTTGGCCTAACGCTCTGAACTCAATGTTTGTGATGTATTGTGCTCAGTGTAAAAAGAGAGTATAAATTAGTTATGACGTAGAAGGTACATCCTTCTTGTTTTCAGGGACCGTGGTCTTACAGTTATTGAGCAGCACCTGGTCAGAGCTTTGCTGAATCCAGAGTCGGACAGCATACTCCTTGGTCCATTTAGCTATCAGTGAGGTGTCTCCAGAGCACAGGGGAGAAATCGAGCAGAGGAGTCTTTTCCTGCCGCCATCACGCAAGATAAGCTGATGTGGCCAGCTGAGCTCAACATTATGTACCCCCATCTTAAAATGACATTGTAAAAATAACATTAAGAGGGGAATTAAATTGTTTTAATATCAGGAACTGAGAACATCTCCAATACTAGTTCCAATAAAGACAAACTATTGAAGTCATGATGACAAATACCAACAGAGCTTGAACAAAACAAAACCAGTATTACCTCATATTACTACTACACAACTGACACACATAGGATACTTTTAATAATATATGTCACTACAATATTCATATTGATAAATTCTGTACTTATAACTTGTAATTAAAATTGATTGTGATTCCTGGTTCCCTTTGTATTTGAATCAGGACACATATTCATTCATGACAGCAATGAATACATATTGTTATTTGAAAAGTTATCAGTTACTCCTTTAAGATATCCTTGTAGAGTGTTTTATGTATGTGAGTGTCACAGTGTTGTCAAGTGTAGTGGAATAAATTAAATTGTTTATCTGTCTGTTGTTGTTTTGACTTACACTTCATCATACACATACCCTAGACATATAACGTAGTCATCACACTATTCCAGAATAATTCTGACTGAGGTATACATATGTGGCAGCAAGTAAGGTTATATATAATACACTACTCTTATTAGATATATATATATATACCTTCACAGCTGATCTCAGTCAGTACACTAAGTCCCCTATAAATATTTATAACATCCCACTCTACCACATATATTGGGGTCTCGCTCTTGGGATTTTGAATCTTTCCCTATTACAAATATTGGGGGTAATTCACTTCAGGGAATATAAGAATTAAAAGGTATCCTTGGGTGGAATTAAATAAGGTTGAGCTCACGGTGCCTGTGTTGTCCATTAGATATATATTTAGAGATTGAATTGTTGGTTAGACATTGTATAAATTTACCTGATAGACAATGGCGGACCTGGCCAAATTTCGATCTGCTGCTGTTCAGACTGCAAAAGAGTTAGGATTAGATGGGCAAGTTATGGTTGCCTATGTCACTACGGAATGTGACAAATTTATTGAACGCGAAGAAAGAAGGTTTGAAGCCGAAAGAAAGTTAGAGGCTGAAAGGGAAATTAAGAAGCTACAATTTGAGGCTGAGGCTGAGACTAAGAGGTTGCAGATTGAGGCTGAGGCTAAGAAATTGGAAGCAGAAAGAGAAGACAAAAGATTGGCTGCAGAAAGGGAAGAGAAGAAATTGGCTGCAGAAAGGGAAGACAAGAAATTAGCTGCAGAAAGGGAAGCAGAAGATAAAAGATTACAAAGGGAACATGAGTTACGACTAAGGGAGTTTGAGTTTCAGGGCCATGCTCCTGAAAATGGTGCCAGTCCCTTTGCCTCTGATGCCACTGCTAGCCAGGGAGCCTCAACCTCAGCTATGAATTTTCATTTAGATCATTTTGTTGAGAAAGACGATGATATAGAGAGCTATCTAAATAGGTATGAACTATTAGCTACCACGTATGGGTTAGAGAGAGAAAGGTGGAGCTTAAAGTTATCTCAAGGACTTCGTGGGGCAGCTTATGAAGTTTTTGCAAAAATGAGCAGAGGTGATCAGGAAAATTATGACATGCTAAAGCAGGCTCTTTTGTTAAGATATGAAAAGAATGCAGAATTTTATAGGAAAAAATTTAGGAATGCTAAACTACTGTCAGGTGAAACCTATCACCAGTTTTCTGCACGAATAGAGACATACTTGGAGAAATGGACTTCTCTGGGGAAAACCCAAGATCTTAAGGAAATGGTCCTTATAGAGCAGCTAAGAGAGTCCATGGCTCCAGACCTGAGAAAGTTTCTCATGGAACAAGGTGCAGAGAGGCTGGGTGAGTTGCTAAATGTTGCTGAAAGGTATCAAGCAGCTCAAGCAGAGGTAACAGGTAAGAAAAAGAAACAAGTGGATAACTTTAGGGCACCACAGAACTTTAATAAATTTGATCCTAGGGATCAAAACAAAGGTAAGCACCAATTTGATAGGCCACGGTATGAAAATAAAAATAAATTCCCACAATTCGATGAAAGGAAATATGATGAAAGAAAATCTTTCAACCAAGGAAAAAGGTGGTGTAAGAATTGTCAGATGGACAATCATGACACTGACCGTTGCAGAAGGAAACCTGTGTATATGGCAACCCTTCAGGTCAGGTCGACCTCAAGACAGGAGGAGGATATTATGTTGGATACCACTCCAGAAGAGATGAGGAAGGCACAGGCTGGGGATAAAACACTCAAGCCTTGTTTCAGAAAATTGTCAACTTGTCATACATCTCCAGGCAAGGGAGATTTTTACATGAAAAACAAGTTGATGTATAGGAAGACTGGAGCTAGATCCAAAGGTCAGGGACAGCTGGTACTTCCTAAAAGATATAGGGCAGACTTAATAAGGAGCCTACATGTGAAACCAGATGGGGACCATGAGAAGATAGGTACCATCATTCAAAAGGTGGCTCACAATTATTATTGGCCCAAAGCAAGATGGGACATTGAGAATTTTGTAGAAAGGTGTAGCATAGCACATGAGGGAACACCCACAAGTGGGAATATTGATCAGGACCTGGACACACCACGGGGCACAATTAGGCCTGATAATAAAAAGAAAAATAGATTTGATAAAGTGGACCAAATGGAATGGGAAGCCCCTTTTCACGGACAAGCTTCACTTAACTGTTTTACAATGGCCACTATGCAGAGAGTGCAAAAAGATGTCTTACCCCAGGATAAGCCGAAAATCCCTCAATCGGACTTAAACAAACTGGAGGAAGAGGATGTAGAGAGGAAATCTCTCATCAAGAATTTTAAGTGGGGAGAAAGCCCCAAGAAAAGAATTGGTAGCGGTCGTTTTGTGAATGATAATTCTGGGAGGACAAATCATCACTATAGAGCTTCGAGTGGAAGAGACCATACCGGTGCATGGACAAATAGGTCCACAAAATTAAAGGTCCATATGTAGCTTTGTTAAGAACGTGGACTGATGAAAAGGCAGAGGAAAACATTACATCTTCATACCAATATGTGAATGAGCTGACCACTCGTTTAAAAACTGGCTGGAAACTTGCCAATGAAAATTTGAAACAAGCCAGGAAGAAACATGCTGCCTATTATAACAGGAAGGCGAAAGACAGAAATTTGGCTGTGGGAGAGAAAGTACTGCTTCTTTTGCCCGGGAGTCAGAATAAGTTACAGATTGGATGGCAGGGTCCATATACAGTTCTAGAGAAGGTGTCTAGAACAAATTATAAGATAGATAAGAAGGGGAAAGAAAAAATCTATCATGTGAATCTCCTGAAGAAATATTTGGAAAGAGAACATCAGGAGGAGACACACTTGTTGACCTTGTCCATCGCCATGGAGATGAAAAAGGAACCACTTTCATCATTTGAATATCCATTACACCCCTGTGAGACAGCAGCACAGGTGAAAATCAGTACACATTTAACGAAAACTCAGAAAGAGAGAGTGCAACAGGTTCTAAATAATCATGCAGAGGTGTTAACAGACCGACCAGGGCATACAAACCTATTGGAATATGATATGAAACTGATAGACCCCACACCTGTCTGTATGTAACCATATTCGATTCCGTTTGCTAAGGAGAAAGCTTTGAAGGAAGAGATAGACTATCTGTTGAAGGAAGGAATTATTTCGCACAGTGAATCTTCGTATAGTTCCGGTGTTGTACTCTTAAGGAAGCCCTCTGGAGAATATAGACTCTGTATAGATTACAGGAGACTGAATGCTATTACAGAAGGACAGGTGGATCCATTGCCGGATACAAATCAGCTGTTTGCCAGACTAAATAAAGCTAAATATTTCTCAAAAGTGGATCTGAGTAAAGGATACTATCAGATTCCAGTAAAGCCGGAGGTTAGACCATACCTAGCTTTTAGTACCTCAGAAGGACACTATGAGTTTAATAGATTGCCATTTGGATTGAAGAATGCGCCTAGTGTCTTCTCTAGAATGATGAGAAAATTGTTGGATGTAAACATTTCGGAGGAACGTAATGAATCCCTGAGTTGCCTCTTTGATTGAGGATATTCCGAATGTTTCATACAGGATAATAAGAAGATTATGGGATCCACTACGAAAACTCTGCTATCACCAGGTATATGTTATCTCCTCATAACGTACATTTTGAGGGAAATATAATGTTCTCTGGACATGTCATTGCGCAGACTCAGAGAAGAGAAATGGTGAATACGGGTTGCGAAGCAGCATTAAGACAAGCACTCACACTTGCGGCTGTTCAGTAACATAACCGAAATATATTGTTGGTTGTAGAAGTCTGAGGCAGATTTCATGAGTAGTGCCTACTCTGAATGGACCCAACTACATAAAACCATGATAGCACCACAGCAGAGTAAAGTCAAGTTGACTTACATTTATCTATGTGTATATAGAATAAAGGACTGACATGGGATGTCTGTTTTAAGAGGGGAGGTGTCGTGAAATATTCTAATCCACATATATAAATTATCAGGTAAATATAAAGCCTAATAAATACATATAATAAAGAAAAGAGAAATGGTAAAAGAACAGTGCTGTCACAAAGAATGTACTCGAAATCCCCCTTTGTTTTATGCTTCGTCTGCAAATTGTAGCGTTTCCACAACACATTAAAACGGGTATTGCATTTCTAAGAAAAACATTGAGAGGCACACTGCGTAATGACCTAAATTAATCCTAACATTAATTATACTACGTTACCAAAACGAACGAACAGATGGACTAAAGGATAGAGAGAAGGGAGAGGCAGAAAGCCGAACACGTGCAACACTAAACACGCGTCGCGCGATACACAATTGCTGCCATCACGCGTGTAAGGCCACATGCACTAACTTTATTTCAAATCGACAGTGATAAAAGTCACTACCCTTCCCAGAGTTAGGTTTTAAAAAACCTGGAAAACGCTTATTAGAAAAGATGACATTAGATGGGTTTACGTTTGAAAACATTACAGTACCCAGACAGCACATCTTCGAAACAGGAGGTAGAAGAAATTGCATATTTTGAACGCAGCCGTAGCTCTTTTAAATTTGTATATTTGGGTTCCTTAGGGTTTGCTGACAAAGAATATGTAAAACGTTACGCAAATAGTCTAGGAATTACCAAATTATAACCAAAATAAAATAGTGGGGATGCCTGACAGCATGAAATCATTTCTGCTCATAAAATTTTTTTTAACGTGTTTGAAAAAAACCTTACGTACGGAAATAGCCTACCATGTTAACTCCAAATTGATTGGAGTGCAACAAATAAAAGACTAAACACGATTGGTCGGACTATAAATACTATCTTTCGTTGTCAGGGGAAACGGGAGTAGGAGTATTTTTTGAAAAGATGTGTGGACAGGGTTTCATTGGTTAGAGCTGCGAATATACACAATTCAGAGCATTAGTTCGAGACCACTAGTTCAAATAAGCTTGATGAAGCAACAGTGCGTTGAAGCCAGCTCATATTTTTGCTAAATAAAAGCCTGGAACATAAGCAGATGGGAATTTGTGCCAGTATTTGTGCCAGAATTCATTGCTAGTCAACGTATCTGTGTATTTCCATGAATTGTGGTAGGTTTGAAATATTCAATATCTTTTAATGAAAATTGAATGTAAAATTGTTAATTTATGCCTGTATATATGTGTAGTTCAGTAGCGAACATGAGGAAAAGCCTATAATGCTCCAGCCTGAACAGAAGGTGTCGGAGGAAAGTAAAACTGCATGGAATGGCCAAACAGTACACTGACACCTAGATTATTGATTAGACAGAAATAATGCTGGAATTGCAGAGGCATAGTAACCATTAGGGAGGGAAATACTGGTATAAAGTATTTCAGATAAAGCTGACAGTTGGCCTAACGCTCTGAACTCAATGTTTGTGATGTATTGTGCTCAGTGTAAAAAGAGAGTATAAATTAGTTATGACGTAGAAGGTACATCCTTCTTGTTTTCAGGGACCGTGGTCTTACAGTTATTGAGCAGCACCTGGTCAGAGCTTTGCTGAATCCAGAGTCGGACAGCATACTCCTTGGTCCATTTAGCTATCAGTGAGGTGTCTCCAGAGCACAGGGGAGAAATCGAGCAGAGGAGTCTTTTCCTGCCGCCATCACGCAAGATAAGCTGATGTGGCCAGCTGAGCTCAACATTATGTACCCCCATCTTAAAATGACATTGTAAAAATAACATTAAGAGGGGAATTAAATTGTTTTAATATCAGGAACTGAGAACATCTCCAATACTAGTTCCAATAAAGACAAACTATTGAAGTCATGATGACAAATACCAACAGAGCTTGAACAAAACAAAACCAGTATTACCTCATATTACTACTACACAACTGACACACATAGGATACTTTTAATAATATATGTCACTACAATATTCATATTGATAAATTCTGTACTTATAACTTGTAATTAAAATTGATTGTGATTCCTGGTTCCCTTTGTATTTGAATCAGGACACATATTCATTCATGACAGCAATGAATACATATTGTTATTTGAAAAGTTATCAGTGACTCCTTTAAGATATCCTTGTAGAGTGTTTTATGTATGTGAGTGTCACAGTGTTGTCAAGTGTAGTGGAATAAATTAAATTGTTTATCTGTCTGTTGTTGTTTTGACTTACACTTCATCATACACATACCCTAGACATATAACGTAGTCATCACACTATTCCAGAATAATTCTGACTGAGGTATACATATGTGGCAGCAAGTAAGGTTATATATAATACACTACTCTTATTAGATATATATATATACCTTCACAGCTGATCTCAGTCAGTACACTAAGTCCCCTATAAATATTTATAACATCCCACTTTACCACAACAGTCAAGGAGAGATGGTACACTGCTACCTAATTTACTCGGCTTTGGGTGTGCTGACTTTCCTGCTCTAAGAAATTATGTGTTTGCTGTGTTTGGCCTGACTTTGCTATTGGCTTTTATCCTTGTCAGATCTATTGTCGCAGCCAGCTCAATTATGTAGCGAATGATGGCGCTTAACAAACTCTAGGTACGTGTCATAAAACCATGAAATGAAAATATTAGTGTCCTAATACTGGTATAATATCTAATTACTTACACAATGTGGATGACAGATTTATACGTATGACAACAAAACTACGAACTTTCTGAAGCACTAAACTTGATGAAAACATATCGATGGCAGGATGGGCATGAATGAATAAATTGGTAGTGCGATACTTCAATAACCCGAGAAGTGCGGGCACAGTTTAAAGGGAAACAACCCTAAAAAATCCCCATATTGACTGAAAAATTCAGCGGTTTAATATTGTCTTGGGGGTGACAGCTTGTAGAAGGTCTCTTAATTGGTCAATGGCGAAACAGATAATGTTATATTCTACAAATAACAATGATGAGTTATTGTAAGTTTTCTCAGTGATTTTGTCCGTAAACAAGTTCTTGTTATTCATCTGCCATATCAATCATATTATACGCTCTAATATTATTAACAATCATTCTATTGCTACCTTACCTAGTTTCTTACATTGTTTAGATGTTAGATTAATCAAAAGGTTCTCTTCAGCGTCTGACATCTTAGCGCAATGCGTTAGAAAATGTTGAAGACAACAACACGTTTTAGGAACGACTTTTTAGTGTTGGGACCAGACGTACTGAGAAGCAGAAAGTAAACTATCATGACTAGGGCTAGGATTTTAATGAACTAAACATTGCTAGAAAATGACCTTTAAAAACGCATTTAAGACAACTACAAAAACCGCCAAAAGTGCCCTATAAAGTAAAAAACAATTACCTAAAAAACACAACATTCTTATTTAGTTTGAGAGCTAAACTAACATCATTTTGTATTATTAAATGAAGAAAATGAAAGGCATAAAATAAAAGAAAAAGAACCTAACAAATATAATTAGTTTCTTCCCGTTACTGCGTCACACTGAAATTATTTATCTTACTGCACCAAAATTGAAATTATTTATTTTACTGCGCCAAACTGAAATTATTTATCTTATTGTGTCAAACTAAAATTATTTATCTTACTGTGCCAAACTGAAATTATTTATCTTACTGCATCACACTGAAATTATTTATCTTACTGTGCCAAACTGAAATTATTTATCTTACTGTGCCAAACTGAAATTATTTATCTTGCTGTGCCAAACTGAAATTATTTATCTTACTGCGTCACACTGAAATTATTTATCTTACTGTGCCAAACTGAAATTATTTATCTTACTGTGCCAAACTGAAATTATTTATCTTACTGTGCCCAACTGAAATTATTTGTCTTACTGTGCCAAACTGAAATTATTTATCTTACTGTGCCAAACTGAAATTATTTGTCTTACTGTGCCAAACTGAAATTATTTATCTTACTGTGCCCAACTGAAATTATTTGTCTTACTGTGCCAAACTGAAATTATTTATCTTACTGTGCCCAACTGAAATTATTTGTCTTACTGTGCCAAACTGAAATTATTTATCTTACTGTGCCCAACTGAAATTATTTGTCTTACTGTGCCAAACTGAAATTATTTATCTTACTGTGCCCAACTGAAATTATTTGTCTTACTGTGCCAAACTGAAATTATTTATCTTACTGTGCCAAACTGAAATTATTTGTCTTACTGTGCCAAACTGAAATTATTTATCTTACTGTGCCCAACTGAAATTATTTGTCTTACTGTGCCAAACTGAAATTATTTATCTTACTGTGCCCAACTGAAATTATTTGTCTTACTGTGCCAAACTGAAATTATTTATCTTACTGTGCCCAACTGAAATTATTTGTCTTACTGTGCCAAACTGAAATTATTTATCTTACTGTGCCAAACTGAAATTATTTATCTTACTGTGCCAAACTGAAATTATTTATCTTACTGCATCAAACTGAAATTATTTATCTTATTGCGTCACACTTAAATTATTTATCTTACTGCATCACACTGAAATTATTTATCTTACTGCATCACACTGAAATTATTTATCTTACTGTGCCAAACTGAAATTATTTATCTCACTGTGCCAAACTGAAATTATTTATCTTACTGAGTCACACTGAAATTATTTATCTTACTGCACCAAACTGAAATTATTTATCTTACTAAGTTACTAAGAAAACAAAAAAGATCTACTTACAGAACTGCTGATTTCACCAAATCTATCTGATCCACTAATGTAACTGCTGACTTCATCAAATCTATCTGATCCACTAATAGAAATGCTAAACTCATCAAATATATCTGATCCACTAATAGAACTGCTGACTTCATCAGATCTATCTGATCCACTAATAGAACTGCCAACTTCAAATCTATCTGATCCACTAATATATCTGCTCACTTCATCAAATCTATCAGATCCAATAACAGAACTGCTGACTTCATTGAATGTATCTGATCCACTAATAGAACTTCTGAATTCATCAAATCTATCTGATCCACTAATAGAACTGCTGACTTCATGAAATCTATCTGATCCACTAATAGATGGGCTGACTTCATCAAATCTATCTGGTCCACTAAAATAACTGCTGACTTCATGCAATCTTTCTGATCCACTAATATAACTGCTCACTTCATTAAATCTATCTGATCCACTAACAGAACTGCTGACTTCATCAAATATATCTGATCCACTAATAGAACTGCTGAACTCATCAAATATATCTGATCTACTAACAGAATTGCTGACTTCATCAAATCTATCTGATCCACTAACAAAACTGCTGACTTCATGAAATCTATCTGATCCACTAATATAACTGCTGACTTTATTAAATCTATCTGTCCACTAACAGAACTGCTGACTTCATCAAATCTATCTGATCCACTAATAGAACTGCTGCCTTCATAAAATCTATCTGATCCACTAATAGAAATGGTGATTTCATCATATCTACCTGATCCACTAATATAACTGCTGACTTCATCAAATCTATCTGATCCACTAACAGAACTGCTGACTTCATCAAATCTATTTGATCCACTAATTGAACTGCTAACTTCATCTGATCTATCTGATTTACTAACAGAACTGCCAACTTCATCAAATCTATCTGATCCACTAATATATCTGCTCACTTCATCAAATCTATCAGATCCAATAACAGAACTGCTGACTTCATTGAATGTATCTGATCAACTAATAGAACTTCTGACTTCATGAAATCTATATGATTCACTAATACAACTGCTGACTTCATCAAATCTTTCTGATCCACTAACAGAACTGCTGACTTTATCAAATCTATCTGATCCACTAACAGAACTACGGACTTCTCTAAGGAAGTAATGACACCAGACCGAAATCCAAAATTTGACATTAAGTAGGACAATTAACCAGCAACATTTGTTTTCTGGAGTTTAGGGAAAATCATTAAACAGCACAAACAAAACAGTCAAGTCATTTGTATAAACAAACAGACAGTAAGAAAACACACACACAAATTGTCTTTTTTTATAGAAAATTCCAAAATGTACAAAATATTGATAGAAAATAAAAAACAACAAAAGTGCTGTAAAATGACGGGAAAATCTCCACATACTTCCTGACATGCAAAAAATACAAAATAATGCCCTAACAAGGGCTCGTAAATCAGCTTAGTAGTTCATGAAACACATTTATATTCAACTGACCAATGTTTTGGTTAAGCCAAACAACTTGAAAGAGGAAACAATCCTAGCTGCAACACATCTTTTTTATTTTTCTGTATACACATTCCTATTTGTGTACATATACACACCATCTTGTTTATATGTATACGCCATCTTATTTTTTTTTATTTGTTCAAAAATATACTGTTATAAATATGTCGTCTTGGACATTCGTTGCTACCTTATTAATGTGTACAGTGTAACATATAATTTGACATATCCATGCTCCCCACTCAGAGTACGGACAAAAAAGATCGAAAGAAGAAATTAGATAATGCGGCAAAACTGAGAGAGGGAGAGGAGAGGGAGGTGTTGTTAACAAGGTTAGATCGGGAATGAGAGGGAGAGAGAGAATAAAGTAGTTAACAAGATGGGAAAGAGAGGACAGTGAGGTGTAATGAGGAAGATGAAATAGAAAGATGGGTTATAGTGAAAGAGTGTGTTTATCTGTAGACGCCATCTTGTTTGTGTTTATTTGTTGGAACTATAAATCATTGAGATGACTGTAATTAAGTTGTTTATTGTCTTCACAATTTCCAGCATGGACATATTCATTCCACACCTCCCTGTCCCCCACCCCATACACGTGAGCTCCACTAGATCCAGGACACGTCGCTGTAGTGTATGTGGACATGTCATCATCTCTGCTGACCTGGTGACCTACAGTGACCTGTTTACTACATCCGTGTGGGTGTGACACTATAATGACAAGAGGTCCATCAGGTCTGTCGTGTTGTGTAGACAACTGTCTCTCCTCTTGATCACGCCTGATACTGTAGTACTTATCTCTTATACGGTCTAATAGAACATTCCTATGTGTCACAATCTTGTCAAGTCTGTCTGCCAGGTCCAGGTCATGGGTCACATATCTCATCCAACACCCGTCACTCTCGATGTCACTCCTCACATATGACATATCACTGAGTGTGACGACACCATCGCGGACATCAGGTGAACCACCTTTATCAAAGAAGAGATGACACGTGGTGTGTGCTGCCTCCAGGTCGTCGTAGACAACATGAGCCGCTGTGTGTATGTTAATGTAAGCAAACTTTGTTTTTGGTGTTGGAGAGTTCAGACATTCTTTACATGTACAGGTTTCATTGTTGTTGTCATCGTCGCTGTTGTCATCACTGTCATCATCTGGGTATTTCCACACACCTAACACCCACCCCGTCCCTACCATCATCTTGTGACTACCCTTGTTCCTGTAGCCCGGGTAAGGCTTGTCACTACCAGGAAAAGTCAGAGGTCTCTTCTCACTGACATACTTGACTGACACGCGGACAGTTACATCTGACATAGCTCGAGTATACTCTACTAGATCGTTGTCATGGTAACCAGGTGGTAGATGGTCCACATTAAATTGGTCTACAGGAATAAATTTCTTGTGACCTGGATTCTTCTCACAACCATCAAGATGTCGGTGAAGATCTAACTCTCCTCCATAACTTACCTCAACTTCCCACGGTCCTGGTAGACAGATACAGATATCTTCATCAACATAATATTATCTCTATAACTATCATCATCTTGGTAGACAGATACAGATATCACCATCAACTTAATATTATCTTTATAACTATCATCATCCTGGTAGACAGATACAGATATCTTCATCAAATTAATATTATCTCTATAACTAGTATAACTAGCATCATCCTGGTAGACACATACAGATATCTTCATCAACTTAATATTATATCTATAACTCTCATCTTCCTGGTAGACAGATACAGATATCTTCATCAACTTAATATTATCTCTATAACTATCATCATCCTGGTAGACAGATACAGATATCATCATCAACATAACAGTATCTCTATAACTATCATCATCCTGGATCATCCTGGTAGAGGTGGC
>JAMPIV010014465.1:0-30474 GCA_024509875.1 Oreohelix idahoensis
AACTATGCAGACTCGTATTTCTTATACCTTCCATTGGACCGTGTGGGCTTCGGCCCCAACGGCAGTGTTTGAAATGTGTGCATCGCCACTAAGGAATTGTGAGGCATAGCCCACTATATATTCGACTTGTGGGTTTTGACCCGTCACGGCCAGTGGGTGTTTCAGAAGTGTGGCCTATTTGCCACTTGTTATTGTGTGGTGATATCCACTTTTTAAATTGTGTGGCCTGGGAAGCCAATTGAGCAGTGGTAATTTTCTTATAACCAAACGTTAATCTGTCGTAATGAATAAAGCAGTTTACATAATTATGGCAGATTAGTCCCTGGCGTGGTATGCCAAAGGACAACATTACGGAAACTAGCAATAGTGGTAATACATCACACCCGTGAGTTACCGGGGCCCGAAAGGGGAGCAAAGAATAGTAACACTGGCCCCTGCCAAGCATGTCGTAGAAAGGGACTAAGGAGGGTTGTTAATATGGGCATGGGGTCCGGGTTGACATTGAACGAACAAGGGAAAGTGGCACAAGTAGCAGCAGAAATGAGGGAATACAAAATCGAGGTTCTGGGAATGTGTGAAACAAAGTGGAAGGGGGTAGACAGGAAGAAACTCATCACAGGTGAATTGGTGCTGTCCTCAGGACACGAAGACGAAAGTTCACACCACAGTGAAGGGGTAGCTCTTATGTTATCTAAAGAAGCACAGAAAGCACTCATTGAATGGGAAGCTGTGGGACCCAGAATAATAACAGCTATTTTCAAAACAGCTAAAAAGAAAATTCATGTCAATGTCATCCAATGTTATGCACCAACTAATGACAAAGAAGAGTCTGTGAAAGAAGCATTTTATACTAAACTACAGGAAATTATGGATAAAGTAAAAAGAAGAGACATCACAATTTTGATGGGTGACATGAATGCAAAGATAGGTACAGTCAATACTGGATTTGAAGAAGTCATGGGAAAACATGGGCTAGGAGTAATGAATGAAAATGGAGAACTATTTGCAAACTTCTGTGCTTCAAATCAACTGGTTATAGGAGGAAGCATGTTTCCACATAAGAGAATACACAAGGCAACATGGATATCACCAGACCATAGAACAGAAAATCAGATCGATCATATATGCATAAAGAAGAAGTTTAGATCATCATTGCAGGATGTAAAGGTATATAGAGGAGCAGATGTGGCATCAGATCACCATCTTCTGATAGCCAAAGTAAAAATGAAACTCAAGAGATATGCAACAATGCAAAATTATAGACAACAGTTTAATGTAGGACAGCTAAGAAATCAAGAAACAAGAGACAAATTTGCGGTCACAGTATCCAACAAATTCCAAGTGCTCCAACAGTTGGAAGATGTAGAGAATACAGAAGACTATTGGCAGCAGGTCAAAACGGTATGGAAGGAGACATGTGAAGAAATACTGGGGAAAAGGGAAAGACAACAAAAAGCATGGATAACAACAGAAACCATCAATAAGATAAAAGATAGAAAAAAAAACAAGAAAGCAGAGTTAAACACAAGCAAAACCAGAAGTTCCAAAGCCAAGGCTCAAGAAGTGTACACAGAAGCAAACAAAGAAGTAAAAAGAAGTATCAAAAGAGACAAGAGGAAGTATATTGAGGAGTTGGCAAGAGAGGCAGAAGATGCTGCAGCCAAAGGAAATATGAGAGAACTGTATAGCAGCACAAAGAAGCTAACAGGGAAATACAAGCAAACAAGTTGCCTCATAAAAGATAAGAATGGGAAACTGCTCAGCAATATACAAGAGCAAATGAAGAGGTGGACAGAATATTTTGGGGACCTTCTCAATAGACCAGCTCCACAAAACCCGCCGGACATCCAGCCAGCAGAAGAAGAGCTACAAATTAACGGTGAAAGACCAACGAAGGAAGAAATAAAGAAAGCCATAAAGCTTCTAAGAGATGGAAAAGCGTCTGGACCTGATAGCATTCCAGCAGAGGCCATCAAAGCAGATATCGACACGGCTACAGAGATGTTATATAAATTACTTGGTAAAGTCTGGGAAAAGGAAGAGATACCAGCAGAATGGAAGGAAGGATATCTGGTTAAGTTGCCTAAGAAGGGAAATTTACAAGAGTGCACAAATTATAGAGGAATAATGTTACTATCAGTGCCAGGAAAGGTATTGAACAGGATTATCCTTGAGAGATTAAAGGAGTCCATAGACAAGAAATTGAGAGATGAACAAGCAGGTTTTCGACAAAACAGATCATGTACAGACCAGATAGCCACTTTGAGAATAATAGTTGAACAAAGTCTGGAATGGAATTCACCACTATACATCGGATTTGTGGACTACGAAAAAGCATTTGACAGTGTGGACAGAGAATCACTTTGGAAATTGATGAGGCATTATGGAGTTCCCCTGAAAATCATTAATTTAATAAAGAAAACCTATGAAGACATGACGTGCAGAGTTCTTCATGAAGGACAGCTTACAGAACCATTTGGGATAAGAACAGGAGTGCGACAGGGATGCCTCTTGTCTCCATTTCTTTTCTTGCTGGCAATAGATTGGGTTATGAGATCATCGACAACACACAACAGAAATGGAATCCAGTGGACTCTGACTAAGCAGTTGGATGATCTGGATTTTGCTGATGATTTGGCTCTCCTGTCCCATAACCGTAATCAGATGCAGGACAAATTGAAAACACTCGATGAGAGGTCACAGCAATTGGGTCTGAAAATACACAGGGAAAAGACAAAAATAATGAGAATAAATGCAGGTAATGAAAACAGGGTTGAACTTGAAGAAACGCCAATACAAGATGTAGAATCATACACATATCTTGGCAGTAATATAGACAAAGTTGGAGGGACAGACAGCGATATCAAAATAAGAATACAAAAAGCAAGAGGAGCTTTCATTGCATTGGGAAATATATGGAGATCAAGAGAAATAGGATCCAACACGAAAATAAGAATCTTCAACTCAAATGTGAAGTCAGTCCTATTGTATGGCTCGGAGACATGGAGAACAACAAAGACAACAACCAAAAAGCTACAGACTTTCATAAATGGGTGCTTGCGTAGAATAGAGGGATTAAAATGGTATGACAAGGTTACCAATGTGGAACTGATGACAAGAACTGGACAAGTGCCAGTGGAACAAGAGATGAGAAGAAGACGATGGCGATGGATAGGACACACACTGAGGAAACCTGTTGATAGCATTACAAGGCAGTCCTTGTTCTGGAACCCCCAGGGCAAGAGAGGCAGAGGAAGACCAAGAAGCACATGGAGAAGAGAGTTGGAAACAGAGGTGAAAATGATGAGGAGAACATGGAAAGAACTTGAGATGATGGCACGTGACAGGAGGACTTGGCATGTGTTTGTTGAAGGCCTATGCTCCTTTGGGAGTGGAGGGTTATGAATGAAATGAATAGTGTAATACTAGTATAGATGGATATTGTACAGCTAGCGGCAAGCGTAAGCCTAGTGTAATGGATATTAAACGACTAGCAGTAGACGTAAGCCTAGCATAATAAGTGTATTGCAGAACTAGCAGGATAGTAAGTCTAGTTAGCCTCTGAATTTATGCCAAAGGACATTGGCCGTTAAAAGGAACTGACCTCTAACCAGAACTCTAGATAGAGATTGTGAACAGGTGCTTATGAAATAATGAGAACTCTTACAGATCGTACATGAATGTGATGTGACTTTTGTTCCCATGTAGTTGGTGTCTGCACATGGTATGAAATTACTAATTAAATATTGTGAGTCGTTGAAATCACGGTCTTATCAACTGTCGTATTCGGAGTTGAGTTAAATGCTATTATTATTCAACTGATCATGACCAGTGATGATTAATGTCTTAACACGCTGCATCTCACACTGCCAATATAATCAATAAGACAAGAGACTAATACAGGTCAGTCAAGGGTCGAATATTTAATATGAAACTTGTTCAGCACATAATGTATCACAAGGGTTAAAGCAGACATTATCGATACCAACGGACAGTATTACGGAATCCTACAAAAGTGATAAGAACCCGAGGGACTTTGACTCTATAAACTGAATACGCATATAATAACTTGGTCATCCACAAATACTAGAAGTCATCGAAGCACCCAGAATATACTGGGGTCCCCGAGAGCGCCGTAACATACTGGTGTCAGAAAGTGTCTGGATTTCGTGAATACTGGATCCCCCCCTTCAAGTATCGAAGAAAGTTAAATTGATGATGAACGTTTTGAAGGCAAAAATCATTCTTTCAAGCCTAACCGGCAACTGAAATGCGCAGGACAGAAAGTGACGTCACTACATCGATGCCGTCAACGTTAGCAGACAACATTGCCTGAGAATATCCGAATTTTCTTCCAGAAAAGAGACTGATTCACGCAGATAGAACGGTATTCTTCCACTCAAGAACCTGAACCAGTGGAGAATGTATCTCTTCATCAAATTCATCTGAGGATGCGACGCAGATCGATTGAAGAAACTACGTTCGAAGACCGAAGCAATACTTTCAAACGGTTACCCTGCTGCGAAGGTCAAGGTCTACCATCAATGGACCTCAGCTGTTGAAGACACTTGGATTAGAATTACATGCATTCATGTATTTCTCAGAGGGACAACTAAACAGATAAGTTCTTGTTTTTACTAGGGCGCTTGAACATTATCATATTGTCCTTGCATTAGCTTTGGTCTACAGTCATCATCACTTTACTTACTTTTTACTATCATCTGTGTTCCCCCATTCATGTTTTTCGTATATTCGTATATTCGTCGTGTTTAATATTGACTGGAATTTTCCCAGGAAAACTTCAGTGAATGTTAACTTCTATTAGATTTGCATGCTTATATTGCTGACTGAGGATCTGACTGATTATATTTTTTCTTTTGAGTCAGGATATAAATGTTTCTTCAGTTCGCAATATAACCATATTTTGTGTACTTAGCAGTTTCGTCAAGTGAGTTACGTCCTCTTTATTTACATAACCTAATTTCAGTACTGTTGACAATTGTTGTCGTGTGTGATCTAAAACTTCTTTGTCTACTGCAGATTCAAAATATGATTGAAAATTTATCCCGACTGGAACAAACGGATTAATTCAGCGCGAAAATGGACTAAACGAGCTTGATGAGCCTTAGGAGGACTTGGAATTAACCCCAAGAAAGGGAAATGAAACCCCAAAAAAGAGATGGCTCAGGAAGGAAAAAGAAAAAAAAAATAAAAAAAAAAAAACAAAATAAAATCCCATGAAAAAATGGAATTAGGAAATACGATCTGTACTATAGCACAACGTTGGATAATGAATTAGCTCAACAAGAAAAAGACAGGAGTATTTGATTAAAGAAAAGAAATGGCACCAACGGGATTTAAAGAAATGGAATTAAGGAGAATGGTAACTTATGCAACATGGATCATGCCCCATAAAAAATGCCATGGAAATTGGAAAAACATTTAAAACATCATGCAGAAAAAGAAAAAAGCTATAGACAATTAGCTAAAGTTCAGTCTGAACCAAACTAACAGACTGCGGCATCCCCTACAAATGATTTTTTATCCTAAGTTAAAATGCCACATTTAGACCAGACCTCGCGATGGTGTTGTACTTTTTAATTTTAGATTCATCATCAAGGGTCACAGGCTCTGAACTTACCAAAGGAAAGATGGTGGAGCAGTTCCTTTTTTTACTTGATTTTTTTGACTGGAGGACTCACTTAAATGTATCATGAGTCTTGATGAAAAGAGCAGAAGCGATTTCGATGGTCGTGTAAAAGAAGGTATTAACTAGGACAGTTTCCAGTTAACGCACTGAGTCTTGGATTCAGGACGATCGCCTTTATCATGCGTGCTAAAAACCAAGCAAGGATGCAGATGTTTGGTGATGAATTTATTGGAACTATTAAAACATTATCCTTAGCAGATGGAATGATCTAGTCTGGATAAAGATTAAAACATATGAAGGTGTTTATTAAAACTCTCATGCTGCGAGATAAAGTTTTATCCGCATTGCAGCAATGAATTAGAAGCTTTTTTACAAAGGAAAGGACATCCTAATTCTATCGTGAGTATGAAAAAACTCGGGAAGACAGTATCAGGACCCGCACATCAGAATAAAGGATCTTCATAGATCGACTCTATTCGAGATTCTATGCCTGCTGTGTGCGTGGCACTACATGATCAAAGTCCACGGATCGAAGAGCTTTGATGGACGTTGTCGTTCAGATTATTATCAATCCGACAGAGGTTTTTATAACTTCCGTCGTCATCCGCTCTCCTTCGGTAATTCATATCGAGAGGTTATAGAGGATTATTCCACCTCATGTTCGGTGGGATCACGAGGCAGGGATTATGATGGTTCACTTCAAAAAGGATACTATAACAGAGATCATCTTATGGTTAGAGATGCCAGGAATGGATGACTCTTACTGATTTTTATTATAGCAATTAAAAGTCCGTCAAATTAATAACAAAAGGTAGTGGCCATGATCTCCTTTCGAGAGACAAAAATTAAACAGAGACAATGCAATTAGTTGCAGTGTTTAAAAAGGATAAATGTTTTAATGATGATAATGATTCATGCGAAACGCATGTATGGATAATGAATGATACATGTTATGAGTGTCAGTCGAAAAAACAAAATTAAAGAATCTACAATTTACACTTGATTGTGGTCATTGTATGCCAACAATGTCGGCATGTGTAATCTGTCGGTTTTATCTTACATTTCATCCCGGAATATTTGATGGTAATGTAGTTGTAAGAGCTTTTGCGGACACTGGGTCTTCAACATATGGCATAAAGCACTCGCTTATCGAGCCCTATTCTGCTTTTACAGGCAAATCAGTTCAAGTGTGTCACATTCGGTGGGAATATAGAAAACTTTCCCTGTGGCACCGAAGTATTAACATTGATACTCCTTTTTACACAGGCACTGTCTATGCCTGCGGCTTGAGAGCACCCATCACTGAAATTTATAATAGGAAACATATTCCAGGAGTTAAAGATTGCAACTCCTGAGGAGATTGGCAAGTTGGGTTGAATCTCACCCACAGGTGGGCAAATGCTGTTGTAACGAGAGCACAACAGTTTAGCTACGGACATGGCTAACAACCACCTCTTCCTATATAGAGTTACAATTATGTCTCAAGTTGGCACTGTTTCACACACCTTCTGTTGTTTCAGCAAAAAACAGAAGAGTGACCCAACTTTTACAAGGATTGTTTTAGTCCGAGCAGAACAAAAAACGATTAAATTACACAAAGGGGCTAAACAATGGTTCAAGATAAAAGAAATCAATACTCACTAGATATTTATGATAGATGGCAAAACACAATTATACATCAAGTTGATAGTACCTAAAGAATACAGCACCATTGGTCCTCACAAACCAGCCTGGTCATTGACTCCCTATGGCATTTGGGGGCAGGGGGGACGGGGGATCTTTATATCAAAGAACATTGTTTTCGTGTTACGTTCACAACGCGTTTTATTGGCCTGGGGTTAATAAAGAGATACAATGTTATACTGCATAATCGTATGTACGACATGCCAAGGCTATAGCACGTAAGGGCAGGTTCCATACGGCAACCCTTACAGATTACAGACTTGCCTGAGAGACCTTTCAAAAGATTGCAGTAGATATATGTGGGGTCCGTTATCAATTGTTTCAAATAATGGATTTCGTGCTATAATTTTTAACTTTGCGTAGATCTGATAGGCATGCGTTGGAGCCAGAGGGGCCATACCGATTGAAAAACCATCACAACTGCATCCGTGTCTGATGCATTTATTTCGATATTTATTTTGTCGATCGGTCATGTTCTTTCGAGGGAGGATATTTTGTCAGATCAAGGATCACAATTTACTTCCATACGGACATTAATGAGGGATTTAGAATCCATTGCTAGTCGTGTCCATCAATAAGCACTCGTTTTGTGTAGTGCGTATTATAGGCCCCAAGTGCAAACGGTGTGTGGCGAAGCGCTAGCCAATAGCACTCTTAAACACGAGATGTTATCTATACAGAGATGAACAAAAAAACTGAGAAATGCCCCTCGATGAAATGGGAGCGCGGCTTTACTGCCGGCGGCCCTCTTCGCTTTTCGTGAAGTGCCTCACGAGAGCACGGGGTGGGTTGGTCTCCGTTCTAACAGGAATTGGTTTATGGTTCGAATCCTCGCGGACCAATGATGATACTCAAGGATTTTGTTGATTGGAGCATCAGATTGATACAGCCACTCGAAGAACAGCTACGAGTTAGTGATTGATCTGCCGACAACGAATCATCGATGCGTGCACTGGTAATGCATCCCAGAGTATAAAATTCAGCCACTCAACGATCAAGATAATTACATAATCAAAAAGAGAATATTAAAGATCATTCAAACCAGGGGAAAAAGTTTGGTTGTTGCTACCTCATATCTCATAACGATAAACAAATTACTGATATCATGGCAATGGTCCATTTGATTGTTATCAAACAAGTCACTGATGTTGACTACTCAGTGAACGTTAGTAGAGGTAATAATACAAAACCTTCCATGTCAACAATGCTAAAATTAGGCAGTTGAAAGACCAACAGGAATTAATTCCTTTCGTCAATTAACTTCTATTGATGATTTCGTTCACTCAATTCAATACTGCTTTCTTTTGCAGTTGTTCATGAAGAAGATACTACTTCGTCTATCCCCTTGACAATTCCAAACTAACTTCTTCTTTGCAATCATCCGGAATCGTTTGGAAAGGACGTGTACTCGTCTTCATTCTTCAATCACTCTATTCTTCGTCACAACAAAAGATCAAGTTCGGGGTTATTCTTCATTTCTTTCAATCAATGATAGTTCTCCCGCACGACCTTCCCAGGTCAAACATCGCTTATATCCCATGATATTACTCTTACTGATTATAAAACCTATCAAACTAGACCCTATATCCTATAATCTTTACATTCACACATAAGATAGGGTGGAGAATGAGATGTTTAAAAGAGATATGATACGTTTAGGTGTGATATCTCCTTCGGAATCATCACCATATGCTATTCCCAATGGTAGATATGTTAAAAAGAAGGATGGATTTCTTTTAAGCATATTTGTATTGATTTTTAGGCGATTGAACAAAAAATAACATCAGCTAGACAGATGGTAGAGCCTATTGCCACTTTTAGATGATCTTTTGTCCATGGGAATTATCTACATGCTACGATTTCTTTATCAAAACTAGACTCTCTCTAAAGGACTCTGGTCTCAAAATTCCTCTTGCCCGAAAAATGACCAAACCTTACACAGCTTTTCAACAACTCCATTTTGGGCTTATAACAATGGAAAGTTATATGTGTTTTGGGGTGTAATGTAGACCCATACCACCTCAGCGACGATTTTGTTATTTGTGCGCCAATGATGCGCCCGCCTTCATTGGGCGATCGTTAAATGATGTCATCACGTCCATACATCGATGACATGCTGGCCTCAATTTTCATTCGACTCAGTGGGAAGACCATATATTGAATGGTGTTTACAACTTCCAAACTTCTACATACGTTACGTATAGCAAATTAAGGTTTGACTCTGTGAGCGAGCCTGTCTATATTAGGTCCAAATTGGTTGTTGTCTCAGGAAATTTACATTTTCTGGTCACCGAATAGTAACCACCAAACTGTATCCTGGACGGACAATAGCAGTGTCAAAAGAATTCTATAGAGATATTACTTACCCCCTTCAAAACTAAGGAATAACAAGTTTTAGTAAGAAGGCCACTTTTAGGCTTACATAATAAACTATTTACCAATAAGTTCATCCCGCATTTCGCACACAACTATCTAAACACCTTTGTCCCGCACTGTTGTCCCAAAGGTAGTCTCCTAATAAGGTACGTTGGGACAAAGATTGCACGAAAAGTCGCTTTGGTAAACAATTAAGAAAATTATTTAGTTAATGCCACCCTATTTTTGTTATTACCGAATATACGTATTCCATTTATAATTCAATCGCAGATGTCCTCGAGTTACGCCATGGGTGGTTGTTTGCTGCAATGTTACAAAGGAAACACTCCATCCATGTTTCTATGAGTCGAGGAAACTGACTCCGGCTGAACTGAAAGTAATGGCGACCGGTGAAACTTGGATCTCCTGTCTATCGTCTGGTGCCTGGAGCTGCTATCAAAGATATCTCATAGGACACGCACTTTTTACATTATGAAACAGACCATAGTTCCTCCTTACTTACATAACAGCTAGAAAACTATGGCGTAACGCGAGAATACACCGATGGTATTTGTGTTGATTCAAGAATTTTCATTTACGATTCTCCTAATTGCAGGCTCAGACAATAACTTGGGCTGATCTGTTTATTTAATCGCGCAACGTCTCTGAGAAGAAATTGAATTAATTCTTTAGTCACCATGTTGACAAGTGCTATTTTTAATGTTATAAAATTTAATGTTCTACTTAAATGATTATCATAAGTTTATAAGTAGGTAGTACTAATATTGATATTTGTTCTGGGAGACGGGGCGTCTTCTCCATCAACTATCATTCACGTGCCACAAGTGTCACCGTTTGGAAAGTGAGGGGGATGATGTTGAGGATTGCTTCATGTCTGCAGCATGGCGCATTCCTCAAAATGATTATATATCTCCGCGACTGATGTCGATGATTGTTTCATGGCTTACAGACATTTGGATTTGTGCTCGATCCGAATGGCATTGTATCATGGAACACCTCTCAAACGAATATAGATATATCTCATCGACCGATGTCGATGATTGTTGCATGTGTGCAGGCATTTGAGTTTTTGGCCAACTCGGATAGCTGCACCATGGAACATCGCAAATTGAATATATATTAACGACGTAGTTATGCATATCACTATGCATGACGCGTATGTCTTTATAAAACGTCATTCGACGTGTGGGCTTCGGCCCCAACGGCAGTTGTTTTGAAATGGTGTGGCATCGCCACTATGGATTGTGTGGCATAGCCACTATATATTCGACTTGTGGTTTTTGACCCGTACGGCAGTTGTGTTTCAGAAGTGTGGCCATTGCCACTTGTATTGTGTGGGAAATCCAATTTTTAATTGTGTGGCTGGGGAAGCACAATTGAGCAATGTATTTTCTCTTGGAACCAAACGTAAGTTTCGACGTATGAATAACGCAGTTTACATAATTATGGCAGATTAGCCCTGGCGTGGTAATGCCTCGCAAAGGAACCATTACAGTAACTAGGCAAAAGTGTATGGACTTAGTAAAGATGGATATAGTAACAGCTAATCGGCAAGCGTAAGCCTAGTGTAAACGGCATATTTAAAAACGACTAGCAGTAGACGTAAAGCCTAGCATAATAAGTGTTTTAGCAGGAAACTAGCAGGATAGTAAGATCTCGTTAGCCTCTTGAAATTATGGCCAAAGGAACATTGGCCGTTTAAAAGGGAACTGACCTCTAACCCGGACTCTAGATAGAGAATGTGAACAGGTGCTTATGACAGAGTGAGAAACTCTTACAGAATCGTATCAATGAATGTGCATGCGACCTTTTGTAGTCCCATGTAGTTGGTGTCTGCACATGGTATGAAATATTACTAAATTTTAAATATTGTGTGTCGTTGTTGAAATCCCAGGTCTTATTCTACTGTCGTATTCGGAGGTTGAAGTTTAAATGGCAATTTTTATTCAACGGATCATGACCAGTTTGATGATTAATGTCTAAACAACGCTGCATCTCACACTGCCAATATAATCAAAAAGATCAAGAGACTAATACATGGACATCAAGGGTTCGAATATTTAACATGAAACTTGTTCATACACATAATGATCATCAAGGGTTTTTCAGATTAAAGCAGACATTATCGATAACCAAACGGGACTGTAATACGGAATCTACAAAAGTGGCGAGCTAAGAACCCGAGGGACTTTTGACTCTGTTAAACTGAATACGCATATTATAACTTGGGTTATCCCATAGATTACAAGAAGTCAACGAAGCACCCAGAAATATAATGGGGCCCCCCGAGAGCGCCGCGGAAATGTAGTCCACTACAAGTAACCAAAAATGTAAGGAAACCATTTCCGGGCTAAATTCAGTTCACGGGTCGAAAGACCTGTGATCTCTCAAGAAGTATGAACATCATTCACTTCTTGGATAGTCAAACAAAGCCCTCTAGATTTTTTCACCTGCCCAATGACAACAGCAATGAGAGAATGTTTTCCTTTTGTACTGCTCCAAGGAAGAGGGACTACCGAATCTGGAAACATGCAAATAATGGTACAGAAATAATGGGAAAAAAAAAAAGGTTTTGCTAGAAACTGTTGTGCAAAACAAAGGAAGACACAGATCTTGGAATACATGCTTAAAATAAAGAAAGGATTCTTAAGGGAAATATTTAGATTTGACTACATTAACTGTTCTGGACGTCGGCCCGGAAATAGTGCTTCATTCTTCAGCACTACCCTTCAGGTCCTATACTGATTGAACTGACCGTGCCATCTTGAATCCAGATTAGACGGCAACATTCGTTCCAACAAAGCGGCCAATATAGTGATCTGGCCGCGGATCTGAAGACACTGCAAAGGGGTCATGGCTTTTTGAAGTGGCGCAGAGGGCTTTTGGGCTGCATAGTGTATATGATCCCCACTGAAAAACGGGAAGGAAGTGGAGGGATGTGAGAAGCTGTTTTGGTGGCTAGCCCCAAGAGTCCACTCAAAAACTGTGGGAGGTAATTGGGATACACTACAAAACGAATAGTACTGGGGATTTGGTCATGGAGACGATCCGCTGGTGAGTCCAAGGCATTCAGCAGGGAGGCGCTGAGAAGCGGAGAACATGGTAGTTCAGGAGATATTCGAGTCGAGCTGAAAGTAGTAAGATGTTTGCAAAAAGCAGTTGCGAGCAGGTCCAACAAGGCCAATTGGATTACATGGGAAGTAGCCCACTGCAGAGGTCCTTGACCAAGGAATGATAACTATGGCCACCCTCTTAGGCTCAGCATCGTTGTTAGATCCAATGTATGACCTCGCTGCCGGCGGGGCCACCACATTTGTTGAAAATGGGAAAGTCGTATGAATGAGCAGTTGCCCACCCCTGTGCCAGGGGGAGGGCAGGAAGACACTACTGAACATTTGATCTCTCATAAGCGTAATGTAAGGTGTCATGTAGGGCAAGGGCGATTCGATACACTTGGAGCTGATAAACAAACGTGCTAAAATAAGCTATCTGCCGACAATAGAACTGGCAAGGATGAAGGCGAAATAGCAAACCCAGTCCGAGCATCCCGCAAATACTACTACATTCCTGAGTGCAAGAAGGTCAGCACAATCAACCCCATAACGAGTAAGTAAACCTAGTAGCAGTTTACCAATCTCTTCTTGACTGTACAAACGATTGTAGAGGAGATTGCATTAGACCTACCTGGATTCGAGGGGATTTTACTTATATCCCAGCAGAGTATCAGAACATTGCGGAACGTCTCGGATACCGGATAAATATGCTTCATTCTTTCAGCAACGCTTTCTGGTCATACTGATTGAAATGACCGTCGTGCCATTTGAATCCCCGAATAGACGAGCGCACCATTCTTCAAACGGCCAAGTATAGTGATCAGCCGCGGATCTGAGGACACTGCAATGGGTTCTTGGCTGTTGAAGTGGGCGACGGTAGGGCTTGTGGCTGCATCAGTGTATGATCTATTAAAACAGGTAGGGTGCTGACGGGACAGCGAGATCATGGCTACTGAAGAGGCTTAGTGAAACTGCCGAAAAGGCATGAGTTGTAGTGTTTGATGGTATTGTATGGTGGTGATATTTCTAAGTGTGATGCATGGAGGTCACTGTGAAGGGGACACATGAAAGTTAAAAATAAGCTGTGAATTGTCTGTCAGAAGGGCCCTTCTTGCTACCCACTACAGACCTCACATATTTTTTTTAACGAATAAACGGTTAAATGTCTATTAAGATACGAATGGTATTGTGTAGTTTTACTAACCACACAGAAATGTTAAAAATAATATAATAAAAAGGTTTTTACACGGAAACTTACTCCAGTTTTAGAAAAGTTTTGATAGTTCTGATTTATACCAAGGTTTTATTTTGGCCAGAACATATGAAAGGTTTGGCAATTATGAAAGAAATGCATGAATATTACATAATAAATGCAAGTTGTGTACATATATATTTTACTAGAATAGTTAATATTATTCCCGTTTCTAGTTGCAATCAATTTGGGAGAACATTCAATGGATGTGCTGTTGGGGTGGCCTCATCACTCCCTGTCTATGGTGACTACACATTGTCCAGTTATTTGATGGAAATTTTATGGGTGTGTTAGCAAATAAGTTGAGTTGGTGAATTCTCAGCAGACCAGACGCTCACGTAGCTTGAAAAGGTGTAGCTCTGGTGTCTGAGATCTGGTGGCCCCACCTCTCCGTGCTTTGGGGCAATATCAGAAGTCTGGTGGCCCCACCTCTCCGTGCTTGGGGGCAATATCAGAAGTCTGGTGGCCCCACCTCTCCGTGCTTGGGGGCTATAATAGGCTGCTCTGACAAAATGTTACTGCACGGGTCCACTCTGGTAATATTCAACAACTCAGTTGGCACCACTGTGGTGTCAACTGAAACTCACAGTTCTGCAATCAAAGTATTAGTCATGTGTCAGAATTCCATCCTCTAACCATTTCTGGACACAACACTACACAACAACAACACCACATAGACGGGTCAGATCTTTCTGACCAAACAACACATCTTACCAAGTTGGTTTCACATAGGATAAGTTCTCCCAGACTACAGATTCTGAAATATGTTCATTAGCTTCCTGCCATAGAATAGGATAGGTGATATGTTTCACTGATCTCAACACTTGATCTGTCCTTCATAATCCTTGCTGGAGTTTATGTATTTTATTTGTCTCTAGACCCTGAACTGGGGCGGGGGGTCTAGAGCGAATCCTTACTTGTTGTAAGGGACAGATTATGCTATTGCAGTATCAAATCACTCGAAACCTTAAACAAATATTAAAATGTACAAAGAAATAATTTCAGTCTTACCAGAAATATGAATATAGAACACAGTTAAATAAATGCTAGCAAAACTCAGCTGAGCTGCTGGCCTTAGGATGGCGTCCCTCTAAATATTTCAATAGCTTCTGGGAATTACACCACTTAATAATTCACTGTGTCTACTAGGACAACTTATAATGAATGGCACAAAATGCGCGTCTGAGCGCCGATAATATATTCATCTATGGCCAATCACTGCCTTTTCTTTTTTCAAATTCAAATATCCTACCAAAAGTCATTTCAGTCATACCTCAGTCAAGTATGCCTTATTGTCTGTTGGTCCGTCCGTCTCTACTTGCGTTTCACAAAAAAAACACACTTGTTTTTTGAACCAACTCTGCCTTCCCCTACACAATTTTGCCTTTAAAGTTATTTTTAGCCACAATTCACCATCCCACCCCGTCTCTTCATTCCAACTAGATTTTAGCACTTGCGTCTTCAAGGCCACAATTTTTTGAAAATTAGTGACATGTTTTATTTCAATGCAGACGCTCGCTGATATGAACAACACAGTCTTTTGTCAATATCTTTCTTATTATCTGTCCGTCTGTATAAATGAAAGCATATTATTTCACTGCTCAAGATGGGCCATCCGGCCAGCTAGGTTTTATATTCCTAACATTATTATTAAGAAAAGTTACTTTTTCAAATATTTTCTAGAATCTTCTGGAATGCGTTCATCACTGCATTCAAATAAACGGACTAAGTTATCGCAAAAGCGTCCAAGAAATGACTGTGGCGTATAATATCCAAGGTCCCTTTTGTCGATTTCTTTACTTTATGTCAACTTGGGGAACGTGACTTTTTCCTCCTTTCCCCACCACTTGCGTCCTTTTAGCCTTGCTAGTTTCAAGCACGCGTTCAGTCAGATTTTTCCTTTTGATCTCCGTTCTCATCCCGTTCCGTTTTGCCTTCAAGTCTAACAATTTAATTTCCATGGCGGGTGATGACCCGCGGCGTGGGCGATCATGTATTCTAGCAGCTTACGCATTAGTTTTTTATCCCTACGTTGTATCATTGGAGATATTTTAACGTTGTATCACGGTTAATTTTGTGACACATCTCCCCACTTGAAAACATGCCTACGGCAAGTTCTAAAACCAGTGATACACATAGATAAAATCTCTCCTTACGCCTGCCATTACTCTAATTTTGATCACAGGGGTGCCGACTGAGGAAATCTGCACCGACATTCAATTTGCCTGGGATATATTGGATACTAAACTGATAAGGTTGAAGCAATAAAGACCACCTCAGCAATCTTGCGTTTTCATGCTTAGCCTGAGATAAGAATACGAGAGGCTGATGGTCCGTCTCGACCACAAAAGTCCTACCATACAGATAGATTTGAAACTTCTTTATGGCCCAGATTAACGCTAAACATTCTTTTTCGCTTGTGGAGTATCCTTGTTCCGCCTTATTCAATTTGCGGCTTGCATAAGCGACTGGTTTCAGTTCCCCATCAGGTGAAGATGATCTTTGCAACAAAGCCGCTCCGAGTCCTACATTACTTGCATCGGTTCTTAAGACAAAGTCCTGTGTCAAATCAGGTAGTTTGAGAATAGGCTTGCTAGTGAGTTTTTCCTTTAAGTCTTGGAACGCTAATTCACTTTGCGCAGTCCAATTAATTTTATCTGGAAGTCCCTTGCGAGTCAGATCAGTCAGAGGAGCACAAATAGAGTTAAAATCTTTGATATATTTTTGATAAAATCCGCATAACGACACGAATGATCGCACATCCTTTTTTGTTTGTGGTCTAGGTGCTCTCTGCAGTTTTTCCAAGTTCTTGGGATCAGGGGTCATGCTACCCTGATATACAGTGTGTCCCAAGAATTCCAACTCTTTGCATCCAATGCAACATTTTGTTGGCCTAGCAGTCAAGTTCGCCTCCCTAAGCCTATTAAATAACATTTCTAGAGCTTCAATGTGTTCTTCAAATGTCTCTGTGGCGACGAGAATATCATCCATGAAATTCGTGATACATGGGTTATTCAGGGGATCCAACAATTTGCGCATCATCCTTGAAAATACACTCGGAGCATTTTTCAGTCCGAATGGTAGCATGTTGAATTCATAATGTCCATCCGAAGTGCTAAAAGCCAAATAAGGTCTCACTTCAGGCTTCACTGGGATCTGGTAATAGCCTTTACTAAGATCCACCTTTGAAAAGTATTTTGCCTTGTTCAGTCTGGCAAATAACTGTTTTGTGTCTGGTAATGGATCCACTTGTCCTTCTGTGACAGCATTCAGTTTCCTGTAATCTATGCACAGTCTGTGTTCCCCAGACGGTTTTCTCAACAATACGACACTAGAGCTAAAAGATGATTCACTGTGTGAAATAATCCCCTCCTTCAACAAATAATCTATTTCTTCCTTCAATGCCTTCTCCTTCGCGAACGGAATAGAATAGGCTCTCATACAGATTGGGTTTGAGTCTACCAGTTTCATGTCATANTGTAGCAAATTTGTATGGCCTGGTTTATCTGTTAATACATCTGTATGTTCCTCCAGAACCTGTTGAACTCTCTCCCTCTGGTTTTTAGTCAGGTGCTTACTGACTTTTACCTGTGCTGCTGTTTCACAAGGATGTAATGGGTATTCATGTGAGGTGAGTGGTTCCTTTTGCATTTGAGTTGCGATAGCTAAGGTCAGTAAGGGGGTGCTTTCCTGGAGTGGTCTGTCCAGATACTTCTTTAACAGGTTTACATGATAAACTTTCTCCTTCCCCTTTTTGTCAATTTTATAGTTTGTTCTAGACACCTTCTCTAGAACCGTATATGGACCTTGCCATCCAATTTGTAATTTATTCTGGCTACCGGGTAGTAGAAGCAGCACCTTCTCTCCCACTGCCAGTTCTCTGTCCTTTGCCTTCCTATTAAAATATGCTGCATGTTTCTTCCTGGCTTGTTTCAAATTATCATTTGCCAGTTTCCATCCAGCTTTCAAACGAGTGGTCAGTTCGTTCACGTATTGATAAGATGAGGTAACAGTCTCTTCCGCCTTCTCATCTGTCCAGGTCCTTAATAGCTACATCTGGATTTTTAATTTATCATACGTATTTTTCATGGAACCCGTCTGGTCCCGTCCATTAGAAGCACTATAGTGAGGACTTTTCTTCCTAGAATCATCACTCACAAATCGACCACTACCAATTTTTTTCTTGGGTTTATCTCCCCACTTTAGATTGCTTATGAGAGATCTTCGCTCTCTTTTCTGTTCTTCCAGTTTATATAAGTCTGACCGAGGGATTGTCATCTTATCCTGGGTAAAATTTCTTCTTTGTACTCTTCGCATAGTGGCCATGTTAATCCATTCAAGTGAAGACTGGGTGTGAAAAGGGGGCTCCCATTGCACTTTGTCTCCTTGAGTATCATAATTTTTCTTTCCAGGCCTAATTTTGCCCCGTGGCGTTTCTAGGTCCTGCACATATTTTCCCTTTGTGGGTGTTCCCTCATGAAATATGCCACATGCTTCTACAAAGTTTTCAATATCGACATTTACGTCGGGCCAATAGTATTTGCGAGCAACCTTTTGGCAGATGGTACCGACTTTTTCATGGTCCCCATCTTTTCCAACATGTAAGCTCCTTATTAAATTTGCCCTATATATCTGGGAAGAACCAACTGTCCGTGACCAGTGGATCTAGTTCCTGTCTTCCTATATAGCAATCTGTTCTTCATAAAATATTCCCCCTTGCTCGGAGGTGTGTGGCATTTGGGCAATTTTTTAAAACATGGCTTGAGTGTCCTATCCTCAGCCTGCGCCTTCCTCATCTCCTCTGGATGAGCATTTATAGGTTCACCTTCTTCCTCCTTCTTCTGTGACCTGGTCTGCACTGTCGCCATGATCACAGGTCTCTCGGGATTCCCCAAGAAGACGTATCTACACCCCAATATCAGAGGGTAGATTGGTTCATCTATCACTGCTGCTCTGATTTCTCCTTCCACATAGCGAGTTTTCACCGTTATCCTTGCGATGGGAAGTGTCATGAGTGGTATGTCCTTAGTTGCCCCTTGTATTTCCACTGTTTCTGTGGTATACTGACTTGGGTCCACTAGGCTAGACTTCACAACTGAATCATAATCCAAACCTGTATCATAAAGGCACCTTATGGTGACCCCATTACAAATAACATCCTCACAAACTGGGGGGTGATAAGGTTCCTGCTGTCCCTTAGGATTAACCTTTAATCTTTGAGTCCCCGACTTCATTGCAGCAATGTTTGAAGGTTTCCTTCTACAAAATTCGGTGTTATGGTTATCTTTCTTGCACCATTTACACCATCTTTTTCCTTGGTTAAACGGTTTTCTTTCATTGGATTTTTGGTCATTGAACTGTGAGTTTCTGTCTCGGTAGTCATTTCTTGGCCGTTCAAAGTTTGTCCTACCTTTATTTCCCTGCTCTCTATTATCAAATTTATTAAATTGCTGTGGAGCTTTAAAATTGTCTATGTGCTTCTTTTTAGCACCACTTACCTCTGCCTGGGCTGCCTGATACCTTTCAGCGACATTTAAAACCTCCCCCAACTTCTCTGCACCTTGTTCCATGAGAAATTTTCTCATGTCTGGAGCCATGGACTCTCTCAATTGCTCAATCATGATCATTTCTTTAAGATCTTGGGTCTTCCCCAGAGCAGTCCATTTCTCCAAATAGGTTTCTAGTCTGGCAGAGAATTGGTGGTATGTCTCCCCAGACAACAGTTTGGCATTTCTAAATTTCTTACGATAAAATTCCCCATTTTTTTCGTACCTCAATAACAAAGCCTGCTTTAACATGTCATAATTCTCCTGGTCTTCTCTGTTCATTTTTGCGAAGACTTCGTAAGAAGTACCTCTCAGTCCCTGTGATAGCTTTAAACTCCACCTCTCTCTCTCTAACCCATATGTAGTAGCTAATAACTCAAAACGTCCTAGGTACCCCTCTATGTCATCGTCTTTTTCAACAAAATGGTCTAAATGAAACCCCATAGCTGATGTTGAGGCTCCCAGACTGGGCGTAGCATCTGAGGCAAAAGGGCTGGCACCATTTTCAGGAGCCTGGCCTTGTAGCTCCAGCTCCCTGAGTCGTAATTCGTGCTCCCTTTGCAACCTTCTATCTTCTGCCTCCCTTTCGGCAGTCAACCTTTTATCTTCTGCCTCCCTTTCGGCCTTTTTATCTTCTGCCTCCCTTTCGGCCTTTTTATCTTCTGCCTCCCTTTGCTGTCGTTTTTCTTCTGCCTCCAATGCTTTAGCCTCTTTGTCAGCCTCAATCTGCAACCTCTTAGTCTCAGCCTCAATTTGTAACCTCTTCTCTTCAGCCAACCTTTCAGACTCTAATTTTCTTTCAGCCTCTTTTTCTAATCTTCTTTCTTCCCGTTCAATATACTTATCACATTCAGCCGTTACATATTGAATTAAAATCTGACCATCCATTCCCATCTCCTTTGCCGTCAGCACAGCAGCTGATCTGAATTTGGCCAGCTCCGCCATACTTTTTAAACAAATCTAGCAATGTGCAAGATAAAATTTCCAACCACTAAAGTACTTCTAATTACTCTAGTCTAAAATAATTCTAATTAATTAATTAACTACCACTGGCTGTGAAGATTCACCAACTTTTATTTTCAGGGACACTTTTAATTTTAAGGGACACTTTTAATTTTTATAATGTGTTCCCCTAATCTAATTCTCCCCCCAGGAGATCCTAATATACTTAATGGGCTAATTATCCCGGGACAAAGAGACCCCAATATATGTAGTGGATTTGATGGTATTGTATGATGGTGATATTACTAAGTGTGATGCATGAGGTCAGCTGTGAAGGCTCCTGAGATAAAATGTAGCTGTGAATTGTCAGAAGGCCCTTCTTGCTACCACTACGACCTCACACCTATTTTTTTTTACTAATGAATGTGGCTACGTTAAATGTCTAGGGTAATGATATGTAATGTGTTGTGGTAGTTTACATACACACACACAGATATTTACTAAGTCTAATAATATTAATAAATGTTATAATACACTGAACTAACTCAAGTGTGTAAAAATTGGATAGTAATTTTCTTTACATTTATTTGTTCTGAACCAAGGTTTTATTTTGGCCAGAACATATGAAAGGTTTTGCAATTATGAAAGAATGCATGAATATTACATAATAAATGCAAGGTGTGTACATATATATGTTACTAGACTAGTTAATATTATTACTGTTTATAGTTGTAATCTATTTGGGAGAACATTTAATGGATGTGCTGTTGGGGTGGCCTCATCACTCCCTGTCTATGGTGACTACACATTGTCCAGTTATTTGATGGAAATTTTATGGGTGTGTTAGCAAATAAGTTGAGTTGGTGAATTCTCAGCAGACCAGACGCTCACGTAGCTTGAAGGTGTAGCTCTGGTGCTGAGATCTGGTGGCCCCACCTCTCCGTGCTTGGGGGCAATATCAGAAGTCTGGTGGCCCCACCTCTCCGTGCTTGGGGGCAATATCAGAAGTCTGGTGGCCCCACCTCTCCGTGCTTGGGGGCTATAATAGGCTGCTCTGACAAAATGTTACTGCACGGGTCCACTCTGGTAATATTCAACAACTCATTTGACACCACATTGGTGCCAACTGAAACTCACAGTTCTGCAATCAAAGTATTAGTCATGTGTCAGAATTCCATCCTCTAACCATTTCTGGACACAACACTACACAACAACAACACCACATAGACGGGTCAGATCTTTCTGACCAAACAACACATCTTACCAAGTTGGTTTCACATAGGATAAGTTCTCCCAGACTACAGATTCTGAAATATGTTCATTAGCTTCCTGCCATAGAATAGGATAGGTGATATGTTCCACTGATCTCAACACTTGATCTGTCCTTCATAATCCTTACTGGAGTTTATGTATTTTATTTGTCTCTAGACCCTGAACTGGGGCGGGGGGTCTAGAGCGAATCCTTACTTGTTGTAAGGGACAGATTATGCTATTGCAGTATCAAATCACTCGAAACCTTAAACAAATATTAAAATGTACAAAGAAATAATTTCAGTCTTACCAGAATTATGAATATAGAACACAGTTAAATGCTAGCAAAACTCAGCTGAGCTGCTGGCCTTAGGATGGCGTCCCTCTAAATATTTCAATAGCTTCTGGGAATTACACCACTTAATAATTCACTGTGTCTACTAGGACAACTTATAATGAATGGCACAAAATGCGCGTCTGAGCGCCGATAATATATTCATCTATGGCCAATCACTGCCTTTTCTTTTTTTCAAATTCAAATATCCTACCAAAAGTCATTTCAGTCATACCTCAGTCAAGTATGCCTTATTGTCTGTTGGTCCGTCCGTCTCTACTTGCGTTTCACAAAAAAACACACTTGTTTTTTGAACCAACTCTGCCTTCCCCTACACAATTTTGCCTTTAAAGTTATTTTTAGCCACAATTCACCATCCCACCCCGTCTCTTCATTCCAACTAGATTTTAGCACTTGCGTCTTCAAGGCCACAATTTTTTGAAAATTAGTGACATGTTTTATTTCAATGCAGACGCTCGCTGATATGAACAACACAGTCTTTTGTCAATATCTTTCTTATTATCTGTCCGTCTGTATAAATGAAAGCATATTATTTCACTGCTCAAGATGGGCCATCCGGCCAGCTAGGTTTTATATTCCTAACATTATTATTAAGAAAAGTTACTTTTCAAATATTTTCTAGAATCTTCTCATCACTGCATTCAAATAAACGGACTAAGTTATCGCAAAAGCGTCCAAGAAATGACTGTGGCGTATAATATCCAAGGTCCCTTTTGTCGATTTCTTTACTTTATGTCAACTTGGGGAACGTGACTTTTTCCTCCTTTCCCCACCAATTTGCGTCCTTTTAGCCTCGCTAGTTTCAAGCACGCGTTCAGTCAGATTTTTCCTTTTGATCTCCGTTCTCATCCCGTTCCGTTTTGCCTTCAAGTCTAACAATTTAATTTCCATGGCGGGTGATGACCCGCGGCGTGGGCGATCATGTATTCTAGCAGCTTACGCAATTAGTTTTTATTGTGACAGTCTACGATTTTGGTTTCGAATTAGAGCCAGTGTCCCAATCAGAATTTTTGTTGTTCCTCTATTTCGAACACCCGCCAATCGTTTCAAAAGTTGCGTGTTTTGTGAGGTAATGTCTCAAATTAATTCCAAATGGTAATTTCTTGCGCGTTTACTGCAAAGGTTGATGTCGTCACCAAAAATGGAAAATGAAAACATCCGTATACTACTCTCTCCTGCAATGTTATCTCTCAAATACTACATCTTTACTTTACAATTCATCAGAAAGTAATGTCTTTGTAACAGTGTGTACAGAAAAGTGATTATGCCCATTCGTTTTTTTCCGCCGAGTGCATGCCGACAGGTCGAGTAATTTATCGCAGGGGGCACTCCTAGGTAAACATGACACGCGGTCACTATGAAAACGAAAATTTACCAGGGTGCCCATCATTTGTTTTACAAGCTTCTTAATCTTAGCAAAGCGAGGAGAAGCGCAAAGCGAAAACATGATCAATTATAACTGAAGGGAGTGTAAAATTGATCAAGAAAATATCTTAATATGCTGCTTGATAGCAGAGTAAGATGCAATTGGCGGCCCACGGAAATGGCAAGTAATTTAGTACAATCAAAAAAATGTAACTAGGAAAAAAGAGATCGACCCAACATTATGTGACATCCAGTAAATACGGATCAACTAGCACAAATTTGAAAAACCAATTCCTGAAATTTCTCCTAATTAATGGTTACCATTCTTCAGCAGTTTTACTTGTGTGCTGTGAATTGTCATCTATAATTTGCAGTAGAGCGTACCATGCTGCTCTACATTATGTGGACATGAGTTCTGTAAGGACTACATCGGATCGACATCTGCATTGAGAGGGGGGGGGGGGGGGGGGGGGGGGGGGGGGAGGAAGGGGGGGGGGGCGGCGGGGGGGGGGGGAAGGGGTGGGTGTGACGAGTCCGTTCCACACGCTTAGCTTAGACCTCATCCTTCCGTCGCCCGCCGCACTTAGAAAACTACAAACAAGCATTGCAATTTTAATAACTAAGAAATTTAATGAAATGTTTTCTATAGCTGTACTCTAAACTGGCAAAATGTATAATATAAACATATTTATGACCATAAATATTCTTAGATTGTAGCATTTCTTTTGGTAAGGACACAAAAATAAAAATTATTTAAGGCTTCATACACTTCTCTGTAGTTGATGTCTTTATTGAATTAAGCACTAACAACTGGCATGATGTACGAATGATTTTATTGTGTACCACTACCTTAGACTTATTTACGTTATTACAACAACTATTCAACAAATTTTCAAAAGTTTGTTGTACCAGAAATTAAATATACCATTTCTTATATGATTTTATGACATGGGCTGATTTCAAATATCATAATGAAATTCACCAATTGGCTGCTAGGGTTTTTTTTAAATGATGAATTACATAACAAGTAATACAAATAATGTATGCTTGTTTAATTCTCTGGGGTGAACAGCTAAACTTTCTACTTTAGCATTATAAAAAATTGTGTTAAACATACTCAATTAATTGATATTTCAACATAAAAAATTGATAGAAAAAATATAAACATTATTTAAAGTTCACATATCATGTTTTTAAAAAGGCACATTTGAATCCCCATTTCTCCGTTCCGTCATTATTCAGTCGCTGTTTCGAGCTCTCTTTGCTTGCTTCTTGTAGTCAATCGATGAGGTGTCTCTTGTCACAGTCCCAACAGTAATCAGCAAGCATTGAAGGGCTCCAATTGCCTTGATACCTTGTCTCCATAGCAGCAATGTCCTGGTGAAATCGTTCACCATGCTCATTCAATGACCGCTCCACAGTTTTTGACGTAAAGAAATCCAGATGAGAAACCAGAAAAATGAATTTTCAAAGACATGTTGCAGGCAGCTCAAGACTCTTATACTTCAGAAGAGAGATTTTTCTACAATTTCATTGTAATTATCAGATCTGTTTGTTTCCAAGAAATTTGTCCACCACTGACTTGAAATGCTAGCCATTCTGCTTTTTCCTTGCCATGCAACACGTAAAGAAACTCGTCATCATGAAGAAGTTTTCGAATTTGCGGACCAACAAATACTCCCTCTCTTATTTTAGCTTCACTCAGTCTTGGAAATTTTCTGATGAGGTATTTGAAAGCCTCATCTGTTTTCTTCTCCATTGCCTTGACAACAGTTTTTCATGATACCCGTTTAATTTTTAATTTAAAAAAAAAATTGCCAGGGCTTAATGATGCAAGGTGTGCAACAAATCATGCTCGGTGTCGAACAAGTGACTGGGTTCTCCAACGTTCTTACTGCCAGGCTGCAATGACTGCCTGATTGGCCAATGGTCTTCTGATGATAATAGGTCACTTCGTGCACAGGCTATCCCACGCCCCACCAGAGAAAGCAACAGTACTTTGTGTCATCCACCCTAATAGTCCCCAAGCAAAAGAGCGACCACTTTTAAGTCACCGCAAAGTGACCAATGATGATGATCGTAGGTTTATACACTTCAAAAGCTGCTTAATGTTTTTCATAAGTTTCTTTCATATTAACTGCGTGACCAACTGAAATTGACGGTAACACATTACCATTATTCAACAAAACAGCTTTATAAGAACTCGTCCCTTGGGATGAATCAACTGAAAATCCTCCACTCTTCCGGTATGTAAATTGATTTTGAGGGCTGCCAGTTGAAACCAGAAAATGTTGTGGCACGCAGAAAGGTCACCCCCTTTGAAAAAGAATGTAATAAGCGGCTTACTAGCGGTTCCTATACACAGAATTCTGTAAATCTTCTGCCAGGAGATTTCCACTGTTGCAATCTGGAACCCAAAACATTCCGCCTTGTAACGTTCGTAAATTCAGATCTCTTACAAGATCAATCAGCTTCACCTTGGGTTATTAAGTGTGGTTTAGTGGATGTAGTTTGCTCAAAATCTGGTCGCTTGAGGTTGATGGTTCAGGACCATCAATGTCTCTTCTTCATCAGTGGAAGCAAGCTGAAAATAATTCTGGTAGCTCTAATTGGGAACTGGTAGGTCATCGCCATGTGGTACCTAGACGTATTGCAGAGGGGATGTTTGGGTATTCTAGAGTCCATTTTTTCTTCTTTGATATGCCTTTCCCTATTGGTGGGACCATGCAAAAGTAACAGTTGTTGAGATGATCAGTACGGCCTCTCTCGTCAAATCATTGGGACTAAGCGCAAAAGGCATAGCTTGCCTTTTGCCAGTCAACCATAGTTTAAGATGAGTGCTGCACATGTATTGCAGCATATGTTGTGGCACCCAGCTCTTATCTTGATCTCCTATTCTGCAGCCAAAATACAAACTGTACGCCTTTCTTAATCACTTTAGTTATATTTCGTATTTTGTGATATAACAATGTCACATCAACCACTTACTATAACTGAAATTATTAACCACTGTTCACACATGTCCTAAGGGCATCGTTCTATGCAACTACTGATAAACTTTTGATAAGGGACAAATGCAACTAAAAATAAATGGCAATATTTTATCAGAGATAAGATAAGTAATATTCACAAAAGGTGATGTAATTCATAGCGTTGGATTTGCATCTAATCAACATCTAGTTACATTTTTATGCACTCTGTACGCCTTTTAATTACTTTTCTGTTATATTTTGTTTTTGATGATAGAAATGTCAATCACCCCATATATACACAGAAATTATTTGCACTGTACACATTTGTTAGGCATTTTACCTAACTACGATACTTTTGATAGATGACAAATGCATAATAATGGCCAAAATTTTATCAGAGATAAGATATATTATACACCAAAAGGTGATGTTATCATAGGTTGGATTGATAATCAACTTCTAGTTACCAATTTTTTATTGGTTCATTAGATAAAATTATGCAATACGCCCAAACAATGTGAAATCATATATATACAATTTGGTAGCCAGTAATTTAACAATAAATCTAGAGGTAAGCACATAACTTGGAAAACAAAATAGAGCCAATTCAACATTTTTTTTTTTTTTTAAAAATTGTCATTCTTTCGTTTTTCAGGCACACCAAAATTAGTTAATAAGATCAGCTAATTTCATTTCTGGTACATTTTGGTTGTTGACTAGTGTTATCTAACAATACCCAGTCCCATTTATCACCGGTCAGCGAGCAAGATTCTTATCATGAAAAGACGGTCTCGTCCGATCAACATCTATAGAAGCCAATATTCTGTCTGAGATAGCCGTCTGAGGTGGGCAGATTACACTGGTGGTAGATGCGTTTTTCGTTTGAAACGAGACCTTCACAGATAATCTGTCTGGAGAGACAATATTGGGCAACAGGTAGCATCTGGAAATCAAATGATTTTATAGATGGTGTTAATGAGTTGTGCACAAGATGCCAGCGGAAGTCTAACGCAACGAAATGAAGAGGTCAACGCGTGGATATTAAATTTAATATTTTGAAACACGTGAGGGTAATTTTTTTTTAATTTGATACATCTCCTACCCACGTAGTGCTGAACGAGATTCGATTGGATTGGTTGATTTAAGAGACCGGAATATACAATCGGTACTCATTGGAAAATTAAGCGAAACACAGCTGGAATTTGAACTGAGGATTGTGAGATATAATGTAGTGAAAATCAAAGTCAGTACATACAGCAGCGCAAACGTCAGACTAGCGACTCCTAAAAGCCAGAAAGAATAAGAAGACCCCCATTGGACTTAGAAACTCCACAAATCTAAGTACATATGTAAAGATCGAGTATTGGGCAACTTAAGAATTTACAAGCAAACCCGCATTTTTAATAAACAAGACTGGAAACTTAGAATTTTTGGATCACAAGTCATAGAGGAATTAAACAAAAGTTTTCCCCAGGCCAGGATTTCGCAGAGCACCCGCGTTGTCAGAGGAATTAAATCTAATTTCCCAGACCAAGTCAAAGAGGAATTTATCAAAAGTTTTCCCAGGCCAGTAATTTCGCAGAACAAGCACCGCCGTCAATGAGAATTAACTCTAACTTCCAGACCTAATAATTTCAGAAGCATTTTTTCTTAATACACAGAAGCCTTGTGTCCAGTCTAAATGGCTTTGGCAAGGAGATTGTGTTTTTCTCGACGAAAATTATTGGGGGTAAGGTGTAAAAACAGTTTATTTACTAACTAAATGTTAATATTTGATACAGGGTTTCTTTGCTATAGGTGGTTATTGATGAGGCTGGCAACCTCAACAATTGAAAACAGTTATATGACATGAACCAGTACTGCACTAGAGCTGGTGATTGTTTTCTGACTAGTCGTGCGAACCCACTGCACAAGAGGTGACCCCCAGGACTCCGACTGGGGAGCAGTAATAAGTGAGATTACATCATGTGTGCTTCAAGTGTAGCATATCATTTTTGAGACATGTATGTTAAACTCGTTAATGTTTAGTTCAGGCACAAATCATATTCTCTGCTGTCCAGACACATGTTAATCCTCAGAGTCAAAACGGATTGGTGTGAATTTTTAATCATCGTCTCGATTACGTTGTGCAATGCTCGAGAATTAAATTCTTCCCTGAGCCAGTTTAACATAATGGTGGGCGGACAACCGGGAACGTGCGAGGCTGTTAGTGGTGCTTCCTAACAAATGTGCTTAGCAAAAGGATTTGTTTTTTCTATTTGTCCCTATAGTTCGTGATTACAAGCCATCAGACGATCTGTGGTAATAAACGCCGCAGTGTGAGACGAAAACATCTTCCCTAACCGCCTACATGGATGAGAGTGTCATAAGGATTTTCCATCATCTACATAATTAAGGTACTTCACGCTATGCATGTATGGACTAAGCTAGAGTTAAGTCTTCTTGTAAAATAGGCGTAAGCAACAGAACTTTGTCGATAATCCTAACCTTCGTGCTCCATGCTCGAACCAAAAAGTTTATCTAAATTTTCCCAATCTGTTCAATATTTAGAGGGTTTATCTGTTACCATGAGAATAATTTCTTTATTAAAAATTGTTACATGATTGTTTTAAAAGTAAACAATTCATAGTCGCCTCAGTTTTTTTATAAGGTAAGAAAGCAAAAGTAGAATATTATATTATATATATATATAGTATATATATATATATATATTATATATATATAATATATAATAAAAAATATATATATATATACAACACCTCTAAACAGAAGCATATACCTTATAAGAAGGATTCGTTGGATTACACCAAAATGGGGGCTTGTACGGGCTAAACCATTGCTTAAAATCCTTCACAAAAGGCGATGGGATCACGATAATAATGCGTTAACAATTGTTCAGCCGCAATTGCCAAACATTGTTTCGTGACTTTCTGGAAATATCTGTGTGATTATACCTTATTAAGGTAGAAGTATTATTACCCTTCTTTCTACGTCTCAGCCAAGAGTAATCTTGCGCGCAAATAGATACATTGGACGCCAATATAAAATACTCTTGAGATTTGGTCACTGTTGGACACTACGGCAAAGTCAAAGAGTAGCCAATGCGTGACACACAACCTGCATAGAATGGAAAGATATAAAGTGCTATGGGACAAGATTACTGATGTGAATTGATGGACAAGAACTAGGACAAGTACCCAGTGGAACTCGAGCATGATGAGAGAAGACCCTTCACTACGTGGGTACTGAGAATACATGGACAACTGCCAGTAAGAATAAGAGATGAGAAGAACATCACTAATGTGGGAACTGATGACATGACAATGCCTAGCCCAAGTATAATATGAGATGAGAAGAACATCAACTAACGTGGGGACTGATGACAGGACAAACTGCCAGTAGAATTAAGAGATGAGAAGCACATCACTATAAACGTGGAACTGATGGACATGACAACTGCCAGTTAGATACAAGAGATTGAAGAAGCAAGACGTGGAGATGAAATAGGACACAAACTGAGGAAACCAGTTAAAAAACATTTAGAGGCGATACTTTGATCTGGAATTCACCAGGGTAGGAGAAGTAGACTGATACTAAAAAACACATGGAGAAGAGAACTGGAGACAGACTTGTAGTGGATGAAGAAGGACATGGAAAGAACTGGAGCTGATTTCCCCCCCCCCGAATATTAAAGTCTTCTTTACAGATATAATAATCAAGACCACACGGTCATTCACATGGGGACCAAAACCCTTAACGTGACAATGGATTCTGTGTCTAGTTGAACGGGGCGCGCCTTGGCAAACGAGGCAAATTTTATTTCTTGTAAAAAACACTTGGCAAAAGTTTGTTAAAGGCGTTTGCTAACCTATGAAAGGTTAAGGTGGCCGCGTGATGCTTGACCACATCACTCCTAGTGTGCCGATGGTCAAGAAAATATGGTCCTAACACCGTATTCCCAATATGCTTCAATGGGCGTGTAAAGGGATTTGTTTTTAATCGTTTTATGCTCCTTAGGGAGCTGATAGG
>JAMPIV010014466.1:0-65943 GCA_024509875.1 Oreohelix idahoensis
AGAAGTTAGTTAATAGTTCCCCATTCTCGTTCATCATACCTAATCCATGCTTTCCCATGATTTATTCAAAGCCAATTCATCGCTGTGCGCAATGGAGCAGAACGCGAATACGCTTCGAGTGTAAAAGCGTGTGAGTTGTGGAATGTGTGTGACCCAGGTATTTAGTGTATGACGTGGACAAGGTCTGCTGCGGGGGGAACGAAGGTTATCGTTAGCACAGTAAAGTTTGGGCTTGTGTTTTCGAAGTGTATGGATTTTTATGTGAGAGCGACAGACCAGTGTTTATTGTTATAAAATATTTCAGAGTCAGGATAATTGACTCAATTCATTAAGAATGTGTGCCTGATTGTGTGTGGCTTAAGGAGATGGACAGTAAGTGATTTGAATCAATACGGATTTGTAAAGTATGAAGGCGGTGTAGACGATACATAGACATTCTGACTTTAACCGGCACAACGACATTATTGCTTATGGCTGCTACGGATCACATTTGTATTACTGGTGTAACGTCATATCATCATATGCTCTCAAAAGAAGTGAAGTACACTTATGTTGTATTGTGACATATTAAATGTGATAAAACGTACAACAAGCTGTTGATCAAGATTATTCAAGTTGGCCAGTCCTTACGTTACTGTTTAGACTGTTGTCTATTATATCAAAATACCTTACAAGATCAATGCAGCACATTAATATACTCGTTACCCAATAGCCTTCAATAAGTATAAGGTAACAGTATAAAGTGGTGGCCAGTATACACGGGATTTCGTTCTACCCACAAGATTTTATCAAAACGATACTACTGTCTATAGCCACATCTACAAATTTTCTGAATAGAAATTTCTGCGCAACCTATGCCAACCGGTTTTCTTCAAACTAGGGCCGGCAAGAAGAAACTTAAAGAGTAAACAACACACTTCAATCATAATATTTGCTGAACTTTACCAATAGAAGTTCGTATTTTCTTCATCAACATTTTTGAGACGAAAGTTATCATCACTCTACGCAGTTCCAGGTTGGATTCGTCACGAAAAATTAAAGTAATCAAACAACATTTCTGCAGTCAAGACAAAGCACAGTCATTCAACCAGTGAAACAAGATGGATAGTTCTACATGTGGGAGCAATCTGTATCGATGAAATTTCTCTCTACCTGTTACATATGTTGGAGGCAACAATACTGTCACGTACATTTATACTTCGGAGGAAGGATCATAAAAAGATAAGTGGACTAGTTTGTTGTAGCCTTAGTCTTACACAATTCTATAGTAGAGCCTTTTTGTTTATCTGTTTTATGTTGGGGTTTGTGGGACCTTGATAAGCAGAATAACATCTCATCTTCGGACGGGTCTGCAATCAAGGGTGTCAGTAGAGAAATGTATGTAATATTTTCTCAAAGAGGCCCGGCTCAAAATGCTGTGTGGAAAGCGCTCTTTGTGAATATACTATATTTACTTTATGTTATAGACGTGCTGTCCTGTTTTTTCACTGTTGTTTGTATTTGTCAGTTGTTTTTTTTAAATTTAGTTTTCTGCATTTTTGTACGTCTATTGTTGGTCTTCTCTAGCTATCATTATGTTAATATATGGATTTTTGTTGTAAATTTGTCTTGTCTAGTCTAACCTTATAGTGTAAGCATACATTTCAAACATTATCTTTTTTTCTACACCTTAGTATTTTCTTCTGTTGCTACACTATTATACTACGAGTTCTGTCTTATAGTGTACGACACTAATTTTGTTTGTTTGCATTGATTACTTGCTAAGTCATATTTGCAGAGTACTGAATTTTAACAAATTGGCATTGGTGCTGTTTATCACTCATCAGTACCCATATTCATATTCAAACTAAGTAACTTATTTATATATACTTAAACTTACATAATGTCTAGTTTGGAGCATTTTATCCAGCTAGGTAAAGATATGGGAATGCAAGGCCAGGAGCTTAAAGAGTTTGCCATGCAGCAACTGGAAAGAGAAGAAAAGAAACTGGAAAAAGAAGAAAAGAAACTGGAAAGGGATGAGAGAGCAAGAATGAGAGAGATCGAAAAAGATGAACGAATTCAGTTAGAAAAAATAGCAGAAAAGAAAAGACAAGAAGAATTTGAAGAAAAGAAAAGACAAGATGAAATGGCAGAAAAGAAAAGACAAGATGAGATAGATTTAGAGGCTAAGAAAGCCCAATTTCTGCATGAAGAAAAAATGGCTTCTCTAGAGTTGGATAGACTCAAATTGGAAGCTAGTAATAAACAGAGTAATCAAGAAGGGGCAGGTTCTGCCAAGAGAGAACATGCTTCAGCATTTAAACTTCACTTACCTAAATTTAATCAAAATATAGACGACATTTCGTGCTTCCTAAACCGATTCCAGACAGTGTGTGAAGAATACAAACTGGAAAAATCATCATGGGTGATACATTTAATGTCATTACTGACAGGTGAAGCGTTGACAGCTGTGTCAACAATGGATGAGGAAAACATAAAATCTTATGAGGCAGCTAAAACATTACTTTTAAGAAAGTATCAATTAGACGAGAATGGATACAGGCTAAAATTTAAAAAACTCACACCCGAAAGCAACAAGGACTTTAGTGAGTTCATTTCAACTATAAAGTTATGCTTCAATCGTTGGATTGAGTTGGCTAAAATCAAACATACATATGAGGACTTGATGGACCTTATTTTGAGAGACAAAGTACTTTCTTCCATTAGCCCTGATTTTTTGGCCTATTTACATGAACGGAAGCCAGAATCGTTACAATCCCTTGAGTTGTTAGGGCGCCAGTTTATGACGGCACACCCAGGGAAGAGTGTGAACAACTCTGCTATTAAAGAGGCATTACCTGTTGCATCGGCTCATTCGGTGCAGATAAACAACCCTAGAGCTCGATCGCAAAGTATGGATAGAAATTTTGGCAGGAATAATGACCGAAATAGTGGATCTTTCCGAGGACGGTACAATTTTGGCAATCAACCTTATCAATATCAGAGAAACTCCCAACGATATTTTGAGGGAAATAGACCATCACAGGGTTACTTTCAATCTAACAGAGGATGGCGTAGATCTGATAATACCTACATGAACAGAGGAGACAGATCCTATTATACAAAGAACAACCAAAACTCTCCTCCATCTCAACACTGCCCAGGGTGTACGTGTCCTCAGCATTCTAATAATCCTCAGAATGGCAGAGAGAGTCGGAATTATTACCGGGGTAATAACAACTTTAATCGCTCGCGGAGCGTGGATCGAAAAAACTCGAACTGGAGTCATAATAGTAACACAGGAGCAGTTAATCCCAATGGGGAAAACACAAATATTGCAAATGCGTGTGCTGCTGATTTATTTAATCCATCAAACTGTGCAGAATGCAGCACTCTGTTTCAGCCGGATGTGGTCTCCAGACTTTCCTGCGGACATCCTGTGCCCGCGTTAGTACCTGCATTAGCCTCTCATGATGGAAAAGGCTCGCTAATTTTCCACAGGGGTTTTTTAAATAATCAGCTAGTTTCAGTCTTGCGTGATACAGGTTGTACAACTGTTGGGGTACGCAAATCTTTGGTAGACCCATCTTGCTGCACCGGGGAGAATGTAAAATGTGTCCTATTTGGAGGCACGGTGGAATTCTATCCTGTGGCCATTGTGCACGTTGATACTCCCTTTTTCTCAGGTCAAGTGAAAGCATGTTTATTACAGGAACCAATTGCTGACATAATCATGGGCAATATTGTGGGTATAAAAGCGTGTTCACTCCAAGATATAGAAATCGGGGAACGTCAGCATATACTACACGCTAATATGGTCATTACAAGAGCACAGGCACAGGCTCAAGAAGAAGAAGAAATGACTAACAATCATGACAAGGAGGAAGATCAACAGCTTATGCCGATGTTAACGAAGACATCATTTATTGATATGCAAAAGAATGACAATTCTTTGAAAAGATTTTCAAATTGGTAAAATCAGATGATGTTGATTGCTCAGAAAGGTCACAACCTTGGTATACAATTAAAAATGATTATTAATTGGTAATGCTAGAGATGCTACATCGGTACAGCAACACATTATGGTACCAACCAATATTCGACCTTACATTCTCAGACATGCGCATGATACAAACTGTGCAGGCCACATGGGCTTTGCTAGGACGAAATATAGAGTCTTACAGCATTTTTATTGGCCTGGAGTAGTCAGGGATGTCAAATTATTTTGTCGTTCGTGCAAGACATGCCAACAAGTGGCTACAAAGGGTGCTTACCATAATGCACCTATACAGGCTGCGGATATTTCGGTGCGACCATTCGAAAAAATGGCCATAGACTTAATAGGTCCACTGTCAGTTCCGTCAGCCAGAGGTCATAGATATGTCCTCACCTGTATTAATATGTGCACCAGGTGGTCAGAGGCAATACCTCTTAAACATATTGCTACCACCGATGTGGCTGATGCACTGTTCCTCATTTTTACGAGAGTGGGGTTCCCTGACAATATTTTATCAGATTGGGGAACACAGTTTGTGTCAGATGTCATGTCGCATGTCATGAAACTATGTAATATTGATAGATCTCTTAGCTCTGTTTATCATTCTATGTCCAATGGCATGGTAGAATGTTTAAATAAAACGCTGAAACAACTACTGGGAAAAGTGACCATGACGTATCCACAAGACTGGGATAGATTGCTCCCAGCAGTGCTGTTCGCTTATCGGGAAGTCCCAAACGAACACACTGGGTTCTCGCCGTTTGAGCTCATGTATGGTGCTCCACCACGAGGACCCATGTCGATAATAAAACAATTACTTACAGGTTCGGAGATGACTCAGGAATGCCAGTCATCCTATGAGTATGTGGTGAGTCTACGAAAGACACTTATAGACGCTTGGAAAATAGCGACTGATTCATCTGAAAAGGCAAAAGAAAAAGCTAGATCTCTTCAAAACCGTTGGAAAAAGTTAAGGAAATTACTTCCTGGAGACAAAGCTTACATCCTGCTAACAACGAGAGAGAATAGCCTTCTCATTTCGTGGAGTGGTCCATATGAAATTATTTCAAAATTGACAGATGTTGATTACATTCTGGACGTGAAAGGCAAGAATAAAACCTTTCACATCAACATGCTCAAACAATTCCATGATAGACCTGAATATCTCAAGTCGATCTTAGATGTTGTTAATGAAGTAATCACTGATCATCCTACATCTTACTCTTCATTATCAGTGATTCAAGAAGAACCCACTTCTTTTCATGATGTACCTTTGCAACTTCCTGTCATGTCTCTTTATCCGACAGAATCATGGGTAAATGTATCTATTTGTCCCGATCTATCCAGTGAACAACAATCTCAAATACTATCTATTCTAGAATCATATCAGCAAGTTCTGTCTAATATTCCAGGCCGAACGTCTATAATCACTCACGATATTAGACTCACAGATCACAAACCTATTAAATTAAAGCCTTACCCTATCCCTATCCACTTTCAGGATCAGGTTGAAAAAGAATTAGGTCAAATGTTACAGCTTAACATTATTGCACCATCAGAATCTGCTTATTCTTTCCCAATGGTTATAATCAAGAAGAAGGATAATAATATCAGATTATGCATGGATTTTCGTAAACTCAATTCCATAACGGAGTCTGACGCAGAGCCAATGTCAGTTCTTGACGAATTGCTGTCAAAACTTTCTAAAGCAACCTACTTTAGCAAATTTGATTTAGCCAAGGGATATTGGCAAATACCTCTCACGGAAAAAGCAAAACCTTTCACTGCTTTCGCTACATCTAAGGGCCTCTTTCAGTGGAATTTCATGTGCTTTGGCTTGGTAAACGCACCAGCGACTTTCGTTCGGATGATGAGGAAACTATTTTCTCATAGGTCTGATATCATCTCCTATATAGATGACATTTGTTTGTTCCACAACTCTTGGGACGAACATGTTTCTGGATTGAAATCTCTTCTCGAAATTCTTCGCTCTAATAATCTGACAGAATCCTTCGAATCCTTCGAAAGTTCACATAGGTTTCAAAGAAATTTCTTTCCTAGGTCACAGAGTAGGCCATGGATTTCTTAAAACTGAGGATAAAACTGTCTCGAAGATTCTTAACCTATCAATTCCTAAGACTAAGAAGCAGGTGCGGAGTCTTCTCGGCCTTGTACAGTTCTATAATAAATTTATGCCTCATTTATCTTCAGTTACGTCAGTTCTATCTGAGTTAACTACAAAAGGCTCCCCTAATAGAATTGTCTGGACGGAGGCCTGCAACATAGCTCTAGTCCATTTAAAGCATTACTTTTCATGTGCACCAATTTTAAAACTCCCTGATCCTCATCTCCCATTTATTCTCAGGACAGACGCCTCGATGTACGGTATTGGTGGCTCCTTGATGCAAGAAGTAGATGGAATGCTTCATCCTGTGATGTATGTGTCGAGGAAGCTCACAAAGACGGAAACCAGATATCCAATTATTGAGCGTGAGCTTCTCGCGATCATATGGGCTGTCACAAAGCTTCAGCGTTACCTTCTTGGTTCTCGTTTCATCATTGAGACAGACCAGAAGGCCATGTCGTTCCTTCAAAAGTCCAACATGAAAAACGCACGAGTCGCACGTTATGCAATTAATTTGCAAATATATGACTATATCATTCGACCTATTGAGGGCAAGTCCAATGTGCTTGCAGACGTTCTGCCTAGATGCACACAGACAGAAATGCCCGATTCTCAAGAATCTGACATTGCTGCGACCCATTGACCAAGGTACAGTGCTGATCATCTACAAATACCTCGCTAACTTAAAAGAACTTAGCCAAAGACCTGACAAATATCCATCAACCAGATACAGATTAACATTGTTATCAAGAGAAACAACTCAAGTCATTTGAAGTCATGATAACCAGATACAGATTACATTTTTAGAGTCAAGTCATTTGAAGTCATGATAACAGACTTTTTATGTGAATACATTCAAATCGTTTGACACTACATCAAGATCCATGAACAGTACATAGAATCTGATTTCCAGACAGTCATAACGTATGCGGTAAATGAACCAAATCAACCAGTATCGCAGATAAACAGTATAAGGCTCTTTGTCATATCTTAATGGCAATCCTTCACAAAATGACTGGGATGCAGAACTTTATAAAGATCATATTTCCTATCCCAGCAACCGAACTTCAAAATGTTGGAGCTCAGAGACTGTGACACTCAAGAGGCAACATATGATAAGAAATCTTACACAAGAAACAATCGATTCGATACGCCTAAGGAGAACTTCGCCATTTGAACATTCTTTTGTGTTATTACTTAAACCAGTTATGTGACTCTAAAGTGCTAAAATTACAAATAGTAATCTTTCACACCAAGGAAAGAAGAACCTACCATTGATGACACTCAGTAACTTGAGTTAATCAGTTTTACACAATGCTACAGACAGCACACACAGGTTCATGTGGAAATTTACATTAACGTAATTATTATACTTACTTAATACTATTTGATTAGTTAGATCTTTCATTTCATTCATCTTTTTAATTAAATGCATTCAGATATTTCATTTTCCAAATCTTCACAATTTCATTATCATTTTTCTTCACATTTTCTTTGATTTTTCTCATTTTTCCATGGTGCTGACTACATTCCATAGACTGTTGCTCAGGTATGACATAGACTGGACGGTAACTTCTCGCATTTTCTAAAAATGACTTCCTATATGGAAAACTTTCAGTTTTCGCTGGGGGGCGGGGTAAAAGTGTTACCTATCACTTTGCTCACAGGCGTGTAATTCATCGCTGTGCGCAATGGAGCAGAACGCGAATACGCTTCGAGTGTAAAAGCGTGTGAGTTGTGGAATGTGTGTGACCCAGGTATTTAGTGTATGACGTGGACAAGGTCTGCTGCGGGGGGAACGAAGGTTATCGTTAGCACAGTAAAGTTTGGGCTTGTGTTTTCGAAGTGTATGGATTTTTATGTGAGAGCGACAGACCAGTGTTTATTGTTATAAAATATTTCAGAGTCAGGATAATTGACTCAATTCATTAAGAATGTGTGCCTGATTGTGTGTGGCTTAAGGAGATGGACAGTAAGTGATTTGAATCAATACGGATTTGTAAAGTATGAAGGCGGTGTAGACGATACATAGACATTCTGACTTTAAACCGGCACAACGACATTATTGCTTATGGCTGCCACGGATCACATTTATATTACTGGTGTAACGTCATATCATCATATGCTCTCAAAAGAAGTGAAGTACACTTATGTTGTATTGTGACATATTAAATGTGATAAAACGTACAACAAGCTGTTGATCAAGATTATTCAAGTTGGCCAGTCCTTACGTTACTGTTTAGACTGTTGTCTATTATATCAAAATACCTTACAAGATCAATGCAGCACATTAATATACTCGTTACCCAATAGCCTTCAATAAGTATAAGGTAACAGATATCCATGTTGCTTTATAAATTCTTTTATGTGGAAATATGCTAGTTGATTTGAAGCATAGAAGTTAGTTAATAGTTCCCCATTCTCGTTCATCATACCTAATCCATGCTTTCCCATGATTTCTTCAAAGCCAATGTAGTCTGATCCTATTGTTGTATTTAGGTCTCAGATCAAAATTGTCATGTCCTTTTTTTTCCGTTGTATTCAAGAGGTTTTGTAGTCTGTCTTAAAATTCCTTGTTCACTGATTCTTATTTATCTTTTGTTGGTGCATAACACTGGATGATGTTAATATTTATTTTCTTTCTTGCCGTTTTAAACATTGCTGTTATAATTCGAGGTCCCATTGCTTCTCACTCTATGTGCCTTCTGTTCTTCCTCAGACAGCATTAAAGCCACCCGTTCACTGTAGTTGGCACTTTCCTCCTCATGTCCTGAGGACAACACCATTTCTCCTGTGATCAATTTCTTCCTTTCTATGCCCTTCCGCCTTGTCTTGCGGAGACCCAGGATATCAATCTTGTAATTTCTCATTTCTGCTGATACCTGTGCACTTTTCCCTTGATCATACAGATTACGAACATTCCAGGTGCCAATCCTGGATATTTTCCTAGACAAAAAAAAAAGGTTAGTCGGCAACCAAGTTTCTTTTCGGCTTTCTGTGGGTTGGTTCATGAGCCTCCTTTCCAGCGGCTGTGTTGATTTGTTTTCTTACTTTGACGTGCCAATGGTTTGTTGAAGTTTTGTGGTAAACAGTTTTGTTTTTTTACGGGATGGGGTAACTAGCGCCATGCCCAACAGTCCTGAGTCACTTTTTACGACATGCCTATATAGGGTACAGTGTTTATATTCTTTGCTCGCCTTTCGCGCCCCGGTAACACACTGGTGCTGCAGTGAATGCATTTATTATCTACGGCACAACATCAGATTGGACGAAATAAAGCTCATACAACAAGCAGAAGAGAGGAGAAAACGTTGAAAGGAACGACAGAAAAACAGGCAGATGCAGGCTGCAACCTCAAGCGCTCATTCTAAGGTCAGTTATGACTGAAAGGGCTATTATTATTATTAGAGTGTACATAACCCTTTTGCAACAATAAAGCTGTTGTTGAACCCAACTGAGGGAACTTTGACAGTAGAGACAACTGTTCTAACCACTTTCCTAATCTTTTCTCACAAAAGATATCTTGAAAACTGACCAAATTCAAAAGCCTATATGACACTTTATAAGTTAGTAATTAGAACTTATCATTTTTCCTTTGACATTTTTCTAGTGTGTAATTTTGTCTCTCATTGTATGCTAATGAAACTGTGTTTTGCTTGTATTTACTATTTATAATGCATAATTTAAGTTGGAAGGATTAATAATGTAACTATCCTTTGAACAAACATATTGGCCGTGGCACATCTGGAGTAGAAAATCCAATTTTTGCTTTATCATCAACTAGTAATATCGGTCATTGAATGTGCTGAGAATACTCACGCTGTCAGTAACACAATGTTAACAACTAGAATGCATTCAAAATGAAGACATGCGTATAGTCTTGGGCTGTACGCGAGATACCCCAATTGTGACAATGGGGTACACGCTTAAAGTGATGTCGAATAAATCCAGATATGCAATGGCCCAGGAAAAAGCCTATATACCAGTAGCCACAAACAAATGGCATCTCCTGCATGGCAACACAGCTGACATTATGGAGCAAGAATAAAGAGATGAATGTCATGGATGGCTGTCGCTGGAGTTACTTCCTTTGCTCGAAGGACTTCAAATATATCTATTTTTAGCTCGAATACTCTTGGGATAGATGTGAATTGAAGAATGGTGCTTCATATCTAGGGATCCTCACATGAATTTTAAGAAATCAAGTTACTGCAGTTGATAGGATCAAGACTGAGTAAACATGTTACCTTTCCTCATCTTCTATGAGTTAGAATTTTGCTCGTTCCGATGAGACCCAACTGATTTAAATCAGTAAAATATGACTTCAATAGGTCTGTCATAAGTATTTAAAATGACTGAGACATATGGGTGCAATTAACTCAGAATGACTAAATCAACTATAAATGTGTAAATTTACAACTACCAAAATTTTAATAATCAATTATCGTTAACAATTGTAAAATAAACAATGGTGAGGTGCATTTAGATAGTCTTTTAAAATTGAATGGGTACTTAGCTGCCACTAAAATGTTGGTTGGTTTCTGCTCTAGGCTATGCTTGTTCTGTGTAGGTTATGAACTTGTTCACTCTCGTCACTGGTCAATTCTTGTGGCTGCAACATATACATCGTAGTATCGTAGAGTAATTGCGAAGATGGCCCAGCATCTACTAAGACCCATCTGCTGTAAGTGTCTAGCTTTGATTGCAAGGTCATTGATACCACGCACTTGTTCCACAGAAAGCACCACCAGCCGGTATCACCACTAAGAGAGAAACAAATACCCTCCTGAGATTTTGTTTCCTGGCACTAAAACAAGTGTCCCGCTTCCTTTCTATTCCACCATACTATCTCCTTCATAACTTTGCCCTCTCTGGGCATTAGTATTAATCCAAGTGAGCGGAAAACATCCACTGCATTTATATTGAACGTGTTTACATTTACATTTGCACTGGTTGAAAAGGTTAATATAATGAGAATGTACATAATTTCTAGTATCATCTACTCTCTGCTCCATATAGAACTTGGGACTACCTCTGCTTTTAGTTCTCCATGAGAAACCCGCACAAAGTAGTCACCAGCTCTTGCGGTAGTGGTTCATGAAACCATCATTCTATGTTCTGTGTTGCCAGCCTCGTATCACTTGGACATCCACTAATAATTTTTTCACATGTTAATAACTGCAAAATATAGAATTTGAACAATGTACAGCTGCTTACTCCACATTTCTTTGAAAATACAGACTTACTTCTGGCTCAGAAAAGTAGTTAAGGCAACTTGATTAAGATGCCACTTACACGTGGTCTGGGGTGCTACTTTACAATAGACTACCACTATGACTTACTGTTCGTGTGCCTAGGATTGCGGGCTTTCCATATTAATAGAGGTAGATTTGGAATAGGGACCTCAAGACGCAGCAATAGAGACCGCAGTCAGCGACTCATAGCTTGACTGCCTGCGTCAGTACCAGCGAACCAGAGCTGGTCAAGACCGCACTCCACCTCCACGTGGTGGTCCTGGAAACAGTCTGCAGCTGTGCAGGCTGGCTGAGCGAGTGTGGATCGAAATGGGAAGGCAAACCCGGTCCTAAAAAATGCCGTGCAGAAGTCGGATGTGTCGACCGAAAGGTGCAGATATCACAGCTACGTTGTAAACAGACACAACGCAACCACCGTCCTTTTCAGGGCGAACGAAGAAGAAGAAGAAGAAAGATTTGGAATATAAGTCCACAAAATTCTCAAACACGTTGTCTGTTCCTTTAAAGTTGGATCCTGGTACTATTCCTTACTCTGGCTTGTCTGGCTGTCTTCTTGACTAGTTGAATTTCACAATGTGGTAAACTCACAAGGCGCTAAATTATAAAGCAACATATGGCCTGTTAAGGAAGATTTTAATGTGATTTTTGCATGATGACCTGACTTAGTATATTATCGGTTCATCGTGCTCTTGCACTGGTTTGTATTATTATTGAACGCATTAGAATGCATACGTCACTTAGTGATTATGACGTCACCAGTTTTGCACGAGATTATGCAAACGGCTTTTTCGACGCCTTTCGTTCTATGTATTCGTCAGAGGAAGACGTCCATGTTCTATCTCCCGATTTGGTTGAGAATTTAAAGTATTTCCGTGGCTGTAAGTGCACTGCGAAGGCCGCCACTTTGTTTAGCAAGATTACAGTCATTATGGAATAAGCTCAGCAGCTTGCAGAGAAGTATATTCTGTTTAAAATATTTATTATCTTCATTGTCTGGTCCACAATACATGGGTGATTCCTTTTGATAGGCACTCCGAGTACAGCAGGCCAGAAATGAATGGATAAGACTTGACGATTGAAACGATGTTATGAAGTATCTACATGTATTTCGCCATTGATTATGCATTTTACCATGATTCGTCTAACTGTTAATAAATTGTCCTGTGATGTGGACCCATTTCGTTAAAGACGCCGTAACTACAATTGATTTGATGGCCTGTAGTGTGATGACACTCACCCCATTCGCCACATACAGCACGATACTCTGATTATTCATATTACAAGCATCTCAATATACTACACATTCTTCCTGTCAAAATATCAACCGTAACACGGCCCACACCCAGATTGCTACTATATGACAAAGCTCCGATCAGAAATGTTGTATTTTTACAATTCAAATGCCAAGCCAATAGCGTGCAAGATGCGTGTATTTACTTATCCTTCAAGAAAAATTCCTGCGTATCAAACGCACAAATAAATGTGCTGTTTACAATCACATTATATGGTATGTCAGATTCCGTCTATTATCGATCATGTTTACACTCACGACTTCAAAATTTATCACACGTAATCTCTTTCAATATGGACAATTATTCTTCCACCAAGTATTGTCCGGAAACGATTACATCATTCATCCGTCCCTGCAAACATCGACAACAGCTTGTGCCGACAGAGACATTCCAAGCGATAATGAAGAATTAATTGTAACATTGGTTCCATGAGCTAGCGGTTGTCCATATGTATTAAGGTCAGTGGACAACGAAGAGCTGAAGATGAGAGTTGCAGCCCTTGCATTGCGGAGAGGTGAAGAGAGAGATGCAGACAATGAGTAAGGAGATCCATCCTTGGGTCTTCCAACAGCAACTGCTAGCTCGATAACGCACAACGAGGAACAAGACGACTAATTGGTTCCTCATCCAAGCTGCTACCTCCTGCATCAACTAAGCCACAAGCCGTGCCGCTTGGAAAAAATCAAGTTCAGGACCAACGGCGGAGAGTGGGTTGTGGGAACCACAACATGTTCAGGTGGGAGATAGAACAGAATATGTGTAGATCATATATTCACTCCCAGGAACATTATAGAGCAGTGCTCAGAATGGCAGAGACAGCTGTACATTAATTTCGTTGATTTTAAAAAGGATTTTGACAGCATGCATAGGGACAGTTTATGGAAAATACTGAAGGCTTATGGAATTCCAAGCTGCAATAGTGTCAATCATAAAAAGCCTCTATGCCAACTCTACGTGTAGTGTTGGGCAGAGCAACCTAACCTTTGAGGTGAAGACAGGAGTACAACAGGGATGCCCCTGATCAACCACTCTATTTTTAACAGTCATAGACTGGGTGATGCACCAGACAACAGAAGGCAGTCCAAGAGGAATAAGATGGACTACATTTTCTACATTGGAAGATCTGGAATATGCAGATGACATTGCACTACTAGCACATTCACATCAACACATCCAGGAAAAAACGGATAGACTTAATAAGTTTAGCCAGCAGGTGGGCTTGAACATCAATTTAAAGAAGTCAGAGGTCATGATGCTCAATGTGAGCAACCCTGAGCCCATATCAGTAAGGAATCAGCAACTGGTACAGACAGACACCTTCACATACCTAGGATGCATAGTAACACCAGATGGCGGGGCAGGCAAAGACATCAACATCAGAATGAATAAAGCAAGAACATCCTTTTTTAGCCTAAACAACATCTGGAAGTCCTCTCAATACAGCACAAGCACAAAATTAAGATTATATCAGTGCTGTGTGCTTTCTGTGCTTCTCTATGGTGCGGAATGCTGGAGAGTTACAGAGAAGGAAATGTCGAAATTGTTTTCTTTTCACACAACATGCCTAAGAAAAATTTACCGAATCTTTTGGCCGAATACCATCACCAACCAAGATCTGCTTACTCGGAGCAAGCAAGAGGACATGCACATTATCATAGCTGGCAGACGCTGGAGTTGGGTTGGCCATGTCCTCAGAAGAGACCCCGATGCCATCACAAGAACAGCTATGCTTTGGACCCCTGAAGGAAAACGAAAGAGAGGCCGACCAAAAACAACCTGGCGGAGGACTGTGGAGGCTGAGATGCAAAGAATGAACCAGAGCACTGTACGAAGGATGGCCACCGACCGAGCAAAGTGGAATAAATTTGTTGTTGCCCTACAAGACGCCACTAGGCGTGATGGCCACTGACTGCTTTGACGGTCGGCATTTAAGGATCAAAGAAGAAGAAGAAATAAGAAAGTTAATAAATAGTAATTGTGAAGGTGAAGTTCTGATGGAGTTCTTAAAATACAAATGACTTATGGCAAGAGAACGTCAATTAAAATTCTAATTGGAAACACCAGGCCTTTAGACTGTGGCCGTGTATCTGTTGTCCAAACTGTCTATTTATGTTAATAAAGTTAAGCGTTTGTCCATCTGATGCGTTGGTTGGTGTGTCAGGTATTAGTCTCTCTTGTTAAGTGTTTTTCTTGCTTGATCTTATGGGTTTGTGGTAGTACAGATTTTGTCAGGTTAGCACCTGAGATGTTATTGGCCAATAAGAGTTTGAGGCTGTGGGGAACCTCATTGCCCAGATTCTATACTAAACAACTGCATGATGACGAGATTTGTTAAATGACGATGATCTTCACAAACAGAAACGTTCACCAACACTTGTCCACAACGGTACGTTGACGACATGTATTTATTGGACGTCACGACAGAGTTACATATTCAAAAACTTCAGAAAACGTTATGTCTTTATTTAGGTTAAATAATTCTTCCCATCTTTCTCTTCCGATTTTCACAATAACTTGTTTTAGATTAGCATAATAAATGATTCAATACATTTTCAAAAACTGTTATTCAGTCCTGTCTTCCTCCCTTGTGACAATTTTCATTGTTACTGTATTAACTTCCGAAAAAATGTAACTATAGTGGTTCTCCTCTACTCAATACTTCTGCCCTCGGAAAATTTATAAAGTCTCTTTAAGGTTCTATAAGCTGTCAAAATTACTCTTTCTGGCAGAGCGGCAATGTTATCTTTCCTCTGACGTGAAGGTTTACGTTATCAGCGAAACTGTGACTATACGAAGATAAGTCTTTTCCTAGGTTTTTTAAATGTTGCTAAGCGTTATGTTTGAGCAGCCACAATTAATAAAGTACAGACACTTGTTACCTCTCCCTTGTTAAGAAAATATGCACCGAAGACGTAGTGCTTGATGTTGAAGAGTGGCGTTCTTTGGAGAGACATCTTTCTAATTTCTGCTATGTCTTAAATTTGGAAGTTCTTGTAGTCTAAAAGGTTATTCTACTGGCACTACTGTCTCTATCTCTCTGCTCTGCTGCTCTATCTGACCCCCTGTCTGCTCTGCTCTACTGTCTAACCCCCGCCTACTCTTCTCTAATCAATATGATTGTGTGCCTTTTAGTGAGCACTTAGCTTGTATGAACGAGTCCTGCAGATGTGGTTCATCAATTCTGTGATGACGAAAGCCTTCTCCACACTCTCTTCCACTGTCGGCGGTTAGGTGGATGCTTTTCTCTCACACTAGCTGCGTTAGTACCACAAATCGTCTGATGGCTTGTAACCTCGAACTTAAAACAAATAGAAGAAACAAATGCCTGCTGAGTGCATTTGTTCGCTGCAAAGAAACAGGTCATTGTCATGCGCTACACTCACCAATGTTAACCTCTCAGAAGAATTACATTCCCGAGCACGCAGTGTAATTCAGAGAATATGATGAAAATTCACCCATATCCTTCTGAGTGTTAACTAGGAAATTGCGTCTGGAGTGCATGAACAATGATTTGCCTGAATTACAATTAAAAAAAGGTACATAATTCTCACAAGATAATATGTTAAACCTTAGGCACATGTGATGTAATCATCACTCATCACTGCTCCAGTCGGAGTCTGGGGTAGCTCTGCTGTCGGGTTTCCTGCACGATTAGTTAGAAACAATCACCAGCTCTTGCTGTAGTGGTTGATGAATATACTATTTTCACATGTTGAGATTGCCAGCCTCATATATATCCACTAGCAAGAAAACATGTTAAATTCACGTTTGTAATAGAAATGTTTGCACTTACCCCAAATAATGGGTATACACAATCTCCTGCGCAGATTAGAATGGAACACAAAGCCCTTTAGTTAGATGCTATTCGAAGCACTTTGGTCTGGGAAATAGAGATAATTCCTCTGACGGCAGGTGTCTCTGCGAAATCACTTGCTGGGAAAACTTGAGTTAAATTCCTCTTACACTGAGTCTGGGAAATTAGAATTAATTCCTCTGACGACGAATGTCTCTGCGAAATCACTACCTGGGAAAACTTGAGTTAAAGTCCTCTTATGACTGGTGAATCTGATTCCAAGGTTTCCATTCTTGTTATATTAAAGTCCTGGTCCCTTAAGTTTTTGTGTATTTAAATATGCAGGTTTACTCTTAAGTTTTCAGAGGTGCCAAGATACGTTGAACTGCCACTTATAAGTATGGAATACTAAGCCCAGTATCTCACTGTCTTCTTGGGAGTGTTCGCTGTACAATGCGATCTCTCTGTGTGTTCTGTATCTAGGATTTCACAACATTAGATTGTACAGTTTCCAGTTCAAATCCAGCTGGGTTTCCGCTGAATGTTCCAATCAAATGCGTTATTTATTCTGGAATATAAAATAAAACCAATCAAATCTCTCTAGCACTGTTTGGGTGGGGACGTTTTAAATATCCCCTCGCGTGTTTCAAATATTAATTTTAATATCCACGCGTGACCTCTTTATAAGTCGTAATATTGTTCTGGCTGCTCCCCCCTGCCTCCCACAATATTGTGACCGTGTTTTCCTGGAGTAATGTCTTCCACTTACGCCCATATGTCTATCCCCACAGATTATCTAATTATCCCCTTTATCTGCGTGCCTCCGCCAGACAGATGTCTGGTCAGACAGATGTCTGGTCAAACAGTGTTGTCTTATTTCAACGTACACACAATCCAAGCTTGTGTCAACACGATTAGCAGCTTTTCAATGGGGTCAAATTTTGGCCCGGATCGTTTCTACAGGTGGTCAGACGGATTCAAAGAGATAAGTAGGTGACCGGTCTGATGACTGGGTATTGTTACGATAATACCACAGTTCACCTGGCGGAACGTAAATACGTCTGAGGGGTGGTAAACAATAAGATACGAATTACGCCCGTAGCAAATGCTGCCATAGGGGAGTAGCGTGTTAGAGACTTCACCATGCAATGTCCAGTATAAAGAGAAAAATGAATGAAAGGGCAAAATGAAATGCCAAATAACAAGTGATTAATGAAGAAATATGAAGAAAAGTAGTTTACTGCCGGAGGGCTGAATTTGTGAGAGATCACACAAAAGGACAGGGACAGACATTTCGTCACAGTTTGGTGTTTTTGTTTGAGTTTGTATTGTTTCATTTCGTTTTTTTCTGTTTTTTTAATAGGGATTATACTATAGATATGTAAGAAGATATTCTAAGAATAACAGAGGCACTTTCTTCATCTAGTGTTTTACCAGCTGTGTTGTCTCAAACAAAATGACGGAGACCGTCATTTTAAAAGATATATGGAAAAGATCCCGTTACGCGCCCATTGAGGCATATTGGGAATATGGTGTTAGGCTCATATTTTCTTGACCATCGGCACACTAGGGGTAATGTGGTCAGCATCACGCCGGCCGCCTTAACCTTCCGACAGTTGTTCTGGTACCCAATTCATGTTGCTGGGTCGACCCCGGAGCCGTTTGCGGTCTAAACAATCTCACCTCAACTGGGGATTGAACCATAGACCACCGAGCTACGAAGCCAGTGCACTAACCACTGCGCTACCGCGGCTCCCCGTCATTATAAACACAGCAAATTATTTTTGCAGGGCTGTGGGTGGTTTACCCGGACAGGGGGTTTCCTTGTACAGGTCATGAGGCAGAGTTGCGTGTCAGATCAGACGACGCTCACTGGAGTAGTCATCTCACTGCACTGTTTTATTCACATGAGGCAGAGTTGCATGTCAGATCAGACAACGCTCACTGGAGTAGTCATCTCACTGCAGTATTTTATTCACATGAGGCAAAGCATACTCATAGGCGTGAGGTGGCAGGGAAAGCAAACCCGTAAAAATTGTTTACTGAAATCGGATGTGTCGGGTAGAAAGGGACAGATATCGGAGCTCAGCTATAAACTATGACACAACGTACAAAAAGGGCCAATATGTAAGAGATGTGGTCGAGCGACCGTAAACAACAACAGCAACAACACAGAAAATATTCGCTCTCATTTTCTCTTGCACATTTGTTTTTATTACAGCTGCCCCATCTGATGTTAAAATTCTAATGTGTGTAGAGAAATCGAGTCCAACTTTCTTGTCCGCACCAGTAGATGGTGGAAGAAATAAAACGTAAAGGATATCACATGGCGGTAAGTGCCGTATTAAGTGAAGTTTTATAGATGTGGTTATATTAGTCCATCATCGACAGTTGGGGTGATTAACTCCCTTCCACGCTGTATTTTCCTTATCAGATCTAATTCAAGTATAGAGTCAGGCACTCATTTACAGCCGTGTAGTCTGGAGCGTGAGGACATGCAATATAATACATTTATATTCTTATTATGTTCGCAAATATTTTGTAAGCAAAGTATTTCCTTTTTTAAGTGCTTAAGGAGAAGTCATTTTTGGGTTGCTTCCCTTGAAAATAGTTCTGTCATCTTCGATCGGACTCCGCAGACGACTCTAGGCCTACTGTGATTTATTCTGTGGCTGGGTAGGAATAGATTGTTCTTGCTTCAGTATATCTATGGCCTGAATTTATACGTAGTGTTTGTATGAGTAGGACGAGTCTGTCTTATATATGGATATCTTTGCATTTCTAAGTCGAACTAATTTGGTTGTCGCTAGAAAAGGTCAAAGGCTATGCAGCGGAAGTATCGCTAGCAAGGGGTGTGATCCATGGCTGTCATCCTGTGAGGATGCCGAGTTTTGTTGTAGCAGGCTTTTTGCCGAAATAGTGATCTATATATGGATGGGGAAAAGTGATAATCATTTAGACATGTTGTATGTACTTTACCCCAGTGTTTATTCTCTTTTGCCAAGGAATGGCAAAGTTATATTTCGCATAAAAAGGTAAAACCACAATTTATTATGAACTTGGGCTTCGCCATCGTTGTTGATAAGCAGATGCACAGTGGTACTTTTAAAAAAAGAATATCCATTCAAAGGAAGAAGACATTCCTATGTATCAGCACTGGATTGTATGATATTATTCAATTACCTCTATGAGAGAAGCTATGAAGAAATGAGGACATTTAATGAATGACTAATTTTGGTCTATATTCTATAGTGAGTGAAGCTCACGAGAGAGAGAACAGCCATGTTGAAATTCATATACTTTGTATTTATCGAGTGAGAAAAAGGGATGCCTGTACTATCGCTCGATGAACCAAGAGATCACTGCTACATGTGAGAACCCATGTCTGGGATTCCTATATTATGAAATATATATATATATTGAACTTTACGTGAAGGAATATTCGCTAGACGAGGTTAGGTCTAGGAGCCTTCCTATATATTGGTTATGGTCTGACGTGCCCAGTCAGTAAAGCCAGATGATTTACATGATGGAACGCTGAATGCTTATTTACGAATGCTCCATTATGATATTTGCCAAGCATGAATGCTAACTTAAGATGATATTCCTGTGATCAACATTATGCTGTCTATGTCGACATTTGTTCCTGTAACCATACACGTACTGTCCAAGTGTGCGTCCCATTAAATGTTATAAAAGACCACCGTAGTTCCAGTACTTCTTGAATTCGAACAGTGTGAGTATGAGTGATGTACTACCAACCTGTCAACTCTATCGAATCATTCTACCATTCGCGTACTGACATTCAGATACACACTCATTGTTTACACTCACATTCTTGTCGGAGCCTCATCACGTTCCAGGACAAGATGACCTGTATGACCAAAACTGTGCTGGGTTTGATGAGTTGACAATCGTTACACTTTACTACACCAGTCCCAACATCTACATTTATCCACTGGTGGACATTCACATCATTTAACAAATAAAGCATGATTCAACAACTAGTAGCCAGTATGAGTTAACAACTACACAAAGAGTTTAACAACTGGTGTGCCAGCTTCCTGGGTCAACCTGCACAGTGACCATATTGAGAAGTAAACTACTGAGACCAGACGTTCCTTGGGGTCTGTTACGACACACAAATACATCAGCAGTACAACTCTACAGTGATGTCAGCGTGACCTGTCCTGTCGAGAGTATGCAGTAACTAGGTCAGGGTTTGTTGACATTTGGTTCGTTGGACATTTGCCATACAACTGACAGTGTTACACAGCAAGCTTGGTTGAAACATAGAACATTACACATCAGGACTGGAGAATATTTGACAGTGTTTGCGAAAGAAAATGTTATTGAACTGAGAAGTCCTACATTGATTGTTATCATTCAAATCAACGATGGAGCTTCTATTTCTGTGTTGAATTTAAAATAATTAGACCAGAAGTATTTGTTTAATAAAGTACCACAGTACTGTACTATTAGGCAGTGTAACTGAGCCTTCATTCCAACACATTCTTTCTGCAACACTCTATTTACATCATATTGCCATACTATTTATGCATTTATGTATTTATGTTTAACTATTTATATGTGATATTTGTTTGTATCCAGCGGGTTGTTGTTTCGGTTGGGCGGTGTCACACAGCAGAGTATCCCACGTAATAGAGGGTCTGATGTGTGCGTTTCTATAGGTGCAATTTTCTTCATTGAAAATTTGCTGCGACAGCTGTTGCTATTAGTGTTAGCTGTGAAGTCTGTACTCATTGTTGTTTTTGTAATATTCCTCTGTTCTTTAGTTTGTTTTGATTTGTTTGTAATTTGTTGGTCTACCCTATTCTATCTTTCAGTTCTATTCTCAATTTATATTTATATACTGTGGCGTTATTTGTATTTGTTATCCTCTTGCGGTTTATCTTTTATTGTTTTTCCCATTTGATTTATTTCATTTCCGCAAATGTTTTCATGTTCTTCTGTATAACTGTTTTGTTTTGTGCCTGATCGACATACACTATTTAAAATATAGTTGATCATATAAATTGATGTACAAGAATCAACTGATAGTTAATTGCTATTACTAAAGGTACACAGTTGATGATATAAAACACTATTTCTGGTGCACTGCACTTATATTATAGAGTGAACCAGCAACTTATAGCTGTTATTATATAAGGATTTATACAAGACCTTTGTAAGGCTTGTTTCCCACAGTGATTGGGATAGTTAAGTACTATTTTTCCACAGGTTAAAAGTTATCATACAAGGTCTTTGATTAAGACTAAGAAAGTGAATTTATTTACTTTTGCAAATTACTGATCTTATTAGACAAGATGTCTACCTTAGATTATTTTATCACACAAGGCAGGGCTCTTGATATGACTGGTCAGCAATTAGAACAATGGGCAGTTGCTCAATATGACAAAGCATTAGCTGCAGAAGAGAGAAAACTTGCTGCTGCTGCTGAAGAAAGAAAAGCATTGATTGAAGAAAAGAAATTAGCAGCTGAGGAAAAAAAATTACAAAGAGAGGATGAACAAAAGAAATTGCAGATACAGACTGATGAAAAAAGATTCCAGATGGAAATGGAAAAAGAGAAAAGAAAGCATGAAGCGTCTTCAGAAGAGAGAAAATTACAAGCTGAAGCTCAAGAAAAAAAAGCAATAAGAGAACATGAACACCAAAAAGAACTTTTAGCATTTGAGTTAGAAAAGTTAAAGTTAACAAACATAAGTAATGTTAATCAAGCATCTAGTGGTAATGGTAAACCCTTTACTTACAAGGTCAAGGTACCAGCGTTCAACCCTTCCAGTGATGACATAACATTCTGGCTAAACAGATTTGAACGCTCGTGTCGAGCACATAATGTGGACAAATCACAATATGCTAACCAGTTATCAGAAAATCTGAAAGGTGATTCTCTGACTAGTTTAAGTTTGGTTGAAGAGGCTGACAAAGATAACTATGATGTTATTAGGGCAGCCTGGTTAAAGAAGTATCAGTTGTCTGAAGAGGGTTATCGGAAGTTGTTTAAGACAATGGTGCCTGAGGCAGGTGTAGAATTCTCAGAATTCATTGCAAGAACACGTCTTACATTTGATCGTTGGATTGAGCTATCCAAAACAGAAAAGACTTATGAAGCCCTTATGGACTTGATACTCAGAGACAAGATTATGTCAAGTATAAATAAACCTTTCCTCGAATTCTTACATGAGCGTAAACCTAAGTCTCTAAAAGAAATGGAACAGTATTGTACCCAATACGTCACTGCACATCCGGACGTAGCTATTAGCAACAGTAAGGTTAAAGAAGGTATGCCAGTTGCTTCTGCAACACCATACAACCCTAATCACTCTCACAAATTCCAAGGACCTCAAAATAGGTTTAATAAAAAAGGTAACTATTACAGTTATCAGAACCAAGGTAACCAATCATTTCAGGGTTCTTCTTCGAATACCTGGAGAAGAGCTGACAGCCCTCGATTCAGGGGTGGTCATAATTACAGGAACTTTCGCAAAGGAAGTCATTCTAGAAACTATCCAAGTTTTCCTTCATGGAGACAACAGGATCATAATTACCGAGATACTCATTATAATGAATATGATGATAGTAACCAAAGGAGCTATGATTCAAACCCGAGTAGGGGTTATAATAGTGGAAACAATGATAAGTACAGAGGCAATAATAACAGAGGTAGAGCACAATTCAAAAAACATAAAGCTCATTACCAGGCGAACTCTGCACAGCAAGAGTCCCACGAAGCCTATAAACAAAATAAAGATAATGATGACTCTAATAATATGGCATGTGCCGCTTTTGATTTTGGGAGAGCATCTCAGTGCCCCCAATGCAAAACATTATTTGAGCCAACCACAGTGTCTACTTTAAGCTGTGGCCATCCTCTTCCCGCTCTTCCTGCGTCAATCGCGCATGATGGGAGAGGTTCTCTTGTCTTACACAAAGGTTTAGTAAATGACAATCCAGTCTCAGTACTTTTTGATTCTGGATGCACAACTATTGGGGTTAGGCAGTCACTCATAGATCCTTCTCATTCTACAGGCAAAGTAGTCAAATGCGTAACATTTGGCGGCACCATAGAGAAATACTCTACCGCTATCATTAGGATTGCTACTCCTTTCTTCACAGGAGATGTACACGCATGTCTTTTGCCGAATCCGATCGCTGATCTTATCATCGGTCGCATTCACGGAGTCAAAGAATGCACTCCGGAGCAAATTTCCGTTTGGGAAAATCAAAATATGCAATCTGCTAATGCAGTAGTCACTAGAGCTCAAGCTCTCAATATGCCTGAAACTTCATCTGTTGAAGATAATGAAGTGCATAACCGAGATGATCCCTTGGTAATTTCTCGTGACTCGTTTATAAAACAACAAGAAGAAGATCCGACTCTTAAGAAATTCTTCACTCTTGTAACAAAAGGTGATCCGAATAAAGATTCAAATTGTAAATCTTGGATTACAATGAAGAATGGCGTACTTGTACGTATGGTGCAAGACTCCACTAAGTCAAGTCATTCTCAGATTCTTGTACCCAAGAATTTGAGAGTTAAGATCTTACAACATGCACACGACTCTCAGTGTGCTGGTCACATGGGTTTTTCCCGTACTAAGTCAAGAGTTCTTGCGGCTTTCTTTTGGCCTTTTGTGAACAAGGACATACGGATCTATTGTCGATCCTGTAAAGTATGTCAAGAAGTCAAATCCAAAGGTCCTCGTCATGCTGCGCCTATTCAGGCTGCAGATATTCCTATTCGTCCATTCCAGAAAATGGCGATAGACATCATTGGTCCATTCAAGATCAAATCTGCTAGAGGACATCAGTTTATCTTAACGTGTGTAGACATGTGCACACGTTGGCCAGAGGCTATCCCTCTAAAGAGCATTACTACCGCTGACATTGCAGATGCTCTTTGGCTTATATTTTCTCGGCTGGGATTCCCCGGAGAAATATTATCAGATCATGGCACCCAACTGATATCGGATACCATGTCTCAAGTAATGTCTACTCTACAGATAGAGAGATCTTTGAGTAGCATCTATCATCCTATGTCCAATGGGATGGTCGAGCGACTAAATAGAACACTTAAGAACTTATTAGGGAAGATAACTGAGGATCATCCTCAAGATTGGGATAGGGTTTTACCCGCGGCCCTCTTCGCGTACAGAGAGGTCCCCAATGAACATACAGGGTTTTCGCCCTTTGAACTTGTCTTTGGCGCGCGACCGCGCGGCCCAATGTCTTTGCTGCATGATCTTATAACAGCTGACAATATTGACGATGACACAAAATCTTCTTACGAGTATGTCATCGCGCTGAGACAAAAGATTATCGAAGCATGCAAATTGGCAACGTCCTCTTCTGAATTTGCTAAGCAGAAGGCAAGACAATTTGCTAATAAGAAGAGAACTTTACGACAACTTTGTCCTGGTGACAAAGCATTTGTTTTGCTACCTTGTCGTGAAAATAGACTCCTTATTAGTTGGAAAGGTCCGTACGATATAATATCGAAAATTTCAGATGTTGACTACATCGTCGATATTAACGGGAAGCATAAAACCTTCCACATCAATATGCTTACGGAGTTCCATGAACGTCCTGACTATTTACAGCCTATTTTCCAGGCAACGGACGATTCTCATGTCAAACATGGTCATTACTCATCACTGTCTGTAATACAGGATGAGGAAACAAGTTTTTCGGATGTTAATCTCCCGCTTCCAATGATCCCACTTCATTCTAGTGAATCATGGAAAGACGTTACTGTTTCTCCTGATTTGTCTCTAGGAGAACGGCGACAAGTTTCGTCTATGTTACAAACATTTCAGGATGTCCTCACTGACATCCCTGGACAAACTCATGTCATTGAGCATGACATTGTTCTAACTGAACATACTCCAATTAGGGTTAGGCCTTATCCTATCCCTATACATTTCCAAACACAGGTTGAAAAGGAGTTGGATGAAATGATAGATTTACAAATAATCGAACCATCCACTTCTGCATATTCTTCGCCGATGGTTATTGTTCGAAAAAAAGACAATAACATACGTCTTTGCGTTGACTATCGCAAATTGAATCAAGTTACGAAGTTCGATGCTGAACCTATGCCTTTACTAGAAGAGTTACTTACTCGTCTTTCTAAATCGCATTTTTTCACTAAACTTGATTTGTCTAAAGGATATTGGCAAGTTCCATTATCCGAACGCGCCAAACCTCTTACCGCTTTCTCTACTCCCAGAGGCCTTTTCCAATGGAATTTTATGCCTTTCGGCCTTATGAACGCACCAGCTACATTTGTACGCATGATGCGTCGAATCCTATCGTATCGGTCAGATGTCATTGCTTATCTAGACGACATCTGTCTTTTCAGCGATACTTGGGAAGATCACTATTCAGGATTAGTTGAATTATTATCAACTCTGCGTGAGTATAACCTGACAGCAAAACCATCTAAAGCTTGTATTGGCTTTAGCGAAATTGCTTTCTTAGGCCATCGAGTAGGTCACGGTTTCTTGAAGACAGAAGACCATAATATCACTAAGATACTTAACATCTCTATCCCTAGGACTAAAAAGCAAGTGCGAAGTCTTTTAGGTCTCATACAATTTTATGGACGTTTCATTCCGAATCTGTCCTCTATCATGGCACCTCTCTCTACACTATTAAAGAAAGGGTCGCCTAACATGGTTCACTGGTCTCATGAATGCCAATCTTCACTAGAGAAGATCAAAACTATGTTTTCATCACCACCTATTTTAGTGTTACCTACAACAGATAAGACATTTGTTCTTCGTAGTGACGCTTCATCCACTGGGATTGGAGCGGCACTAATGCAAGAGTACTCTGGTCCAGAAAACTTAATGCTGCAGAAAGGAATTACTCGGTTTTAGACCGCGAATTATTGGCAATGGTTTGGTCAATTCTCAAACTCCAAAGATTCCTTCTGGGCGCGCATTTCGTAGTGGAAACTGACCAAAAAGCTCTTACGGCTATCCAAAGTAAGAACTTGAAGAGCTCGAGATCAACTCGATACGCAATCGCTCTTCAACCTTTTCATTTTTCGGTACGAGCTATCCGTGGTTCAGAAAATGTGATGGCGGACATTCTGTCCAGATGCCCACATGATGCCACTTAACTGTTAAATATTGGATCTTTTTAATATGTATAACTTTACAACAGTTATTTTTTGTTTCTTTACTAAGATACACATTTGTAATTTAATAATAGAATGATGGTATCGCTACTTAGCGGTTTATTGATGTTAATTCACCGCTGTTCTTTGATGATTGTTTCTTCATAAATCATAAATTTAAGATTGTAGTGTGAATTTTTGGTATGCATTGTATAATTACCAGAATTGTATTATACGTACATCACACCTTCCTGGAAACATTTATTCGTAGGGAAACAATTTCTCTCAGATTTTGAGATATATATTCTCACCAGTCATATTAGGAATTATAGTTATTCCTGATATTTTCATCTGCGCAGTATTCTTGCGTTGTGAGCCTATTCTACGGTGCTCCTAGATGTATTTTAAAAAAAAAAAAATTTTTTTTTTTTTTTCCCGGGAGGTGTGGTAAGACTGTAAAGGGCAATTTTTACTATCTTGCAATATAATACATTTATATTCTTATTATGTTCGCAAATATTTTGTAAGCAAAGTATTTCCTTTTTTAAGTGCTTAAGGAGAAGTCATTTTTTGGGTTGCTTCCCTTGAAAATAGTTCTGTCATCTTCGATCGGACTCCGCAGACGACTCTAGGCCTACTGCGATTTATTCTGTGGCTGGGTAGGAATAGATTGTTCTTGCTTCAGTATATCTATGGCCTGAATTTATACGTAGTGTTTGTATGAGTAGGACGAGTCTGTCTTATATATGGATATCTTTGCATTTCTAAGTCGAACTAATTTGGTTGTCGCTAGAAAAGGTCAAAGGCTATGCAGCGGAAGTATCGCTAGCAAGGGGTGTGATCCATGGCTGTCATCCTGTGAGGATGCCGAGTTTTGTTGTAGCAGGCTTTTTTGCCGAAATAGTGATCTATATATGGATGGGGAAAAGTGATAATCATTTAGACATGTTGTATGTACTTTACCCCAGTGTTTATTCTCTTTTGCCAAGGAATGGCAAAGTTATATTTCGCATAAAAAGGTAAAACCACAATTTATTATGAACTTGGGCTTCGCCATCGTTGTTGATAAGCAGATGCACACAGTGGTACTTTTAAAAAAGAATATCCATTCAAAGGAAGAAGACATTCCTATGTATCAGCACTGGATTGTATGATATTATTCAATTACCTCTATGAGAGAAGCTATGAAGAAATGAGGACATTTAATGAATGACTAATTTTGGTCTATATTCTATAGTGAGTGAAGCTCACGAGAGAGAGAACAGCCATGTTGAAATTCATATACTTTGTATTTATCGAGTGAGAAAAAGGGATGCCTGTACTATCGCTCGATGAACCAAGAGATCACTGCTACATGTGAGAACCCATGTCTGGGATTCCTATATTATGAACTATATATATATTGAACTTTACGTGAAGGAATATTCGCTAGACGAGGTTAGGTCTAGGAGCCTTCCTATATATTGGTTATGGTCTGACGTGCCCAGTCAGTAAAGCCAGATGATTTACATGATGGAACGCTGAATGCTTATTTACGAATGCTCCATTATGATATTTGCCAAGCATGAATGCTAACTTAAGATGATATTCCTGTGATCAACATTATGCTGTCTATGTCGACATTTGTTCCTGTAACCATACACGTACTGTCCAAGTGTGCGTCCCATTAAATGTTATAAAAGACCACCGTAGTTCCAGTACTTCTTGAATTCGAACAGTGTGAGTATGAGTGATGTACTACCAACCTGTCAACTCTATCGAATCATTCTACCATTCGCGTACTGACATTCAGATACACACTCATTGTTTACACTCACATTCTTGTCGGAGCCTCATCACGTTCCAGGACAAGATGACCTGTATGACCAAAACTGTGCTGGGTTTGATGAGTTGACAATCGTTACACTTTACTACACCAGTCCCAACATCTACATTTATCCACTGGTGGACATTCACATCATTTAGCAAATAAAGCATGATTCAACAACTAGTAGCCAGTATGAGTTAACAACTACACAAAGAGTTTAACAACTGGTGTGCCAGCTTCCTGGGTCAACCTGCACAGTGACCATATTGAGAAGTAAACTACTGAGACCAGACGTTCCTTGGGGTCTGTTACGACACACAAATACATCAGCAGTACAACTCTACAGTGATGTCAGCGTGACCTGTCCTGTCGAGAGTATGCAGTAACTAGGTCAGGGTTTGTTGACATTTGGTTCATTGGACATTTGCCATACAACTGACAGTGTTACACAGCAAGCTTGGTTGAAACATAGAACATTACACATCAGGACTGGAGAATATTTGACAGTGTTTGCGAAAGAAAATGTTATTGAACTGAGAAGTCCTACATTGATTGTTATCATTCAAATCAACGATGGAGCTTCTATTTCTGTGTTGAATTTAAAATAATTAGACCAGAAGTATTTGTTTAATAAAGTACCACAGTACTGTACTATTAGGCAGTGTAACTGAGCCTTCATTCCAACACATTCTTTCTGCAACACTCTATTTACATCATATTGCCATACTATTTATGCATTTATGTATTTATGTTTAACTATTTATATGTGATATTTGTTTGTATCCAGCGGGTTGTTGTTTCGGTTGGGCGGTGTCACACAGCAGAGTATCCCACGTAATAGAGGGTCTGATGTGTGCGTTTCTATAGGTGCAATTTTCTTCATTGAAAATTTGCTGCGACAGCTGTTGCTATTAGTGTTAGCTGTGAAGTCTGTACTCATTGTTGTTTTTGTAATATTCCTCTGTTCTTTAGTTTGTTTTGATTTGTTTGTAATTTGTTGGTCTACCCTATTCTATCTTTCAGTTCTATTCTCAATTTATATTTATATACTGTGGCGTTATTTGTATTTGTTATCCTCTTGCGGTTTATCTTTTTATTGTTTTTCCCATTTGATTTATTTCATTTCCGCAAATGTTTTCATGTTCTTCTGTATAACTGTTTTGTTTTGTGCCTGATCGACATACACTATTTAAAATATAGTTGATCATATAAATTGATGTACAAGAATCAACTGATAGTTAATTGCTATTACTAAAGGTACACAGTTGATGATATAAAACACTATTTCTGGTGCACTGCACTTATATTATAGAGTGAACCAGCAACTTATAGCTGTTATTATATAAGGATTTATACAAGACCTTTGTAAGGCTTGTTTCCCACAGTGATTGGGATAGTTAAGTACTATTTTTCCACAGGTTAATAAGTTATCATACAAGGTCTTTGATTAAGACTAAGAAAGTGAATTTATTTACTTTTGCAAATTACTGATCTTATTAGACAAGATGTCTACCTTAGATTATTTTATCACACAAGGCAGGGCTCTTGATATGACTGGTCAGCAATTAGAACAATGGGCAGTTGCTCAATATGACAAAGCATTAGCTGCAGAAGAGAGAAAACTTGCTGCTGCTGCTGAAGAAAGAAAAGCATTGATTGAAGAAAAGAAATTAGCAGCTGAGGAAAAAAAATTACAAAGAGAGGATGAACAAAAGAAATTGCAGATACAGACTGATGAAAAAAGATTCCAGATGGAAATGGAAAAAGAGAAAAGAAAAGATGAGGCTGCTGCTGAAGAGAAAAAAGTACAAGCTGCTACAGAAGAGAGAAGATTACAAGCTGAAGCTCAAGAAAAAAAAGCAATAAGAGAACATGAACACCAAAAAGAACTTTTAGCATTTGAGTTAGAAAAGTTAAAGTTAACAAACATAAGTAATGTTAATCAAGCATCTAGTGGTAATGGTAAACCCTTTACTTACAAGGTCAAGGTACCAGCGTTCAACCCTTCCAGTGATGACATAACATTCTGGCTAAACAGATTTGAACGCTCGTGTCGAGCACATAATGTGGACAAATCACAATATGCTAACCAGTTATCAGAAAATCTGAAAGGTGATTCTCTGACTAGTTTAAGTTTGGTTGAAGAGGCTGACAAAGATAACTATGATGTTATTAGGGCAGCCTTGTTAAAGAAGTATCAGTTGTCTGAAGAGGGTTATCGGAAGTTGTTTAAGACAATGGTGCCTGAGGCAGGTGTAGAATTCTCAGAATTCATTGCAAGAACACGTCTTACATTTGATCGTTGGATTGAGCTATCCAAAACAGAAAAGACTTATGAAGCCCTTATGGACTTGATACTCAGAGACAAGATTATGTCAAGTATAAATAAACCTTTCCTCGAATTCTTACATGAGCGTAAACCTAAGTCTCTAAAAGAAATGGAACAGTATTGTACCCAATACGTCACTGCACATCCGGACGTAGCTATTAGCAACAGTAAGGTTAAAGAAGGTATGCCAGTTGCTTCTGCAACACCATACAACCCTAATCACTCTCACAAATTCCAAGGACCTCAAAATAGGTTTAATAAAAAAGGTAACTATTACAGTTATCAGAACCAAGGTAACCAATCATTTCAGGGTTCTTCTTCGAATACCTGGAGAAGAGCTGACAGCCCTCGATTCAGGGGTGGTCATAATTACAGGAACTTTCGCAAAGGAAGTCATTCTAGAAACTATCCAAGTTTTCCTTCATGGAGACAACAGGATCATAATTACCGAGATACTCATTATAATGAATATGATGATAGTAACCAAAGGAGCTATGATTCAAACCCGAGTAGGGGTTATAATGGTGGAAACAATGATAAGTACAGAGGCAATAATAACAGAGGTAGAGCACAATTCAAAAAACATAAAGCTCATTACCAGGCGAACTCTGCACAGCAAGAGTCCCACGAAGCCTATAAACAAAATAAAGATAATGATGACTCTAATAATATGGCATGTGCCGCTTTTGATTTTGGGAGAGCATCTCAGTGCCCCCAATGCAAAACATTATTTGAGCCAACCACAGTGTCTACTTTAAGCTGTGGCCATCCTCTTCCCGCTCTTCCTGCGTCAATCGCGCATGATGGGAGAGGTTCTCTTGTCTTACACAAAGGTTTAGTAAATGACAATCCAGTCTCAGTACTTTTTGATTCTGGATGCACAACTATTGGGGTTAGGCAGTCACTCATAGATCCTTCTCATTCTACAGGCAAAGTAGTCAAATGCGTAACATTTGGCGGCACCATAGAGAAATACTCTACCGCTATCATTAGGATTGCTACTCCTTTCTTCACAGGAGATGTACACGCATGTCTTTTGCCGGATCCGATCGCTGATCTTATCATCGGTCGCATTCACGGAGTCAAAGAATGCACTCCGGAGCAAATTTCCGTTTGGGAAAATCAAAATATGCAATCTGCTAATGCAGTAGTCACTAGAGCTCAAGCTCTCAATATGCCTGAAACTTCATCTGTTGAAGATAATGAAGTGCATAACCGAGATGATCCCTTGGTAATTTCTCGTGACTCGTTTATAAAACAACAAGAAGAAGATCCGACTCTTAAGAAATTCTTCACTCTTGTAACAAAAGGTGATCCGAATAAAGATTCAAATTGTAAATCTTGGATTACAATGAAGAATGGCGTACTTGTACGTATGGTGCAAGACTCCACTAAGTCAAGTCATTCTCAGATTCTTGTACCCAAGAATTTGAGAGTTAAGATCTTACAACATGCACACGACTCTCAGTGTGCTGGTCACATGGGTTTTTCCCGTACTAAGTCAAGAGTTCTTGCGGCTTTCTTTTGGCCTTTTGTGAACAAGGACATACGGATCTATTGTCGATCCTGTAAAGTATGTCAAGAAGTCAAATCCAAAGGTCCTCGTCATGCTGCGCCTATTCAGGCTGCAGATATTCCTATTCGTCCATTCCAGAAAATGGCGATAGACATCATTGGTCCATTCAAGATCAAATCTGCTAGAGGACATCAGTTTATCTTAACGTGTGTAGACATGTGCACACGTTGGCCAGAGGCTATCCCTCTAAAGAGCATTACTACCGCTGACATTGCAGATGCTCTTTGGCTTATATTTTCTCGGCTGGGATTCCCCGGAGAAATATTATCAGATCATGGCACCCAACTGATATCGGATACCATGTCTCAAGTAATGTCTACTCTACAGATAGAGAGATCTTTGAGTAGCATCATATCATCCTATGTCCAATGGGATGGTCGAGCGACTAAATAGAACACTTAAGAACTTATTAGGGAAGATAACTGAGGATCATCCTCAGGATTGGGATAGGGTTTTACCCGCGGCCCTCTTCGCGTACAGAGAGGTCCCCAATGAACATACAGGGTTTTCGCCCTTTGAACTTGTCTTTGGCGCGCGACCGCGCGGCCCAATGTCTTTGCTGCATGATCTTATAACAGCTGACAATATTGACGATGACACAAAATCTTCTTACGAGTATGTCATCGCGCTGAGACAAAAGATTATCGAAGCATGCAAATTGGCAACGTCCTCTTCTGAATTTGCTAAGCAGAAGGCAAGACAATTTGCTAATAAGAAGAGAACTTTACGACAACTTTGTCCTGGTGACAAAGCATTTGTTTTGCTACCTTGTCGTGAAAATAGACTCCTTATTAGTTGGAAAGGTCCGTACGATATAATATCGAAAATTTCAGATGTTGACTACATCGTCGATATTAACGGGAAGCATAAAACCTTCCACATCAATATGCTTACGGAGTTCCATGAACGTCCTGACTATTTACAGCCTATTTTCCAGGCAACGGACGATTCTCATGTCAAACATGGTCATTACTCATCACTGTCTGTAATACAGGATGAGGAAACAAGTTTTTCGGATGTTAATCTCCCGCTTCCAATGATCCCACTTCATTCTAGTGAATCATGGAAAGACGTTACTGTTTCTCCTGATTTGTCTCTAGGAGAACGGCGACAAGTTTCGTCTATGTTACAAACATTTCAGGATGTCCTCACTGACATCCCTGGACAAACTCATGTCATTGAGCATGACATTGTTCTAACTGAACATACTCCAATTAGGGTTAGGCCTTATCCTATCCCTATACATTTCCAAACACAGGTTGAAAAGGAGTTGGATGAAATGATAGATTTACAAATAATCGAACCATCCACTTCTGCATATTCTTCGCCGATGGTTATTGTTCGAAAAAAAGACAATAACATACGTCTTTGCGTTGACTATCGCAAATTGAATCAAGTTACGAAGTTCGATGCTGAACCTATGCCTTTACTAGAAGAGTTACTTACTCGTCTTTCTAAATCGCATTTTTTCACTAAACTTGATTTGTCTAAAGGATATTGGCAAGTTCCATTATCCGAACGCGCCAAACCTCTTACCGCTTTCTCTACTCCCAGAGGCCTTTTCCAATGGAATTTTATGCCTTTCGGCCTTATGAACGCACCAGCTACATTTGTACGCATGATGCGTCGAATCCTATCGTATCGGTCAGATGTCATTGCTTATCTAGACGACATCTGTCTTTTCAGCGATACTTGGGAAGATCACTATTCAGGGTTAGTTGAATTATTATCAACTCTGCGTGAGTATAACCTGACAGCAAAACCATCTAAAGCTTGTATTGGCTTTAGCGAAATTGCTTTCTTAGGCCATCGAGTAGGTCACGGTTTCTTGAAGACAGAAGACCATAATATCACTAAGATACTTAACATCTCTATCCCTAGGACTAAAAAGCAAGTGCGAAGTCTTTTAGGTCTCATACAATTTTATGGACGTTTCATTCCGAATCTGTCCTCTATCATGGCACCTCTCTCTACACTATTAAAGAAAGGGTCGCCTAACATGGTTCACTGGTCTCATGAATGCCAATCTTCACTAGAGAAGATCAAAACTATGTTTTCATCACCACCTATTTTAGTGTTACCTACAACAGATAAGACATTTGTTCTTCGTAGTGACGCTTCATCCACTGGGATTGGAGCGGCACTAATGCAAGAGTACTCTGGAACTCTGCATCCTGTAATGTACATATCCAGAAAACTTAATGCTGCAGAAAGGAATTACTCGGTTTTAGACCGCGAATTATTGGCAATGGTTTGGTCAATTCTCAAACTCCAAAGATTCCTTCTGGGCGCGCATTTCGTAGTGGAAACTGACCAAAAAGCTCTTACGGCTATCCAAAGTAAGAACTTGAAGAGCTCGAGATCAACTCGATACGCAATCGCTCTTCAACCTTTTCATTTTTCGGTACGAGCTATCCGTGGTTCAGAAAATGTGATGGCGGACATTCTGTCCAGATGCCCACATGATGCCACTTAACTGTTAAATATTGGATCTTTTTAATATGTATAACTTTACAACAGTTATTTTTTGTTTCTTTACTAAGATACACATTTGTAATTTAATAATAGAATGATGGTATCGCTACTTAGCGGTTTATTGATGTTAATTCACCGCTGTTCTTTGATGATTGTTTCTTCATAAATCATAAATTTAAGATTGTAGTGTGAATTTTTGGTATGCATTGTATAATTAACAGAATTGTATTATACGTACATCACACCTTCCTGGAAACATTTATTCGTAGGGAAACAATTTCTCTCAGATTTTGAGATATATATTCTCACCAGTCATATTGGGAATTATAGTTATTCCTGATATTTTCATCTGCGCAGTATTCTTGCGTTGTGAGCCTATTCTACGGTGCTCCTAGATGTATTTAAAAAAAAAAAAAAAATTTTATTTTTTTTTTTCCCGGGAGGTGTGGTAAGACTGTAAAGGGCAATTTTTACTATCTTGCAATATAATACATTTATATTCTTATTATGTTCGCAAATATTTTGTAAGCAAAGTATTTCCTTTTTTAAGTGCTTAAGGAGAAGTCATTTTTGGGTTGCTTCCCTTGAAAATAGTTCTGTCATCTTCGATCGGACTCCGCAGACGACTCTAGGCCTACTGTGATTTATTCTGTGGCTGGGTAGGAATAGATTGTTCTTGCTTCAGTATATCTATGGCCTGAATTTATACGTAGTGTTTGTATGAGTAGGACGAGTCTGTCTTATATATGGATATCTTTGCATTTCTAAGTCGAACTAATTTGGTTGTCGCTAGAAAAGGTCAAAGGCTATGCAGCGGAAGTATCGCTAGCAAGGGTGTGATCCATGGCTGTCATCCTGTGAGGATGCCGAGTTTTGTTGTAGCAGGCTTTTTTGCCGAAATAGTGATCTATATATGGATGGGGAAAAGTGATAATCATTTAGACATGTTGTATGTACTTTACCCCAGTGTTTATTCTCTTTTGCCAAGGAATGGCAAAGTTATATTTCGCATAAAAAGGTAAAACCACAATTTATTATGAACTTGGGCTTCGCCATCGTTGTTGATAAGCAGATGCACAGTGGTACTTTTAAAAAAGAATATCCATTCAAAGGAAGAAGACATTCCTATGTATCAGCACTGGATTGTATGATATTATTCAATTACCTCTATGAGAGAAGCTATGAAGAAATGAGGACATTTAATGAATGACTAATTTTGGTCTATATTCTATAGTGAGTGAAGCTCACGAGAGAGAGAACAGCCATGTTGAAATTCATATACTTTGTATTTATCGAGTGAGAAAAAGGGATGCCTGTACTATCGCTCGATGAACCAAGAGATCACTGCTACATGTGAGAACCCATGTCTGGGATTCCTATATTATGAAATATATATATATATTGAACTTTACGTGAAGGAATATTCGCTAGACGAGGTTAGGTCTAGGAGCCTTCCTATATATTGGTTATGGTCTGACGTGCCCAGTCAGTAAAGCCAGATGATTTACATGATGGAACGCTGAATGCTTATTTACGAATGCTCCATTATGATATTTGCCAAGCATGAATGCTAACTTAAGATGATATTCCTGTGATCAACATTATGCTGTCTATGTCGACATTTGTTCCTGTAACCATACACGTACTGTCCAAGTGTGCGTCCCATTAAATGTTATAAAAGACCACCGTAGTTCCAGTACTTCTTGAATTCGAACAGTGTGAGTATGAGTGATGTACTACCAACCTGTCAACTCTATCGAATCATTCTACCATTCGCGTACTGACATTCAGATACACACTCATTGTTTACACTCACATTCTTGTCGGAGCCTCATCACGTTCCAGGACAAGATGACCTGTATGACCAAAACTGTGCTGGGTTTGATGAGTTGACAATCGTTACACTTTACTACACCAGTCCCAACATCTACATTTATCCACTGGTGGACATTCACATCATTTAACAAATAAAGCATGATTCAACAACTAGTAGCCAGTATGAGTTAACAACTACACAAAGAGTTTAACAGATATCTTTTGGGGTGCGGCCATTTTCCATATGGCGGACATGGAAAACCCAGCGTAGTCTGCGCTGTCTAAGTAGTGTATACATGTTTTGAAGGCCAGCACGTGAGAACACCTCGACATTTGTCACTTTATCTTTCCCAGAAATGCCGAGGATGTGGCGTAGACACCGTAGATGGAAGGTATTGAGCCTTCTTTCTTGCTTAGCAAAGGTTGTCCAGGTCTCCCTGCCATTTAGAGTGTTGTTTGTTGTTGTTTTTAAGAGGTGATGGGTGGAGAGCGGGCACTTTGTCATACCATTTCAGTCCTTCCATTCTACGCAAGCAACCGTTTATAAAAGTCTGTAGCTTTTTAGTTGTTGCTTTTGTTGCTCTCCGTGTCTCAGAGCCATACAATAGGACTGACTTGACATGTGAGTTGAAGATTCTTATTTTCGTGTTGGACTTGATTTCTCTTGACCTCCATATGTTTCCCAATGCAATGAAAGCGCTTCTTGCTTTTTGTAGTCTTACTTTGATATCATTGTCTGTCCCTCCAACTTTGTCTATATTACTACCAAGATATGTGTATGATTCTACATCCTTTAGTGGTGTTTCTCCAAGTTCAATCGTGTTATCATTTCTTGCATTTATTGTCATAATGTTTGTCCTTTCCTTGTGTATTTTCAGACCCTCTTCTTGTGGCCTCTCATCGAGAATTTTCATTTTCTCTTGCATCTGATTATGGTTATGGGACAGAAGAGCCAAGTCATCTGCAAAATCCAGATCATCAAGCTGTTTAGTCAGATTCCACTGGATTCCATTTCTGTTGTGTGATGTCGATGTTTTCATAACCCAATCTATTGCTAGTAAGAAAAGAAATGGAGATAAGAGGCATCCCTCTCCCACTCCCATAATAATAATATTATTATAATATTAATAATTATAATATTATAACATTATAATATTATATTATAATATTAATAATATAATATTATAATAATAGTATAATAGTATTATAATACTATGCGTATATAGTATTATATATATAATTATATATATAATACTATATATAATTATATACATTTTAGTTCACATGTTAGTAATGAAACATAGAATGGAAAATGCCCTACTTACACCAATTTTGGCTACAGACTTGTTGCTCAGATGAATAAAAGAAACGAGTCGGTCTCTTACACGCGTCTGGGGGGGGGGGGGGGGGGGTTTCATTTTACAATAATTCCCCCCCCGGACTCCGGGTTTTTTCACCTTCCTAGTCCCCTTGTTCCTTACTAAAATGTAAAGATTTCCTGTGCTTTGTAAGTCTTATTTGGTTCTCCAATAAAAGGTCCAGTTAACAAAAAGGAATTACGAATCTAGTCTTCACTCTGGGGAGGTCTGATGTTGTCTTGGCGAGTTAGAAATTCACAGTGAAGAAAAACAGCGAAAATGGTCAGATTATATCTTCTCAAGCATTGTTTGTTATGGTGCAAGAGAGATATGAGGGCACTGGACATGGATCCAGCAACATGGGAGGATGAAGCTGCCGATCGCACTAAGTGGCGATGCTATTTACGGCGCCACTTCAGATTGGGCGAAGAGAGGCTCACACAACAAGCAGAGGAGGGGAGAAAACGTCGAAAGGAGCACCAGGAAAATAAGCAGCTGAGGGCTGTCACCTCAGGGGCGCATTCCCATAGTCAATTATGACTAAAGGGGCTATTATTATTATTATTATTGTACATATTTGTAAAATTTGTCTTGGAGTTAAGTCATCATAGCTGCCATCTCAACATGAATGTTGCCTGTAATAGATCCACAGTTGCCATCCTGTGTTTTCCATATATATATATATATATATATTTATATATATATATATATATATTTATATATATATATTTATATATTATATAGTATATATATATATATTATATATATTATATATTAATATATATATATATACTGTACTTTGCAAAAAAAATGGCAATCATATATTTTCGCAACACAATCTCCCCTATCTATTAACAGTGGTTTCAGTACAATATAATGTTGCCTTCTCCAGCAAGGCAAGCCTGGATGCGGCGACGCATACTTCCCACAAATGTTTGTAGGTAATTGTGAGTCAGACTGTCCCAGTATTTTTCAGCTACCTTCTTCAATTGTTCAACGTCTCTGAGTCCACTCTTTTTTTAAATGATTCTTGAGTAGTGCCCAAACGTTTTCAATTGGGTTTAGGTCGGGACTGTTGCTGGGCCACTTCAGCACTATCACATTCTTCTCTTGCAGCCATGCTTTGGTGGTATGAGCTGTATGCTTTGGGTCATTGTCATGTTGAAATGTGCACCCATCGGGGTACATGACCTGCATAAATGGCAGAAGGTGTCCCTCTAGTATGTCGATGTACCTTTCTTTCGTGAGAATTCCTGTGAAAACACACAGTGGGGTGCACCTCTTGCTGACACCCCTCCCCAAAGATGGAATTTCTGGGTATGTTTCGGTCGCTGGTACACAGGCGTTACAGAGTCTTTCGTCCAAATATTTATTTGAGCAGGATAAGACCAAACAGAACATTCATCTGAAAAAATCACATTGTCCCATGACAAATTTTGGTGTTCGTGGCACCAGTTCAAGCGCATCTGTTTGTGAGTCTCTGTGAGCAATGGTGACGAAATTACCCGCTTTTTTGTGTAATTCATCCTGTGTAGCTCCCGGTTGACAGTAGCATTAGATACCTCTGGGTTTCCCAAATCGATCATGCGCTGCCGTATGTTTTCTACACTCTTCATTGGCCCAGCCCGAACGATTTGGGCGAGACGCCGATGGTCCTTTGTGTCCAAAATTCTTGACCCCCCACTACCTTCTTTTCGCTCGATTCCATTACCTGCTTTTAATTTACTCACAACTCTGTAGACAGTCCGCTCAGGAATGTTCAAGGTTTTAGAAATGTTGGAACATGTTTGATTTCCTTCATTCCAAAGCTGTGAAATTAACATACACTTTGACTTTGTATCCATTTTCTGCCACTAGGATGAGAAATTGTCGTCTGCTGTGTTATCAAGGGACTGTACTCTACGCTAAATTCTTTTTTACTTTTGGTAGTGTTTGCTCACTTAAGTGGAGTGCAAATTTGGGGCAGAACATGCATATTTAATTAGAATTCAGCATATTTAGCTGAGCAATATGACTGCCATTTTTTTTGCAAAGTACTGTATATATATATTTTTTAATTTAACTGTGGCGAAAACCTTTCACTGCTCTCAACATGGCATGCACACAGACAGAGACGTTAAATTAGGCAGGGTATTTCGGTGACTTGTCGTCGTCAGTTTTCAAGATTGTTGGCTCCATGAAAATTGACATTGACAGCATGGTCTTCCTCAGCCCATGTGAAGGAAAAACTATAGCGCCGTGATAAGCCTAAGATCTTTAAGACAGAATGTAACACTTTATGAGAGAAGCAGTTGGAGAACGAAAGAACATTCAGAATTGTCTGCATAATTTCACCTGTATACCTAAGAAATAATAAGACCGATTTGTTAAAAACTGACGTGTGAAATAACTTTACCTACACAAAAATAATAAAAACAATTTAACTTAGAATATGGTCATGACTAGCTAGAATTTTAATCTTCTGTTTTTTTCTTTGTTTGTGGGGGGAGGGGGCATAGCTAAAACGTGTCTGGTTAAATATAAAATGTGCTTCATTTAAAAAAAAAAAAAAAAATAAGCTGATTTAAGAGCATATGTTAAGGCATTATTTTGTATGTTTTGGCATGATCGTGCATTTTGGATATTTTTCGGTCATTTTAAAGTTGTTGTTTTTTTTTGGTCATTAATTTGTATATTCTGGAATTTTCAACCACAAAATAGGCATTTCTGATGTTAACGTCTTCTTACTTATTGTTCTGTGCTACTAAACAACTTATAACTAAACATATTCTGTGCGCAGCAATAAAGCACAAGTAATAGGAAATGTCCGTTAAATTTGATTGATGCGGCTTATTTTCTTCTTTAATAATGCAAACAGAATTTTAGTTTAGCAAGGACACACCCTTAACATTAATAACCAATAGTAACGAGCCTTAACCAACTCACACACAAATCCCCGCCCTACCAAAAAATTATGACCCACTTTCTCTGCTAGTCATTTATCTTTGTTCACTTATTTCTTCTATTGTCTGTTAATTGAGGTAGTAATCCAGACCTATGGGTCTTTTATATTTGGACATGCGCCGTAATATAACCGACTAGGGTGAACGGGACGCTATTAAAAAAAATATATATATTGTCTGCTACTCTACTTTGTGGTTTTCCCATCCATGTGTCTCTACTTCTTCCGGTCTATCTAATCTGTCTACCTACCAATCTACCTCTCTACATGTCAGTCACTCACTCTGTCTGTCAATCTGTTAGTCGGTCTGTGGGTCAGTCGGTTGGTCTGTCTGTCTCTGTCTATCGATCGATCTATCTATCTATCCATCCATGTAATGTAATCGTATCTAATGTAATCGTAGCTATCTAATGTAATCGTAGCTATCTAATGTAATCGTTTCTACCTAATGTAATCGTATCTATGTACTTATGAATCCAATTTAGATTTCCGTCTTAAGTTTTTTTTTGACACTCCCACCCTTCTCAGTTATGAATGAACCAGTTATTTGTTACTATCTTCCCTCTCGGTCTGTGTTTCAATGGATTCTGTTCTTTCCTCTGTATGCTGCAGTCGTCACTTTCAAATCCAACAGGAGCTTCTGAGCTTGATGAATCGCTTCACTCATAAAGCATGCAAGGACTTTGGCCTCACAATAAGTCTAAAGAAAAATGTGCTGAGTCAGTGGGTTTTTTTTTTTTTTTTGGGTTTAAAATTGCACCAGCTGTTATCACTATCGATAACTATGAATTGGCAGTGGTACACCACTTCACATACCTAGGGTCTACCATCAATGACAAACTCTCACTGGATACAGAAATCGACAGCCGCATTGGCAAAGCTGCAGCTACCTTTGCCCGCCTCACATCGCGTGTTTGGGGAAACTCTAAACTCACAATGAAGACCAAAGCTGCGGTATATAATGCCTGTGTCACCAGCACACTCCTATATGGCAGCGAGACCTGGACGACCTATGCTAAGCAGGAAAGAAGGCTCAATACCTTCCATTTGCGGTGTCTACGCCGCATCCTCGGCATCTCTTGGAAAGATAAAGTGACAAATGTCGAGGTGTTGTCACGTGCTGGCCTTCAAAGTATCTATACGCTTCTTAGACAGCGCAGACTTCGCTGGCTTGGCCATGTTCGCCGCATGGAAGATGGTCGCATCCCAAAAGATATCTTCTACGGACAATTAGCAGATGGCAAGAGAACAGTTGGGCGACCACAGCTGAGGTTCAAAGATGTGTGCAAGAGAGATATGAGGGCACTGGACATGGATCCAGCAACATGGGAGGATGAAGCTGCCGATCGCACTAAGTGGCGATGCTATTTACGGCGCCACCTCAGATTGGGCGAAGAGAGGCTCACACAAGAAGCAGAGGTGAGGAGAAAACGTCGAAAGGAGCACCAGGAAAATAAGCAGCTGAGGTCTGTCACATCAGGGGCGCATTCCCATAGTCAGTTATGACTGAAGGGGCTATTATATATATATATATATATATATATATATATATATATATATATATATATATATATATATATATATATATATATATATATATATATATATATATATATATATATTTTGTTGTTGTTGCACCCCGTGGGATCGATACACAAAAGGGAAATATAATAATCGCACAAAATAGTGTACATACATATATACTGTTGAGGGACCAAAAGATGCAGCAATAGAGAATGCATTTTTTTCAGCGACCCTTAGCTTGACTGCTTGCATCAGGGTCAGCGAACCAGAGCTGACCAAGACCGTACTCCACCTCCACGTGGTGGTCCTGGAAACAGTCTGCAGCAGTGCAGTCTGGCTGAGCGAGTACGGATCGCAGAGGGAAGGCAAACCCGGTCCCTAAAAAATGCCATGCTGAAGCCGGATGTGTCGACCGAAAGGTGCAGATATCACAGCTTAGGCGTAAACAGACACAATGCAACCACCATCCTTTTCAGGGCAAACGAGGAAGAAGAAGAAGAATATGCACTGTTTATGCTCCTATGATACATTGTATCTTTACAAGGTTTAGAATTCTTTCACTGGCCGATGGCTAACTTCTTTTACTGCCTTGTCGAGGTGTTGTCACGTGCTGGCCTTCAAAGTATGTATACGCTGCTTAGACAGCGCAGACTTTGCTGGCTTGGCCATGTTCGCCGCATGGAAGATGGTCGCATCCCAAAAGATATCTTCTACGGACAATTAGCAGATGGCAAGAGAACAGTTGGGCGACCACTGTGACTCTGGATATATGCGCTCAGCTAACTTGTGTAGTCGCATTAAGACGACTTTGGCAAAAACCTTACCAACAATACTAAGAAAAGAGATGCCTCTGTAGTTATTGCAATCACTTCTGTCTCCTTTATTTTTGTACAGTGTTACAATCTTGGCATCTCGCATGTCTTGAGGAATAGTTGTCTCTTCCCAGCACTGGCACAGCATCCTAATATCCAAATATGTGTTGTTCGTCCATCACAGGTGATGAAGACCACTCTGTTCATCCAGTTATTAGGATGTTAGGATAGTCTATGAGTACGAAGGTGACTGATGAGCCCGATGCGGGCCTGGAAGGATCTCGGACAGTGTGGGCAGGGAATGTTTGCTTCATGTGAAGGTTTTTATTTCACGATCTTTTCTAGCTTGTCTCCGCTGTTCCGCTGCTGCTCTTCTGGAAGATTCGCATGCCACTGCACCTTTACGAAGAGATGTGTGCCAGGCAGTTCGATCTTGCGCAGCAGCTTCCCATGTGTCTGGGTTTATGTCAAAGGTTTTTAATGAAGCCTTAAGCGTGTCTTTGAAGCGCTTTTTCTGGCCACCATGGGAGCGTCTACCCTTCTGCATCTCACCATAAAAGAGTATCTTTGGCAGTCGATGGTCTGGCATGCGGACTACATGACCTGCCCAGCGAATCTGTGACTGCATCAGAATAGTATCGATGCTAGGGATACCAGCTCTGTCAAGAACGGCGGTATCCGGGATCTTGTCTTGCCATTTGATGTTCATTATCTTCCTGAGACAGACTGTATGGAAGTGGTTGAGCTTTTTTACGTGGCGCCTGTATACAGTCCATGTTTCACATGCATAAAGCAGCACTGGAAGCACCGCAGCTCTGTATACCTTCAGCTTTGTCTGTAGACTAATGCCACTTCGATGCCAAACGTTGGTGTATAGTCTGCCAAATGTGCTGCTGGCTTTGGAGATCCTGGTGTTCACCTCATCATCAATGACGATGTTCTGGGATAGTGTACTACCAAGGTATGTGAACCTGTTCACAACATTCAGTTTCTCACCATTTACCTTGATGACTGGCTCAGTATAAATTGTGCCAGGAGCTGGTTGGTACATGATTTCTGTTTTCCCCGTGTTGATGGTAAGCCCAAAGTTGGAGCAGGCTTCGGAGAATCTATCAACGCTACGCTGCAGATCAGCCTCTGAGCCAGCACTGAGGGCACAATCGTCAGCAAACAGAAGATCCCTGATGGTGTGTGATTTGACCTTGGTTTTTGCTTGAAGCCTCCTAAGGTTAAACAATTTTCCATCAATACGATATCTGATGTCGATTCCTGTGTCCCCGTCTCTGAAAGCATCAGTCAGCATAGCAGAAAACATGATACTGAAAAGAGTCGGTGCAAGTACACACCCTTGTTTAACTCCATTTGAGACTGGGAAAGGCTCCGATAGCTCACCGTTTTCCTGAACTCTAGCCTGCATTCCATCATGCAGCTGCTGCACTATTGAGATAAATTTCTTTGGGCAGCCGTATTTTGCCATGATCTTCCATAGACCCTCTCTACTGACCGTGTCAAACGCCTTTGTCAAGTCGATGAAAGCTGTGTACAGGTCACAGTGCTGTTCTTGGCATTTTTCTTGAAGCTGTCTTGCAGCGAACACCATATCGGTGGTTCCACGTTCTTTCCGGAATCCACACTGACTTTCAGGTAGAAGACCTTTGTCAAGATGAGCCGTAAGGCGATTAAGAAGGATTCTGGCAAATATCTTCCCAGCGATTGATAGTAGTGAGATGCCTCGATGATTGTTACAGTCTTGGCGATTACCTTTACGTTTATAAAGATGTATAATTGACGCATCCTTGAGATTGTGTGGGATGGTTTCACTCTGCCACATTTGCTGGAAGATCATGTGAAGTTTCTCTATCAGAACTGTACCGCCATCTTTATAGACTTCAACAGGAATTGAATCGGAGCCAGGGGCCTTTCCACTAGAAAGTTGACGAATCGCTTTTTGAGTCTCCTCCAAAGTCGGTATATCATCTAGTGCTTCATTTATAGGAATTTGGGGCAGTCGGTTGATGGCTTCATCGTTAATAGATGATGGCTGGTTCAGAATATTATTAAAGTGTTCGACCCAGCGTTGGAGAATTTTTTCCTTGTCTGTAATTAGTGTTTTTCCATCTGCATTAAGGAGGGGAAATGATCCTGATGATGTTGGACCATAGACCGCTTTGAGTGCATGGTAAAAATTTTTCAAGTCATGGCTGTCAGCAAAGCCTTGGAGCTCATCTGCTTTATTACTCAGCCATGAATCCCGCATCTGGCGTAGTTTATGTTGGACGATTCTACGCATGTTGTTGAAAGCGTCTTTCTTGGATGTAGATTTTGGATCATTTAAATATGCTTTATGGAGATGGTGTTTCTCAGCCAACATCTTCTTTATATCATCTGAGTTCTCATCAAACCAGTCATTTTGTTTCTTGATGGCGGGACCCAGGACCTCTGTAGCAGTGTTGTAGATCTGCTCGCTTAGGGCTGTCCAATTTGTTTCCGCACTTTGGCCGTCTAACGAGATAGATTTGAGACGGTCTTCTAGGGTGTCAGTGAATGACTGTTTTAATTTTTGTCTTCTTTAGTTTGGTAATATCCAGCCTTTTTTGAGTTTTCTTTCCCTGAGGGCGCCTGGCAGGTTGGATACGAATTTTAAGTTTAGACACAATGAGGCGATGATCAGTCCAGCATTCGGCACCACACATGGACTTGGTCACCCGGACATCTTGCCTGTCCTTCTTCCTAACAATTACATAGTCAATTAGGTGCCAATGCTTCGAGCGAGGGTGCATCCAGGAGGTCCTGTTGCGGATAGGAAGTCGAAAAATGGTGTTGGTGACAAGGAGGTTATGTTCTGCGCAAGTCTGGAGGAGAAGAAGTCCATTGCTGTTACAGCGACCCACGCCGTACTTTCCGATAGTGCCATTCCAGGAGATGTTATCTGAGCCTACTCTTGCATTAAAGTCACCAAGAATAATAAGCTTATCTGCTTTGGGAACTGATGCAATGACTGCATGTAGTTCTTCGTAAAACTTATCCTTGACGTCATCCTGGTTTGCCATAGTTGGTGCATACGCGCTAATGATGGTGGCATGTTTCCTTCCATAAAGCAGCGGGATCTTGACCGTCATGAGTCGGTCATTTATTCCCTTTGGGGGCTCCGCTAGCTTGCCAATAATTGCTGTTTTGATTGCAAATCCAACCCCTGCTTCTCGTCTTTCTTCAGTTCCTCTTCCGCTCCAATAGAATGTATAACCTGCACCCTTTTCGCAAAGTTGGCCCTCGCCTGCAAGTCGAGTTTCACTCAGTGCTGCTATGTCAATGTTGTATCTGGCCAGTTCTCTCCCTATCAGGGCAGTTCGCCTCTCGGGTCTGTTTGTGTTAAAGTCTTTGTCGAGTAGAGTGCGCACATTCCATGCGCCTAGAATGAGGGGGAAAAATCTGTCCTTTCTTTTTCTTATGTGTCGCCCGCTGAAGTAGGGTACCCACCAACCGCGGTAAGCTGGTTAGGTAATGGTGGAGCAGGCAATGTTTAGGGCACCTTTTCTAGCCCCTTCCTCATGCCATGGAGGTGAGCAGTGCTTTCCTAAAGAGGGCTGCTCAGTCACTCAGGGGGCTGCCGAATCCCACTGCTGCTCCGATCAGTGGAAGACGACCATATGGCCTGAGCCGCCTGTGTGTAGGTCTGCGACTACGACTGCCAGCGCACCCACGCCTGCCGCTTCGCCGCTCGCCCATCGCCACAGGACTTGTTGTGAGTGGATGGATGAGTGGATGAGTGGATGAAAGAGTGACTTGCGCAGTGATTTGGTTTAAAGTGAGGAAGAGTTGCGCAATTCGTCGACCTCACTCTCTCGCCTGGGTCCATCTTAATCCAGTGGCAAGACAAGTCAAGACGACTGGAGATGAAGTCAGGTGCAGTGGATGACCATGGCTTTCTACGTGCCTCGCCATGCTCCTTACGCTCCACAGCGCGTTGCTGGTAATCGCCGTCATGCCCGTTGAACCAACAGGTGGTTTCTTCCGCGCAGTCTACCGAATCCAGTCTTCGCATGCATGGGTAGGCAGACCCTAACTCACCGAAGGTTTATAACCAGTCGGCTACCCTCACCTAGTTTAGTCGGCCTGTCAAAGCCGTTTCCCGGGGGGTGGCCGCTGTCGCATGCTGACAGCTACGAGGAGCCACAGGTGAGAGCTGAATGCCAGGTTTGGACCAAAGGTGGCCGAGCTGCCCTGAAAAGGGCATGACAGCTCCTTAACCAGAGGTACTACCAATACCTGACATCCCAAACCCCCTTAACTTTAGCTCTAGAGCAGAGCCAGGGGTTTCTAATGTACAGTTGTGTAGACATACACGAGTGGCGTTTTCTGGTTTCGAAAGCGTTAACTCTGCCTTGAGAACACAAACGCTGTAACCAATTTGCTAGCTGGACTGTTTACATGTGAAGGCGTATTAAAAGCGAAAACGCAAGATAGACACTTGCTTTTAAACTTTCCTTTATTAGGCCTAAGTCCGAAAAGACGCCATTTATTACTCCAAAAGGAACTATTCTTCGGAACTGTACGAAGATGGCGAAATGTGAAGAAACAACACAGATAAAAACAGGAACTAGATTATGAGGTATGATAAGAGTTTCAGAAAAGTAGATAAAGGCCGCCATGTTTGCCAGGTGAATATCGATTCATCCTCCGTGTTCCTTCGATAATTAAACAAAAAATTGCTTCAAAACTTAACTCATTCTAACCCTGGCAGTTTTTACTCGGTTTTACCCAGGAACCAATATGCAGATTTTTTTTCTCCCTACAAGTGATATTTTAAAAACAGGCAGTAGACACATAGGCCTATATTAAGTAGATATAGGGCCGCCTTAAACTTTAGGAAAGCAGAATGCATGAAATAATATTGATTTAAATTTGATGTTAATGGTACTATGAAAAAATAGTGACTGAATGGTTCCTGTGGCCAAAGATCACTTTTTGGTAGTGAGTAAAAGGCAAGTAGGACACGGACCACTTGAGCTCCTCCACTTATTCTGAATTAAGCCACCATGTTAATGGGACGATATACAATTTATTTAGGACTGCACGCAGCTCCACATACAATAAATTTATTTCAGGCCAACATATCATGGCAGATAAAATGCAGTAGACGATATACTGTAGGCAGTCAGTTCATGTCAGGAATGCTGTCCAATAGGTCTCAATATGATTTATATTTCTTAACACTCGACACTGAGCAATTATACATCTTGTCAATATAGATAACTAGATACGTCTCACCAAAGATCTTGATGTATTTGCGATAACATAACTCCATTATAAACAACAATAAGGAGCTCAAAAACATACGTCCACTCGCCATCACACACAATCATATCAGGCCGCACTTATGCTTCTCTAGTTTCACGTGAGCCAGCCAAGCATATCGGCTTAACGTCACTCCCCGTCTTTATCCGTGACCCCATTTAAAATAAACAAACAAACAGCCCTGTTGAGCTAACCATATAATAGGCACAATCGTTATGAATTTTAATCATAACAGTTATATCTTATGAAGTTATGAAGTGTAGAAACAATAAAAAATCAAATAAAAATTATGCACATACACATAAATATTTCAGATGTATTTAATCCCTTGGAAGTAAAACACCAGGAATTGAAATGTATATCCAGTTGACAAGTAATTCAAGAAGTTTGTTAAAAAACAAATGAAAATTGTAATTTATATACATTTTGTTGTGAAGTCACATATTGCTGAACTGGAATCTCATTATGGACCTACACATTCCTGTCCCATGCAAATTAATTAATTTAGTTTTTAAAAATATCACGTTTGTTCAACGTCCTTATTGGAATCGAAAATAAGTTATTAACGCTACCGCTATCATTAAAATTCATTTCCAAATTATATATTGAGGTTGATTCATTAATAGTTTAGGAGTGTTATGTATGTGACTACACTACATGTAAACAAATAACCCTATGACATCATTAATTGATAAAAGTATGCAAAAAGCGCCATACCAGAAGAGTACAGTGTCGATGTTCAGAACAAATTTTACATTCTTATGGCAGTACAGTAGGAAATTACACCATATGAACTTGCCAATAACATCAGAGATGTTTATATTACAACTGTGCAAAGGTTAATTCCTTAAAAAAAGTGCAAAGAGACGAGAATACATCTCAGACGAAACACTGAAGTTGGTGGTAGAAAGAAGAAAAATGAAATCCAAAAAAGATACTGAAAATCGGGAATTATACAAGGAATACACAAAGCAGATTAAAAAATGAGTCAGACAAGACAAACAACAATATATAAATGACACCTGCAGGAAAATAGAGGAAATACGGGAACAGGGATTGAGTAAGAATATATTTTCCGAAGTAATGACATTGAAGAGCAGCAACTATAAACCATTACTTCAAGCAATAAACAACACTCTAACAGAACGTAAAGACATCCTGAACAGATGGAAGGAGTACTGTCAAGAAATGTGCAAGGAAATAAACAAAGTGGCAAACAACAACAATATGAATGTAGTGGAGGTGAACCAGAACCTACCATAGAGGAAGTCCGGGACGCAATCAAACACCTGAAAAGTGGAAAATCTCCTGGTTGAGATGAAATAATAGCTGAAATGATACAGGCAGGAGAAGAAGGCCGCGCTCCTATATACCATGGATTATGCTGTAAGATCTGGCAAAGCGGAATTTGGCCTAAGGAATGGAAAAGATCAATTTACATACCCTTGCCCAAAATGGGCAACCTGAAACTGTGCAGAAAACTAGAGAACTACAGCTCTTATAAGCCACGCCAGCAAAATTACTATTACAAATCCGGAAATCAGAATGAAAAGAATCAACCAACAGAAAGCTTTAATTACCTCACATAAACTAATACAGATGAAAAACCTATGACAAGGCACAAGCAAAGAAACTAAGTTACAGCTGATCAGAGCATGCATATTCCCAGTAGCAACATATGGCGGTGAGACATGGACACTCAATAAAACAGTTGCAAAACAGATTACATCATTCGAAATGAAATGCTACAGAAGGATGTTGAGAATACCCTGGACAGATAAAAAGACCAACAGAGAAGTACTGCACTCACTAAATGTAGACGAAAATTGGCTCCTAAATACAATCGCAATAAGGAAGCTGAAATTCTTTGGTCATATAAAAAGACATAATAGTCTGGAAAAATTGGTAATGGAAGGCATAGTCCCTGGGAAAAATGGGACGAGGACGACCTAGATGACGTTGGATCCAGGACATCACAGAGAGTTTGAACATGTTTTTGGAGGATGCAGGTTGACTTTCCCAAAATCGTGATGCATTCAGAGCAGCCGTAATGGAGACAACGTTCTGGAGAGAATACGTCACATGATGATACAAATACTAAGCACCAATATAATTATTTCACTACCAGTTCAAAATATGATGTCCACAGGAAGTATTTACATGATATTAACACTGTATGGCCACTTATTTTCTAATTTTTTGTTCAATTTTGGAATCATATAAAGCGGGCTAGATCCAAAGCCACTCTAGCAACAGATGTAAAGCACACAATTTCAGCTTCAGGATTTTTTCTTCGCTCACAAATGTTCACACACATGTGCTGGATGTAATGAAATGATTTTAAACTGGCTTATCACCAGATAGGAGCCGCGGTAGCATAGTGGTTAGTGCACTGGCTTCCTAGCGCAGTGGTCTATGGTTTGATCCCCACATGAGGTGGGATTTTTTTAGGCCACAAACGGCTCCTGGGTCGACCCAGCCCCAAATGGGTACCAGAGCAACTCTGGGAAGGTTAAGGCAGCCGGCATGATGCCGACCACATCACCCCTAGTGTGCCGACGGTCAAGATAATATGGGCCTAACACCATATTCCCAATATGCCTCAATGGGCATGTAACGGGTTCCTTTACCTTTACCTTACCTTATCACCAGATACTCTATAATTTTCCACTCAAATGTGGCATATATCAGTCTGGTGCACTGTACGGCTTGTCGGTTAGAATTAGTTATTCTTAACCCAGCTGTTTTGAGCTTTGTTTCAAATTAAAAGAAAAAACAATACAAACACTAATTGTAGCACTAACCCAGGTTGAAATGAAGAGCATTTGGCCGCCTTTTCAATACGGAACTGAAACAGGATTCATAGACGCAGTAGAAAAGGGTTAAGGTTTTTTACCTAATGACCTGTCTGACTTATTTGGATGATGGGGAAGATAGTGACGCACTGTACTTGATTTCATCCCATACCCTGCTTCAAGCTTTTTTTTAAAAAAATATTAATATCCAACTAACTTTAACTCGCTGCCATCACCGGTGTCAATACCTTGTTGAGGTATGGCAGCTTGCGTACCCTAATTACCCCCAGAGTTATGCCAGTGGGAGTTTTACTCCTGGAAGGTTCTACCAAGCTGGACAGGTTTGCGCAGGCAGGGGTCAGACTAAAGCAGACACCCTGGTCCTCCAGGTTGGGGGTTATAGCATAGGGCTGACACCCCTGTCTATGTAAATTAAGAAACAAAGTTACAGAAATGACAACAAATGAACAAACTTGCTGCGGGATGGACATCCGGAGTCTGAGGCTTGTATGACTGTCAGTGGTGAAAGCCGAAAGGAAGCCACGGACTTGAAAACAGATGTCCTGACCGCAAAATGTGAAACAAGAATAGGATTTTGGAATGTCAGGACAATGAATGAGACAGGTAAACTGAAACAGGTCACAGCAGAAATGAGAAACTATAGATTACACATTCTAGGGATAAGTGAGAGCTGATGGACAGAGGCAGGAAAAGTTAAAACAGCAACAGGAGAAACAATACTTTACTCTTGAAGAGAGGATGGACAGCACAATGAAGGTGTAGCCATTATTCTACAGAAAAGAATAGAAAGGACATTATTGGAATGGAAACCCATCAACAACAGACTGATAAGAATAAGATTGAGAGGAAGATTCACCAACACTATAATAATACAATGCTCTGCACCAATGAATGACAGTAGAAAGAAATGGAAGACACACCTTGATATGATCTTATCATAGTAATGGGAGACCTCAATGTTAAAGTTGGAACACACAAAATATATATAATGAAAGAGTAATGGAGAAATGCGGCAGCAGAACAGCAAACGAAAACGGGGATAAATTAATTAGTTTCTGTAGCATTAACAACCTGGTCATTAGAGGAACACTTTTCCCACACAAATAAATTCACAAATTAACATGAGGATCACCAAATGGTCGAGACAAAAACCATTATGATATAGATGGAGACATGCATTACAAGATGTGAAGGTAAGAAGAGGTGTGCATGTGGGAAGTGATCACCATTTAATAGTAGCAAAACTGAAAGTGAAACTTAGAATGGCTGGACAACTGTAACTACACAGAAAAGGTTTGACATCAGCAAATTGAAGGACCCCCTTACCAGAAAAGCTTTTGCGGCTGATATAAAGAAGCGATATCAATTTGCCAAAAGTCAGGAAAAGACATTGACTGATGATATAGACCAGAAATTCAACACCATTTCAATAATATATAAGGAAAGCAGCAAATCATGCTTGGGAAATTCCAGGAAAGGAAGAAGCAAGACTGGATAACACCAGAAATATTAAACACCATAATGATGAGGAAGGAAATAAAAAGAAAGAAAACAGAAGCAAAGTCCCCCAGGTTAAAGCAACAATATAGCGTACAGTACAGTCAGCTGGACATGGAACTTAAATGCCAAACCCGCGCCAACAAAAGGAATTTCCTAGACGATCTTGCAAGAAAGGCAGAAGAAGCAGCGCTGAGAAATGAACAAAGCACAGTATACAAAATAACTATAATCATCAGCGGAAAATGAGGTGCAAACAGTTTTACAATAGTAAGAGAAACACAAGGAAATCTCATCACAACAGCAGAGAGACAGGAAACAAGATGGGCAGAGCATTTCAGAGAAACTGTGAACAAGGAACCACCAGAGACACAGTTGAATGTTCCTGAGGCTGAAAATGATCTAGATGTTAATGCAGACATTCCATGAAAAGAAGAAATCTTCACAGCAATCAAAGGGTTAAAGAATGGAAAAGCTCCTGGCCATGATAACTTAAATGCAGAGCTAATTAAGACAGACCCTGAGCTAGCAGCAGAACTATTAGAACCACTATTTGCACAAGTCTGGAAAACAGGGACAACTCCAACGGAGTGGAACAAAGGAATAATTGTCAAATTGCCCAATAAGGGAGATCTTACAGACTGCAATAATTGGAGAGGAATCACTCTTCTCTCAGTTCCCAGCAAAATACTAGGCAGGATAATTATACCCAGAATTTCAAAAGCAGTAGACCACAAACTGAGGAAAGAACAAGCAGGATTTAGAAAGAACAGAAGATGTGTAGATCATATATTTACCCTCAGAAACATTATAGATCAGTGCTCAGAATGGCAGAGACAGCTGTACATTAATTTTGTGGATCTTGAAAAGGCTTTTGACAGTATTCATAGGGACAGTTTATGGAAAATACTGAGGGCTTATGGAATTCCAAGCTGCATAGTGTCAGTCATAAAAAGCCTGTATGCCAACTTTATGTGTAGCGTTGGGCAGAGCAACCTAACCTTTGAGGTGAAGACAGGAGTATGACAGGGATGCCCCTTATCAAACCACTTTAACCGATAAACAGTGACATTTAGCACGCTGCGGGCGACATGTGTCGCCAAAAAAAACATTGTTCTGACAGCTGGAGGCACCGTGTGTCGCCTTACGGATTTCATCGTTTCTAGCATGAGGACTTGTGTACACGTGATTTCAGCCCCGGATGTTAAGTTCTAATGTTATTTTCAAGAGAGCTAGCTTCCGTTTCCGATCTTAAAAAAGCGATGGGTGTATCCGCATTTATTTTTTGTAAATTTTTTAAATCGAAATGAATCAGCATCAACATGCAGCCATTTTGCTCTAATTTTATTGGATTCTGACGCCATGCGGTGGGGATAAGATTTTTGTCTTTATAAGCGCTGATATCGTTTCTCAGAATATGTTTGATGGCTGAGATGGAAACGAAAGTAAAATGGCCTTTCAAGTATGTATAATGTTAGGGGTTAGGACTAGGAATATCGGAAAGATTTAGAATTTCGGCCGAATGTCACAGCTGACGAGAGCGTTTGTTGCTTTGCTACTGATGATGGGTGTAACGAAAAGATCGTCATTTGATTTGTATTGGTCTATTTGTCAAATGAATTTCATTGAGATGCAAGGGATATGGACCCTTCGTTTGCTGGTTATTAAAAAAAATTTTTTTTTTAATTTTTAAATTAAAAAAAAATATTTTTGTATTATTTTAAATTTTTTTTTCGTTTTTTTCATCTTTCCTTTCCTCTCTTCCTATCACATCTAATATGTACACAAACAAATTTTATATCATCAGATTCACCATTCATTTATTTATATAAATTCCAAAAATGATAGCAATTGACCAAGAAACACAAAAACTATAGACATTAAGGGTCACCCACTATAGAAACGGGACGCTGTGAAAAAGAATGCAGCTGCAGGCGAAAATTTTCGCCAAAGAATGCAGCGTGCTAAAGGCTAAACAACATCTGGAAGTCCTCTCAGTACAGCACAAGCACAAAATTAAGATTATATCAGAGCTGTGTGCTTTCTGTGCTTCTCTATGGTGCGGAATGCTGGAGAGTTACAGAGAAGGAAATGTCAAAATTGTCCTCTTTTCACACAACCTGCCTAAGAAAAATTATCCGAATCTTTTGGATGAATACCATCACCAACCAAGACCTGCTTACTCGGAGCAAGCAAGAGGACATGCTCACCATCATAGCTGGCAGATGCTGGAGGTTGGGTTGGCCATGTCCTCAGAAGAGACCCCGATGCCATCACAAGAACAGCTATGCTATGGACCCCTGAAGGAAAATGAAAGAGAGGCCAACCAAAAACAACTTGGCGGAGGACTGTGGAGGCTGAGATGCAAAGAATGAACCAGAGTTGGTGCACTGTACGAAGGATGGCCAAAGACTGAGCAAAGTGGAATCAATTTATTGTTGTCCTACAAGACACCACCAGGTGCTATGGCCACTGACTGCTTTGGCAGTCAGCGGCTAAATATAAAAGAAGAAGAAGATTTACATTATCATAGTAACTTTCAACATGTTGGCCTACTTTACCTCAATTATCTCCGAAATTACGTCACATAACTTTCCTTTAGGAATATAACTACTTGGTCTTCACAAAAAGCAATTATTTCATCTCTTTCTGTCAACCATTTGTTTGTAATATGCTTATTTCCATTGTACCTTAACACACAATTTCCTGCCGCTAATCGCTATTCAAACCGGTTTGTGACACACAATAGAGCTGCGTTGATTTTATTGGTCAATATATTTCCTTCTTCCAAGAATGAATGGTCATTTTGTATAACATCATGTCACATGTCATGAGAGCATAGAAGCTACATCTGTGATGAGCATGATTCTTCTGTGGCTAAATATGAAATGGAGATACTTATTCATACTTTCTGAAATGCTTAATATAAATGGGGAAAACTATAATTTTTTTTTTAAATGACAGGCATACTTTTTTTTTTAAATGACAGGCATACACATTTCTTAAAAAAACACCTGCACTATGAAGAGATTGGGAAGACACACACATTATTTCAAGTCAAGTGAAATTAGTTTCCAGGCTCAAAATATAGCTTTACTATTTTTTACCAAAAGTGCACTACATTTTAAAAAAACAGAAAAATAATATGAAATATATAGGGAAATTACACTGATTTTACAAAAGAGTGTTTTAAAATGAAGAATAAAAGTATTCATAAAATAATAATGCTTTAAAAACTTCATGAGATGTGCAAGAAGTACACTTTCCCACAGGGAATGTTACACCTACACTTTTATCACATGGAATGTTACACCTACACTTTTATCACAGGGAATGTTACACCTACACTTTTATCACATGGAATGTTACACCTACACTTTTATCACAGGGAATGTTACACCTACACTTTTATCACATGGAATGTTACACCTACACTTTTATCACAGGGAATGTTACACCTACACTTTTATTACAGGAAATGTTACTCTTACACTGTTATCACAGTTAATGTTATTCTTACACTTTTATCACAGTTAATGTTGCATCTACACTTTTATCACAGGAAATTTTACTCCTACATTTTTACCACAGGGAATGTTGCACCTACATTTTTACCACTGTGAATAAATTAAAGGAGTGAAGACACAGAAAAAAGAATGCAGCATATAAGCAACACAAAAATTAGATAGCAAGACTATTGGATGGGATAATTACTGCAGCTTGCTAGAAAAATGGATTTTTCTCTGATGTAATGTTTGCAATTATCACCACTTATATCTCTACATCATCTTCTACCCTACAAGAGTTTTTTTGTTATTTTTAGAATTTCAAACTTTGTGGTATATTTATATGAAACATAATTTGTCTTTCCAGACTCCAAGAAACAGTCAAACACAATTCTCATTTATGGATGAACAAATTAAACTGGAGCTGGATTGTTGTAAAGTGAGTTTTTAACATTTCCCCTTCTCCCACCTCCCATGTTACTATTGACATACTAATTCATCCTAATGTTGGCCCCTACCTTTGTGGAATAGATTAAATGTTTATAGTGGTTCTCAGAAAAATCATGCATTAAAAAAAAAAATTACTCTAATCCTCTCACGCCCTCTTCTGATTTTGTTTTTCCAACCAGGATGAAGGGAATATTCAAAATGACATCTCTGGTCTGGCTGTCAGGGTGAAACAGGAACAAGATAATGAGGTTACAATTTTATTTTGCATACATAAATTTAATGGAGCTTAATTAAAGTAGATAATATTTGTAAGTTATCTGTTGAGTGTACGCATTTTATATCTCTTTGATGTGTACATTAGTTTTACTGTGTAATGTAGTGTAAGATATCCTGCTATTGTCCATCACTCTTTCTTCTCAGATTTCAAGACATGTTGAGACTACAGCTGCATTTAGTGATGAAAAAATAAAACTGGAACCAGATTATGAGGTCAGTAGTTTATTTGTTAATTAATTTAGTAAACTATCAGTGTGCCTTACCACACTCATTTATTGAACAGATCTACACTTGCAGTATTGCATCAAACTTCTCTTTCCTTATCATGATCATAATGTCCTGTGAGGGTAGCTTATGTAATTATTTTTATCCCACAACCCATTGTTGTTGTTTAACTCTCTTCAGACCTGATATTTTGTATCATTTTCTCATACTCTGACATATCTGACTTCTAATGTTCCTTGATACATTATAATTTGAAGTCTACCCAAGTTATACATCAAATTGTTTGTAATTGAACAGACTACCATATTTAGATGTAAAATTAATATTTTAAAAATTTATATTGATGTGAGTTTTAAAAAATTGAAGGAAAGTCAACAGGAAAAATACACAAAAATTATAAACATGATATTTCACAAAGAAGAAAAAAATAAAGTATTATCAGAACAATTAACAACAGTCATATTTTATTGTAGTCTGACCATTTCTGCATTATATATTACATTTCCAAAACAATTCAACATTAAATAATAAAATTATGCAAATTTTTGAAATGTTACATAACTAGGCTTTTAAAAATAAAAAAATTCAAAAAAAAAATCTTCCACTGAATACATTAGTTATTATTGGTAGCTGCAACATCTTAGCTAAAATAATGAAATATGACTTCAGTAGACATATTTCTAGTGTAACACTATATGATCACTAACACATAAGTAAAATCAGTTTTGAGGGTGACATAATAAAGACTCAACACATCTTTATATATTTCCTACTAAGGCTTGTGGTATTCTGACAGACAATTCCTACCTGCATGAAAACATAAAAAAATATCACAAACTTTACATTTAACTTTTGTTTTTCTTTCAATCTTTACAATTTGATATCAAAGCTTACAATTTCTTTTTGTCTCTGTAAACTTGGGGTCCATGGTGTGCTGAGAAAAAACTGGTGGCTTTGAAGCGAGTAGTGCATCACCATACAAACTTATGTTCCCCAATTCTGGATTAGTTCTTCTGTAAAATCTAGCTGACCATATCAAGCTGGTCTTCCACATCTCGGAGTTTTTTCTGCTAGTCTTGAAATAAAATGTAAGCATCTACCATAGCAATATCCAGAAAGTGAAAGAGTTTTCCAATATTTATTGGTCTTTCTCAAAACATTGTACTTGTTAATCGGCTGGTCACTCTTGTTCACTACTTTCATGTATATATTGTAATCCCTTACAAGATTTGGCTGTCTAACATTAAGTTCTTGAAAATTCCAATTTACCTTAGTTCTACGCGTAGCGAACCTATGGCCATTTGCATTGTAAATGCTTGAAACCAATGTTATAGTTTTGTTATCTCTCCACTGCAGTGCTAGTAATTCTTTATCTCTAACCCACCTCATTGCACCTCTGATACTATTTTTTTTCAAATTCCTTTATATTTGATAGTGCAGCTGGAAATCTCTTTCTGTTTCTAAGAAATATGTCACAAGCTTCAATCCCCTAACTTCACAAGTCCTTCAGTAACTGATTGGATGTATACAAACTATCAAAATAAACCCTATAGCCTTGACTCACCAAAGATTTCATAAGATTTATAACTAACTACAGTATAAGCTAAACCAAATGGTCCATTTGCAGTGATCCTACCTAAATAAACATCAAAGTAAATCCACTAACAGCATCAGCAAGAACCCATAACTTCATCCCCCATTTTGTTGGCTTGTCTCTAATATACTATCAAAAAGAAAACACCCTTTTCTTATAACCATTCTTTCATAAAATTACAGTCTGAAGAAGTCAATGGGTCTCAAAAACTGCTTGGTATTTTCTCTGGTGCTTACCTCTGATAGTTGCAGACCTGGAACCCTCTCAGGTGAAAAAGGTGGAGGGTTGGAAGGTGGGCCTTCATCAAGTCCATCATAACCAAAACATCTGCAAGAAGAACAATTTAAAATTAATTTTTACAGACCAACAAAAGAATTCAAAGTTACAGTTTAGTGTACACAGGAAAATTGACACACATTACATTTTCCGTACAAAGGAATACTGTCAATCATAAAGTCATATGACGTAAATAATAATTTTTAAAAGCAGAGACACAGGGCAAATGAGGTCAGAAAAATCAGCTGATTCAGAAATTATGTCCGATCCACTTTATATTTATTTCCTGGTGCCATGAGTTCTTTGTTAACTGTTTGAAAGGTGAAATATTTGTTTCTTTTTTTCACAAACAAACAGAAAGCAGCTATACTGACTACAATAGCCCACTAAAACGACTGTTTTACTGCTTTTCAAAATCAGCTGTTATCATTTCGTTAACGAAGTAACATTACCTTTGCATGTACGGCTGGTGATCTGAGTTGTTCTGAGCTGTATTTTCGCCATCCAACTCATCAGACGTTTCCAAGTCCTCTGAATAATCATCAGAACAGGAATCTACATTACTAGATGCATTGTAGTCATTATCAGACTGCATTTTGTTTACGATCTGTTAAGTCGAGTTGATTGGAAAATATCCAAAATGGCGGACGGACAAATGCGGTGTATACGTTTTTCTGCGTGTAATTTCAAAGTCAACATAAGTGAAAGCTGTATATTTTTTAGCACAAACATAATTGTTAACATGTATTCTTAATATAAAACATAGATTTGAAGTCAAAATTAAAAAATAAATGTCCATTTTTTACTTCAAAAGTCATCGTTCCGTTTGGAACGATTTTTTATATTTCTGGTCTGAAGAGTGTTAACTAGGGTTGCTGAGTTTTTTGCACTTTTGCTGCCAATAGCAAGTTGAAGACTCTTTGATATTGTCTACTGTGTAAATCTTGGCTTTTCTTGTGGCTCTCCTGCCATTCCAAAATATGTTGAGTTGAAGTCATGAAATCCAGTTTCTCCAGCTTGCCTTGCAGTTAAAGCATCGTCATATGTGGTCCCAAGCTAGGAGTAAGAAGTTCATGGCAGACTTTGCATTCACCGCCATCCAAGGGAGCTCTCCAGCTATGCAGAGATAAAATTCTGTGCTCTCCCAAGGAATTGTCACATCCTACACAGAGCCACTTCTCAGCTCCCCCTGCCTATCACTGGGTCCATAGTGAGATCCTCCTGCGGGCTGTCAACCAGGTCAAAGCCATAGAGTTAGGTCTGGGCTCAAGTGACTCCTCCAAGCTTAGTGTCCAGTGCTGGGTTTTCAGCAAGTTTTACCACAGAGGGAATCCTTGGAAGTGTGTGGATGATTTCAAGAGTCAATGATGGTGTAATTAGCCTCACAGACAGATATTCACATCCACGTCTGTATATTATAGCTGTGTGCATAGCTGGTGGTCATATAAAGATTAGTCCAGATATGCCTCCATACATATACACAACTCATAATAAGTGCTAGTTCATTGTAGAACTGGAGAAACACACATGTTACTGTCATGGAAAATTATGTATTATACAGTTTGTTTCTCATTTTCTAGAATTATTCTGTGCTGGGACTATTCTGTAAATGAGCTTATACATGATGTTAATATAGTGCCCAAGTGTTTGAATATTTCTACTTGTTTCAGATAGGTACCATTTATATTTGACAGTCTGTCTCATGTCAGCAAAGAATGTATTGACATTATTGGAAATTAAAAATATGTTCACTTACCAGCAGGCCCCACTTGTATAACTGAATTAAAATTAATAACATTTAAAAAAAAATATTTTGACTTCAAAGCTCTACTGCTTCTGTACTATCGTGTTCTAACAACATGACATTAATACAAAGGTTATGTCTAAGTCAGACATCTTTCCCAACATATTGTACATTGTAATTCATAAAACCGTTGGCTTGAATAAACATAAAATTTGCACGATGCACATACTTGTAATGAATGCCTTTACATTTTTAAAATAGCAATGTTTCACGTTTGCCTGTAATAAATGCATTTGCATTAATGGAAGGGCAATAATAATCCCACTTACCAGTACACTTTTGCTGGTGTGTGTGAATTAAAATGAATGAAGAACATGAAGGAAAAAAAACATCTACCAGGAATCAAATGCAGATTGTTTAGAAGGCAAGCATTCTTACCACTAAACCACCAAAGTAGCTTGATATATGTGGCCTTTTTTGTGTTTTTAACAATGTTTATATATTGCCTGTCTAAGTCAATAGGTTTATTTCTGTTGTTAGGCAGGGACATGCTAAGAAAATTAAACGAGAATATATACAAAATTGAACTGTTTACTCATTTCAGTGAATTCATAATTTTTAAAATGTTCTCAAAATCCCTGTTAAATATGCTTATTTCAGTTCTGTTTTTTTTTTAAACCTGTGTATGATGTCATAATTGTTTTGTCTGTGAGGCTACTAAGAATATGAATTAAAGTGTCATATACAGAAGTAATATTTAACACTGCAGTGATATCATTTCTATAAGGGAAGTATTCATTGCGTGGCAAACTTTAGATTTGTGATTATCAAACCACTACTGCTTATAATGTGACAGATACTTGTGTGCTGCTGAATTATTTTGTTTCATGTGTGACAGGGGCTTGGGTGGTCAACTAAAATTATGTCAAAGTGGCTACCTCACACCCAACACCCATGTACTAAGAAAATTTAATTGAGGACCTTTTAATAGGGGTTGTATTTATTGGTTGCTTACAACTCTGTTGTGTACCTTGTTGCCAGTGTTGTGCATTCCGTTCACAAAATAATAGATAAAGCTTTGTATAAGTAAACCATAATTTAATTACTTCAATAGAACACACATGCTGACGACCAAGATGAATATGTGCACAATGAAAACATGATAAGGAACGCCATCCAGCACCATACAATGGAAAACATGCGGCTCTTGGCTGGTCATTAAGCAACATCTGGTCAGTGTTGTCATAGCACATTATCACACAAAGTTGACATAACAGGAATGCAACTTCCGTTCTGTTTAACAGTTTGTCCCCAGCAATGAAGACCTGGAATCGAATCTGACAACTGGTCTTTGTTGTCTTTGAGATCTTCATGGATGCACTGCAATGTCCACCACACTTCTATCTTCTGTAATAGGCTCTAGTGTGTCAGGCTGAAAATTAGGTGCTGCCTGGGTAACGTGATCCATGGTGGCTCTGTTGAGTAAAAAGTCATCATAGCTATCATCGGTGGGTGATCTGGTCTTCATGAGACTTCCTAGTCTTAACTGGTTTTGATGCTTCCGTACAAACTGTATACATCATGTGACCAATAGTTCTTATGATATGACCTTGTGTCCAAGGATCACCTTTTGAGGAATAGTTCCTTACCCACACAAGGCCTCCAACTATTGTACGTCTTCATTCTTGCTGAGACATTAGCAATGACAATTGTGTTCTTGGCTGATGGCCATGTAACAACTTGGCAGGGGACTGCCAGTGATAGAATTTGGTGTTGTTTGGTAGGCAAACAGTAGTTCATCTGGAGCTCAATGTCATGTCTTTCCTCTCGAGTAAAACAAATGTGTCAGGAAAACTTTGTGAAGGAAGATCTTAGAGCTTTTATTGTTGCCTCAGTTGTCAAAGAATCCATCACCACAATTTATGGATATTTTGAATATGCATCAACAACTACCAGCCATTGTTCATCCATAAAAGGACCTGTGAAATCAATGTGGATTCTCTCCCATGGGAATTCAGCTATTGGCCATGACTGATAATGTTGATGAGGATTACTCTGGTTTGCTCTGCATTCATTACAGTTGTTTGATAACGATTTTATGCCATTGTTAATGGTAGGCCAACAACAATGTCGTCAAGCCAGTTGTTTCATTCGGATTGTGCCGAAGTGTCCTTGGTACAGTAAGTGAAGGACTTTTTCATGAAGAGAACTGGGTTCTTTAACTTGGTTAGACCTGGCCTGTCAGAACAATATGTCTTTATGAATTGATAAATGAAGACGCCCATCAAAACATGGTTTTACGTCACTGTTATTTCCTGACAGTGATTCTGGCCATCCACTGAGCACAAAATGTTTGACTTTATGAAGAATCTTATCTTTAGTTGTTTCAGATTCTACCAAAACAGAGTCCAGTGGAATATCAGCTATGGCATCATCATTTTCCATGCTGACATTATAGCATGATGCTTCAGACTTGTCAAATGCAGGATCTGGTCCCATAGGTAATCTTGACAGCGCGTCAGCATTAGCATGTTTCGTTGTTGGCCTATGTTTGATGACAAAGTTGTTTGACATCAATAGAATGGCCCATCGCTGCAATGCATGGATAGCACTGGCAACTTGTGATTAGGTGAGAAGATAGGCAAAAGTGGATTGTGTTCTGTTTGCATTTCAAAAGGTTTTGCCAGGCTATAGAGATACTAGTGAAATTTCCTTACTCCAAAAATTATTGACAAGCCTTTCTTCTCAAGAAGAGACATGGTCCACAACCAAACACAATTACAGATGGATCACATCTTTAATTACAACATTTTTTAAATGCCAATATTAAGCACACTAAATAATTCTCATTTTATTCTTTTCCTGCCAGAATCATGTTGGTCATAACTACACTGAAGACTGGGATACTCATGTTCAGATAGTTGACACAAAAACACCAAGAATTAACAAAGCAGAACAACCTGGCTTATGTACAGATGAAGGTAATGAAATGGCAGTTATATAGAGGAAAAACAAATATTTGTAATTATTAATTTTTTTTTAAATATTTTTTTTTTTAATTTCTGAGAGTGCAACTCTACATTATTAGTTAAAAAAGTATGCAAGATCAGTACATAAATAAGATACTTTGTAAAGAAATAATATTGAATCTACCCATGAACTATTTGCCTGGTCTAGCATTCCCATTTATTATCATGAATCATTACTCACACAAGAAAAGAAACCTTAGACATCAATAATAGAAATAAAAACTCACACATTGTCCAATGGTTCATGTCATAACAAATTTATAATGATTTCATCTTTTTACTTCTCACAAGTTATACATATTAACAAATAAGCCATTTACAGTATTTTATCATTTTGTAATCAATCTTTTAGGTATATAAGTCTGTGTAAATCTTTCAGGTGTCTGTATATTTTAGTTATGAACTTTTCTAACGAGACCTTTGATATCATCTTGAACAGTGAAAAACTACAGGAAGTTGAAAGTTTCAATTATTTAGGCAGTAAAATGACTCAGGATGGTGACACAACAAGAGAAATTCATACTAGAATTGCTTTGGCAGCTAGCGCCTTCAATAGATTATCTAACATTTGGAAATTACGATCACTGAATATACATACCAAGCTTCGTCTGTTTAATTCAAATGTTATCTCAGTGTTAACATACGGTTGTGAAAGTTGGAAAATAACAAAATCATTGGAGAACAAGCTGAATACATTCGAGAACAAATGTCTTAGAAAACTCATGAACATCAGTTGGAAAGAATTCAAGACTAATCGACAAATAAGAGAAGACTCTAGGCAGAAATATGTCTCCGACTATATAAGGAAAAGACGATGGTCATATATCGGTCATGTCCTACGAATGCAAAACAACAGAATACCATTGCAGGCACTCACTTGGGTTCCTGAGGGTAAGAGGAAAAAAGGAAGACCAAAAGAAACACTCAGAAGAACAATAATAAGAGAAGGAAGAACGTTGGGCCTAAATAATGTGCAAGAGCTAAGAGGAGTGGCGTCACAACGAACAACCTGGAGAGCAACGGTTTCTGCCTTATGCGCCGTGTTTGGTGCTTAAAGAATTTATTATTATTATTATTAAAGGTATATGTATATAAATATATATTGTGTGCTTTCTGTTTATGTGCTAGAAACTGCTGGGACCTCTTATTTTCATGAAAATTTCATAATGAGAACTGGTCACTGTCATTCAAACAACATAAATTATGGATGTATTATTCCACAACACCATATAAATTAGGGATGTATTATTCCACAACACCATATAAATTAGGGATGTATTATTCCACAACACCATATAAATTAGGGATGTATTATTCCACAACACCATATAAATTATGGATGTATTATTCCGCCACAATTTATAGACAAGGGTGTTATTATTCCACCGCAATGTGAAGATCGGCATGCATTATTCCACCACAATATATAGATATGGATTGTTATTGTTATACAGAATTGACATCATTGCACTCTGGGCAAACCCATAGGTGCTCAGTCTCCATCAGTATATGTCAAAGAGTGTGAATGCTAACTGTTCTTGTAGCTCGATGGTTGTATACATGACGAATACGTCCTCTCATACGTCCATCTCTGGTAACCTTACGTTTAAAGCCAAATTCCAACAGTCTTAACCTTGATGATTCATCTATTGCAGTGTCATTCTCTAACAGGCGATGATTAATTGTTCTCAGTATCTCTCCTTTATCCATTATCCCCACCGTGGGTGCTCCTGATGCTAGACTATCAGCTTTCTCATTACCACATACCCCTGCATGACCTGGACAGTAAATCCACACCAGCTCTTGTAGACTCGCAGCTTCTGTGAACATTTTCCATTCATGCCGCAACCAACCACTTTAAACATTTTGAAGCATGGACTGAGAGTCTAACACAATGGCGGCCTTTGTTAATGAAGTTTCAGTTATCCACTTTAAGGCTGCAGTAACAGCCTCAACCTCCATTCTCATGCTGGAAGTTGTTATCTTGTAAGCCTCACTATGTTCAGT